>JAQJVL010000337.1:465521-907708 GCA_035578905.1 Stictocephala bisonia | reverse complement strand
AGGCTTATGCTGAATCGCACTCTGGGTCTTACCTCGAATATTTCTACCCCTGTTCCCGTTGATCTTTTTGATCCGTCGGTATACCAGGCAATTCCCTTCTTCATGTATCCAGGTTCTCCTGTGCTCACTTATGATATTACATCGTAAGTTCCCACTTCATCTAATTATGTAGGCTGCCATCCTTGCGCAGGGAGGTTTATCATTCCATAGATGCAGTTGAAGTGCCTCTCTCTCATGGTTCCCGTGATTCCCAAGCAAGCCACCCGCTGTGCCTTTTGTAATGTTCTCACAGCTGTGACTTACTGGACTTTGGGCCACCATACCACTGATCCATACACCATCATTGGTCTCGCGACTCAGGTGTACAGCCAGTTAATCAGCTTTGGGGAAAGACTCCACGTACACCCTACGGCTCGCCTCACCAACATAAGTATGGTCTGAGCGTGGCCTGCTACATACGACATGAGACTATTCCAGGTAAGCTTCTTGTCCAATCTTACACCTAGATACTCTCTCCACCTAAATTTCACTCCCAAATAGGGTTGGTGTTATAACAACATCAACTTTTCTCTTTCTCGTGAATGGCACCAATAAGGTTTTGAGGGGATTCTCCGACAGCCCCTCCCCTTACACCATCTTTCCACAGCACCCTCTGCATGAGTTCCATGCATGTGTTCATGTGTTTCCCTCTAATTAGAATTACTGTTATCAGCATATCCTTGAGTACATTCCCTGGTCATTCAGGTGTAGAAGTCCATCCACCACAATATTCCACAGACTCGGTGACAGTACGGCACCCCTTGGACAACCTTTTAGTGTTTTCGCCTCTTTAACAGTCCCACACAGGGATGCCGCACTCTCCTGCTGCTGAACATATTACTAACCCATCTAACAATGGTATTCTCGGCTCCCATTTCTACCAGCTTTGACACTATCGACTGGGTACTCGTGTTGTCAAAAGCTTCTTCTATATCAAGGAAAGCCACTAATGCTACTTCTTTGTTGAAGATAGCATTTTCAATCCTGCTGACCAATGCATGCAAGGCTGTTTCGCAGGATTTGCCAGTTTGGTAGGCATGTTGGTTTGGGTGTATAACGGCCTCCTAGGACCACATTCTTTAAATACCTAACTACCTTTCTCTCCATAGTTTTCAAGAAAAAGAGTGCCAGTTTTATAGGTCTATAAGCCTTTGGCTCTGCATATGATAATCTACCAACCTTCGATATGAAAACCATCCTTGCGGTTCTCCATGCAGTTTGTATGTTCCCACTAGCTAAGCATAGCCTAGTGTTAGATAGGGGATCAGACTGACCTTCCTGTAATAGTGCAGGATATATGCCATCGGTTCCAGGTTCTTTAAATGGTTGAAAGGTATTCTTTAAATGCCCCTGTGTATGTAATGTCAGACCTTGCACATATCCAGTCGTCTTTGGTCGCCCGAGATAAATGCTCTCTTCCGGCTACCTCCTGATTCGTGCTAGGTATCTGTATTGATCTTGGGAAATGTGTTGTGCTGAGTAAACTCATCAGTGTTTCCTTAGAACCATCCGTATGCGTCCCATCTTCTTTGATCATAGTACCCACAGCGTTTCCAGGATCTCGAGCCAAGACTCGATGGAGTTTTGCATATTCCTAGGTTCTTTCGATACCTTGGCAGAATTCTCTCCATGAGTTTTGTTTGGCGCTCCTGATTGTCTTATAGTCTACAAGAACAATGAATCACATATCTAATTACACTTCATTATTATCAAACTAGGATTATTACGCACCAAACTCATATTTTTGACGTTCGTGGTTCAATAATGGTTATTTTTTACTAGGCAATAGGTAAATAAAAATGTTATTTACTCTTAGTATAGTTGTCAACTGGGCTAATGTGGATATTTATTAAATAAAACCTAACATTTTATATATGTATCAAATGACATAATTGTTGATAAGTAAATTTCTAAATTAAACAGTTATATTCAAAACTAACCTAAAAATGATGAATTCCACCAAATTAATGTAACTGAATAATTTTTAAGAATTGTGGAACATTTTTTATTTCGTTATTGTTATTTCCTCCAAACGGAGTGACTCTTGATCAAGTCTCCTACTGCACTGTCCTTCTCCGTAAAAACAGATAATGTTGATTCTGGCAAAAGCCGCGCAGATAGCTCAAAACACTCAGCCCCAACCTTGGCTCCATGTGCACTCACACTTCTTACCAATGCCGCTGCGGAGTGAAGGGTTAGACTGGATTAAAACCAAGCAAGTGATAAAATATGCCCAACTCAGTTCTAGAATAGAGTAAACCCTATAGTTCGTGTTCTCAGTTTACTCCATTCTACAGAACAGTTGAAACAATGTTCTCTTCTCTCTCCCCTTTACTCGCACTGTTTCACATACATTTACTCCGCTCTTCCGCTACAATCTGATTGTGGTCTAATTTAAATTTAATTAAAATTTTTTTATCTAAGTTTATAGTTTTGTTATTGTATTATTTATTGTTTACTTGTTTGTTAAGTTTGTTGGTTAAGGACTACGTAGATAGATTTATTTGTGGATACTTGCTATCGTTAAATATTTTGTTGAGTTTTCCTAGCTTGTTTGAGTTTTTCCTGATATGTTTATATTATGTTGTTATTTATCCTCCTACTATACATTATTATAAAAACTATACTTTGTTTATTATTTGGTTTATTCGTAGTCATAATATGCACATTGGAATTATTTATATTTAATATTCTCTTTAAAATTAATATTTTTTTGCGTTTTACAGCTCTTCATTTAGTTTTTTGAATTTTTATTAGTATTTTAAAGTGAGGTGGAAGTGAATTAAATATATACATCAAGATGAGTTTTAAACACATCTTAAACTGATTCAATGCAACTGGTATAGTTTTTAGACAAATACATAATTTATTTCTTTTTGAATACTTTCTCTTGTTTTTTCTCTCTTTTTGAATTTCTCTTGTTATACTTCTTTGCGCCCGTTAGACACTTTGGGATGGGATGTTGGTCGAGAAACCGCGTCACGCTGAAAAGTAAGAACAAATTTTTAAGAACTATCGATTAATCGATTGTTAATCGAAGAAATTTAATCGAAGAAATTACTGATAATGATAATATAGGTGTATAATATAATAATGAAGTCACGTATAATATATTGAAGATAAATATATTGAATAATATTGAAAAATGTCTTATATTTCATTTATATATCCTGTCTGTTTGTGTGCGTGAGTGGGTGTATGAGAATGGCCAAAGAAGTATAACTTCCACCGTGTGGTCCGACGCACACCCAATTTTTTTAAAATATAAATAGTCTTTTACAGACTGTTGAAGCATTATTGAAATGAGTTCAGTAAAAAGGAAATACATTTACAAACATGTATGAAATATTAAATTTACCTTTCACTGAACGTTACGAGATTTCGAAAACTGCGCCCTATTGACTTGGAATTTGAAGAGTGCAGATTTTTCATCTTAGAAGCGTGCTAAAAAAAGATTTTTCAAAAATCAATGTCTATAAAGTAGAAAAGAACAGCCCTTTATAGAACCATTGATTTTATAAGCACATAGATAGATTTATCGTCCAATGTTAAACTGATTGTATCAAATTATCAGCTGTTTTTGTAGTCCAACTGTGGAGCGCTAGTACAATTCCATATAAATGTAATGGATTTTAAAACAGCTGTAGTAGCAGACCTTCTTAACTAACCAAATAACTGGTACAAAACTTACCAATCAAATCATTCCGACCTTTAGAAGTAGATGGCCTTCGACCTCACAAGTCTCCAGGATTTGACCTTGTTATTGGAGAGGTTTTAAAGAACTTGCTAAGGAAGGGAGTAATTGTGCTCACATACATATTCAACGCAATCATAAGACTAGAAGTTTTTCCTGCCCAATGGAAAGTAGCTCAGTTGGTGGTTGTGCCTAAACCAGGAAAACCCTTAACTGGTGTGACTTTATACACATGACTTCACATAGGATACCGTCTAAGTTGTTTGAAAAATTGCTACTTCAACGTTTACAAACTGCTACAAACGACATTCGGGGTTCCTGAACACTAATTTGGTTTCCAAAGAAATCACTCTACTATTGAACAGGTTCATAGAGTTGTAGAAGTTATTCGAAATTCATTGGAAACAAAATAATACTGTTTTTCTGCATTTTTCTAGACGTGTCTAAAGCTTTTGACAAGGTATGACACACTGGTCTGTTGTACAAATTAAAAAAAAATCACTCCCGCACAATTTTTACAGCGTAATAAAATCTTTTCTTTCAAATAGGCAATTTCAAATCAAGCTTCAAAATTTAAATTCAGATTATATAATATATATGCATATAACCTATATATGCTGGCGTTCCTCAAGGTAGCGTCCTTGGACCATTACTTTACATCATTTACATGGCGGACATCTCAGTTAACGACGCCACTACTATCACAGCTACTTTTGCTGATGACACAGCAATTTTTTCATCACACGAGGACACCTACTGCATCACAAAACTTACAAGAGAGTCTTAACGATATTGAAAGGTGGCTGCATAAATGGAGGATCAAGATGAATGAAATCAAATCTAGCCATATCACCTTTTCCTTTAGACATGGAAATTCTCTCCCTGTATCACTCAACAACGTCCCTTTACCTCAAGTAGATTCAGTAAAATATTAAGGTATACATCTGGATAAGAGATTGACTTGGAGAACACATATATGGCATAAAAGGCTGCAACTAAATTTTAAATCCCAAAAACTTGTCATAGCTTCTGAACTACAAATAAAAATTTAGTTAACCTAACAAAATTCTTCTTTATAAAATGACATTAAAATCTGTCTGGACATATGGTTTGCAGCTTGGGGGGACGAGTAGTGAATCAATTATTGAAATCATTCAACGTTTCCAGTGGAAGACTTTCAACTGTCGATGAATACTTATTGATGCTCCATGGTTCGTTTCAAACATAACTATACATAATAACCTTCAAATTTTTAAAAGTGAAGTAAGGTCAAATGGATCAGTTCAAAATATCAAGAAAAGTTAAAACATCATCAAAATTACCTTGCTCTTAATTTGCTTGATGACTCTCGTGAGGTCGCAAGTTTGAATCGAGCAACGGTATTGAGTCTGCCGTACAGATTTTAACTTTGAAATATTCTCAGTCGATGTCTTTTTGATGCACTATTTCTGATAGTCACCTACTCACGTGCTTGTAAAAATGCCATATTTTTTACTTATTGTTATGTTGAATTTAACAAATTGTAAAATGAAACAGAAAAACATACAAAAAAAGAGATATCTATTTTTAAGTAATAAAATAATTAAGGATAGAACACATTTCACTCATAATAATAACACTGAAAATAGTTGAATATTCATATTTTTAATCAGATTATAAAGAAAATCAGAACTAAATATTTGTGAACTGTTACCTTTATTGGTATACAGTTGGCTTAACGTTAATGAAGGCACAATTATAACATTATCATGTGCCGAAGGCCGAGTGACAAGTTTGGCACATGAAGCGTCTTGAGGTCTCCACTAGTTTAAATATGAATGTATAATATAGTTAGTTCTATAGTATAATATAGTTAATATACAGTTAAAATAATGAAAATGAACGTGAATAATTAAGGAAACATCAGTATGTATAGTAACATATACTTAAAGTACATAAACATTGTAACATTTTAAGACAGCTCATGCTCAGTAAATGTCACGTTTTTAATATTTTGTAATAAATGAAAAGTTATCAATTAATTAAGCCATACATATTGTTATAAATGAAAACATAAATAATTCACAGAACCGCTCCTGATATTGTCAGGACAGTTTCAGATGTGGTAATTCCTGTTATTTAAGGAATATTTTTACGAGTACACGATATGATATACGATTACATATAATTGCGATGTAATAGAGAACTGATAAAATAATAGTTCAAGTCTAAAGGCTGAGATCAGGCTCATACAGTATTTATGATAAATGATGCGTCACTGAATATTAAAATTATATTTTAAAATTTCAAGGATATGACCTAAAACAAACATTTTATCTGAACTGTTTTACACTTGGATTTTTTAGTTGATTGAGTAGGCCTACAAAAAACAAAAAAATAAAAAAAATATATTATGTTTATTTTGTGTATTATATTTGTTTCCATTATCTACAATATAATAGAAATATAAAAAATACAATATTCTCAATATTTTTCAGGTAATATGTATGTATTTACAAGATTTACATCAATGAATAAGTTTTAGAAAACATCACTGACATCAATGGCTCAAGCAGTATAATTTTAATTGTTTATTTAACTCTTACCTTTTTTTAAAATAAACTTTAAAAATGTGTATATTGAAATTATTTTCGTATTTTAATTTTAAAAATACCAACTATATTATATGTAAAATACTTCAAGATTGAATTAGCTAGGATGGGACAGCCAGTGGGCGAGTGGTCTAAGGCGTCTGGGAGCTTGGGTTAGAACTAACTAACTAGAAAGCTGAGGTTCGAATCCTGGCGATGAATTTTATATTTTATCGATAATTACACCTTGTACTGTACTGGTCCTCCCCTTTACTATGTCTGATAAGTTCCCCGCATAGATGAATAGTCTATGGGGAATGGTTTTAGTAAGGTTTAAGAGGAGATCTCTCAAAACCTTACAGAGGAGGTTTAAGGCATCTCCTTAAAAAAATTACAAGCATTATATTCTCTTATTCTCCTTTTTTTAAGGAGAGTGCAATCTCCCTTTTAACCGTCCTTTGGCCATTCCCTATAGACTATTAATAGAATAGTCTATAGTCCAAATTACAGGGAACTTATCAGACAGAGTAAGGGGCTGATAAAAACTAACAGTCAAGTCCAGTACTCCAACGTGAGCTACTTCTAACACAGGCTAAAGTCCTGACACCTTAGACTGCTCTGCAACCAACCGGCTCTTCCTATTTGATGTCATTCTTCTTAAAATACTATAGGGATAAGTTATTTCCTATACACTTTAATGGTATCGAACACTTTATTTAGCAAGTAACACTTGTAGAGTGGAAGCCAATACGTGTGAGGCCCCGAACCGTAAATCTTAGTGTTTATGTGAGTATCTCAGGTGCCTCCCTAGTTTGACCAGGGCTGGCCACAAGAGATGCCAAGCGGTGGTGGCAGGCTATAATATATATTTAGCAAGTAACACTTGTAGAGTGGAAGCCAATACGTGTGAGGCCCCGAACCGTAAATCTTAGTGTTTAAGTGAGTCTCTCAGGTGCCTCCCTAGTTTGACCAGGGCTGGCCACAAGAGATGCCAAGCGATGATGGCAGGCTATAATATATATCTCAGGTGCCTCCCTAGTTTGACCAGGGCTGGCCACGAGAGATGCCAAGCGGTGGTGGCAGGCTATAATATATATCTCAGGTGCCTCCCTAGTTTGACCAGGGCTGGCCACAAGAGATGCCAAGCGGTGGTGGCAGGCTATAATATATATCTCAGGTATCTCCCTAGTTTGACCAGGGCTGGCCACAAGAGATGCCAAGCGTTGGTGGCAGGCTATAATATATATCTCAGGTGCCTCCCTAGTTTGACCAGGGCTGGCCACAAGAGATGCCAAGCGGTGGTGGCAGGCTATAATATATATTTCCAATTAACTCTCCTCTATAACTAATCTGTATATTCCATAATTTGCACATTTTTATTTCATCCTATTCCTCCTTTCCCACGCAGGGCTGTCCGTGACACGATTGTGACGCACCTCAGCCACTGTCTCTGAAGTGTCCCGTGATATAATTCCCTCAGGACACTTCTTGAGACAGGTTGTCTGGAGCAGACCTCCTGTGCCGTAATACTTTCTTAACAAAGTTATCACCCTCGTTTCAAGTGATAATTCAGCGAGAAACATGCCGTCAGCGAGGACCGAGATCTTGTATATCATCAGCTGTCAGGGTATTTAACCATGTCTCTATGGTAGAAGGTTAGTTTTAGTATTGCCTGTTTTACTATGATGAAATTTGGTACTACGATCTAGTTAGGATTGACCTCCATCTCGTCCTAAAAACAATAGCATCGTCCATGTTTGGTCGAGGAAATAAATCGTATTTTTCTCTTATTTTTACGAAACACTCAATCTATGAAGAGTACAAGGCTGCATGTACAGTTTTAATCGTGTAAAAAAATACAATAAACAGTTGTTTATTCGGGCACATTCAATTTTCAGAAATATTGGGCTGGTCAACAACAAACACTTTATTGTATTTTTAAACCAAACTGGTAAATTATTGTATTGAAAACAATCGTCACAATTTATTTTTTTGACTGTGGATAATCACTCCATTATTCAATATATTTTGTATTCGTATTCATAATACTAATTAAAAACTCGTCGGTAACATACAAATTATCTTATCATTAAATAAAACATACTTACTTTGTCAGTCGTACAAACCAGGATCGAACTTTCACGTTAACCGATCTCTACTTGGCCGGTTTCAAATTCAATTTTTTTTATTGCATAGAAGACAATTACATGAATTGTATCGCAATAGTCAATATTAAATATCTTATCCCATGCATTCTTAAAACGGACAATACAAACATACAAACTGTCTTACATTCACTCTCTCATTTATTCTAGGTTTCTCATGAGTACAGCGAAAGGGATCACATAGTTACAGATTGCCCCTGCGCTCTCTTGCGAAGAGATTAGCTAGCATGGATAAAATCAGTGAGGGAGGTCTTAAATGGTTCTATGAATTTTTGCTTTATAATAGAAGATCACTTTATACTTTCACAACAAACCATACGAAAAGAAAAAATCTGACGAGAAATGGTTGTTGAATGCAAATTAATACAAGATCACTTGATGTTTGTAGAGCTTGTTTTCTCGGCATTGAAACAGTAAGTAAGATGTTGGGTTCAAAGTTCGCATAAACCAGGACTAAATCTCCTGAGATCCCAGCCGTCTCAACTCGACGCATTTCCGCCAAATATATTTCTCTTCCTGGACAGAAAACCTTTCGGATCGTCAGCCAACTATGTCGAATTTACTCAATTTAAAAATTTGCCAGAATAACTTTACCCAAGAAAATACAAGAATAAATTCAATTTTTTTAGTTTGTAAAGTAGTGTTTAGAACATTGTTTTCTTTTTTAAGATACTATTTCAAAAGCATTCTTCTTTCTAATTTATTTGTTCAACATAAATTGAGGACTGAAACAGAGGTTTTTTATTAGTACTTGTTAACTTAGTATCGTATAGAAAGCAAATAACAAGAGCTTAATTAATATAGGCCCTTTTCAGAAGTATTAGGGTATTCTAAACTGTTTACTGGTATGTAGAAAACGTCAATTTTTGCAATACATTACTGTACGATAGGCTAACAACCGTTTAGAACAGCCAGTAATGTTTTAGAAAAGTATAACTTTTAATTCTACAAATTCAACAATAAAAATATAAAGTTTAAGCTCTATTACAGTTTTTAAATGGGTTGTTTTATGTTAAAAAACATTTCAGTTTTTTATATTCAAATTTCTTTTAAACCCAGCAAAACATACCATAAATACCAGTATCAAAATCTTGTCTAAGGGGGCTCGGACCTTTCCACCTAACTTCATTTCAGTGGTCTGGAAGGTTACTTATTGCCAACTTATTTATAAATACTATATTTTTTAGTATAGTTATGTGGAGGTTCTTCACGAGCGAATTTTGTTCACGTAAACTGTGTAAGCAATTGGAATATCATGAAATGAATAGATATTTATTGCTTGCTTTTGCCTTTTCTATCAGCAGGGACCTGCTAAGGTACATCATAATGAAATATACGTGTTCAAACTTTGGTTTAATATTACTGTAGCTACACAAGAAGTAATATTTGAAGGGTTTGCAGGTCAATCTTCAGGACCGTTTAGTGGCACTGAGCAATGTCAGGCACCAACACATAAACTCTTCAATTTCCCTCGCTTTCACGACTATCTTCCGGTACAATGATTCAACCTCGACAAGGAACCACCAAGTAAAAATGTTCGTTTGTTGGTTCACCATACACTGTCTCAGGAACTTACCTACTGTCGACACCCAAGGCTACCCTGTCTACGCGCCTGTTGATTGTGTTATGCCGTATGTGCGTTATTGTGTCATGACATATGTTGTCTCTGCAATACTTGAATTTAATGAAACGGGTTATAACAAACAGACAGAAACACAGATTTGTGTGTCTATTGGTTCGTTTTTATACTTATAGACCAAATAAAACTTCCACTGAATACAACTTACTCTTTCTATCGTTAAAATTATTAAACTTACTCTTTCTATCGTTAAAATTATTAAACTTACTCTTTCTATAGTTAAAATTATTAAACTTACTCTTTCTATAGTTAAAATTATTAAACTTACTCTTTCTATAGTTAAAATTATTAAACTTACTCTTTCTATAGTTAAAATTATTAAACTTACTCTTTCTATAGTTAAAATTATTAAACCTACTCTTTCTATAGTTAAAATTATTAAACTTACTCTTTCTATCGTTAAAATTATTAAACTTACTCTTTCTATAGTTAAAATTATTAAACTTACTCTTTCTATCGTTAAAATTATTAAACTTACTCTTTCTATAGTTAAAATTATTAAACTTACTCTTTCTATAGTTAAAATTATTAAACTTACTCTTTCTATCGTTAAAATTATTAAACTTACTCTTTCTATCGTTAAAATTATTAAACTTACTCTTTCTATCGTTAAAATTATTAAACTTACTCTTTCTATCGTTAAAATTATTAAACTTACTCTTTCTATCGTTAAAATTATTAAACTTACTCTTTCTATCGTTAAAATTATTAAACTTACTCTTTCTATCGTTAAAATTATTAAACTTACTCTTTCTATCGTTAAAATTATTAAACTTACTCTTTCTATAGTTAAAATTATTAAACTTACTCTTTCTATCGTTAAAATTATTAAACTTACTCTTTCTATCGTTCAAATTATTAAACTTACTCTTTCTATTGTTAAAATTATTAAACTTACTCTTTCTATTGTTAAAATTATTAAACTTACTCTTTCTATCGTTAAAATTATTAAACTTACTCTTTCTATCATTAAAATTATTAAACTTACTCTTTCTATCGTTAAGACACTACAACCTTCAGAATATTATAAACATCATAATTTTAAGAAACGTTTCTATACAGTGTCTACAAGAATAGCATAAAATTTACTTTATCTTGCTATTTATTTATGTTAAGTTGATTGATAATATTAAATCTCTGATTATTTTAGTCTGTACACATATGGGTGAAATAAGTATTTTCTAGTTTGGCTAAAAAAATTAAATTGTATTAATTTATGTTACAATTTTATTTTTCGTTCATGTTTGTTTCTTCAAATGTTTATGGTATGTTTGTAATTACTAAGTGTAATAAAGATAGTTATTTTATTGTAAGCTATTTATGTTAGATTGTAGTGCATTGTCTGCGGACGTCATAGAGGCATGTTGACTGCATGGAACTGGACTCAGTTTATTTTTAGTTATTTTTCGTTTTTTTCGCAACGCTGACCAAATACTGAAAAAAGGTCAGTGTAAATTTTCCAAAGTTTATGTCTAAAAAATGTTACTAGTTAGTTGTTAAGAGATGGAAATAAATACATTAATTCTTTAGTTATATTCAAACAGCTGTTACATTTCATGAACATTATTATTTATATTTGAACAGCTGCTACTTTCGATTAATTTAAATCACTTCATTTTAAACTTATGACAGAAATTCGAGCTTTTAGGAACCTCCCGTGACTTCAGGGTCAAAATAAAATAAGAAAATGAATACCCTTATATACAACTACGGAGGCAAATTCTTTGACATATAAAACAACAAAATTGGTTAGTAAATAGGTGAAAAGCTGCGTTATAAAAAAATTTTCCAAATAATTATACATATGGTTGGAGGACAAAAAGTCCAAACCAAAAAATCCAACCCGGAAGGTCTAAATCTATTAGGTCCAAAATTATTTTGAGAAAATCTATTATTTTCTCAAAATAATTTTGAGAATAAACTATTTTGAGAAAATAAAATATACGGTTTATTAAGCTTTGAGAATAAACCGTGATCCACTTTGGTAGCAGCCGTGATCTACTCGGGTAGCATCCGTGATCTACTTGGGTAGCAGCCGTGATCTACTCGGGTAGCATCCGTGATCTACTTGGGTAGCAGCCGTGATCTACTCGGGTAGCAGCCGTGATCTACTTGGGTAGCAGCCGTGATCTACTCGGGTAGCATCCGTGATCTACCTGGGTAGCAGCTGTGATCTACCGCAGGTTAGGTTAGGTTAGGTTAGGTTAGGTTAGGTTAGGTTAGTTGCTTACTTCAATAAGCACCATTTTGAAATAAAAATAAGTTCAAAATAAAAATAAGCTCAAAATAACAAGTATTGGACTTTTTGCTTAGACTTTTAGGTATTGGCTGTTACAGCTTTTGGACTTTTTGTCTTGGACTTTTCGGTTTAGACTTCTTGATTTGCACTTTATGTCGCACAATCAGAGATTATGTCTTTTTATATTGTGATTATATGTGAAGAGCAAGAATGCAAAACGCGTTATATCCATTTTGGTTACTTTTCAGGAATTAAAAAAAACGTTTTAAGAGTAAATTAAAGAAGAGAATGTAAACCTTTAATTTCTAATCAATGTAAATGTTCCACCAGGTACTAATGGCAACACCAATTTTGCTATATAATTTTTTTTATTCCTCAAAAAATGAAAAAAAAGAATGGATATAAGTGATTTTGCACCAAACAGAGAGTTAGTTTTGCTGGATTTAACTGATTTTGAACCAACAACTGCAGAAAAATTGGATATAAGTGGTTTTGAAACAAACACTGGATATAACGTGTTTTGAAACAAATACTGGATATGGGCCTAAATGGGTTTAAACCAAACACAAAGTAGTATAGGTTGTGTGAACTTTTATTCAACACACTTTGCAACACAAATTTGAGATAAACATATTTGTAAAAAAGTCAAGAAGTTAAAAAACCAGTGAACAAAATAAAAGCACAACTTGACATTTTTTGAATTTGATGTTTTAGTGTTATTTATATTTTAAATGAGTCCATCATGTTTATTTACACTAACAAAGCATAAGAGTTCATGTAAAAAAGGCTCAAACTATATCAGTGCTTTGTTCGATGTCCAAGCAGTCACATTTATCATTTGGCACCACATCTGCTTCAACTCCACCGATAGGTAAATTGTGGTAGAACAGAAACCTTTCGTCATTTTCATAATCATCCCCGAATATTTTTTTCAAAAGCTGATTAATGTCCTTCATTTTAGCTTCAGGAATTGTGGGTCGGTGCTCACCATCTGTCTAGAGGTAGCTGATGGATATAACTCAATCTGCACCAAACACGCTTGGATATAACTTGATTTGAACCAAAATTGGATATAATGTGGTTTGACTAAAACACTAATATTGAAAAAGCTTTTACTAACTGGATATATTTTGTTTTGAACCAAAACCAGCAGTAACTTGTGTAACATAACCTAAGCAATGTGTTTCGGTGCTTAGTTCAAAATCCACCAAAATGGATATAACGCGTTTTGCATTCTTGCTCTTCATGTAAATATTACATTGCATCGTGCAGTCAAAACGGGTTTACAAACAAGAATGGAGGTAACCTTCATTGTTTGATAACATGTCTGCACGTGTTTAGTATTACGGTAATTACGACCTTGAGGTTCGGTCTTACCTAACTTGTGTTCAGTAACTAGATAGGCGTCCATAACAACTGTGTAACTCAAGTTACGGCGATGTCCACCTGCCTCCAGCAATTGGACAGGTAACTGGCGTTTAATAACGTACGTCTGGAGTCGTAACCGATGTTGGTTAGAATACCGGCGATGAATATTTTCGGCCCATGTCAGTCCATTAGTACATACCTAGATGTATAAATATACCCAGATTCATCAAATGCTTTCCTCCTTTTTTATAAATATGTTCTATTATTCAGATCCATATTTAAGACACCGACACAGTTTATGCGTATTTTAATCAAAAATGAATGATTGAATACATGAGATGAGTTAAGATGATCCGTGTAGTCTGGTTACTAACTTTACTTATGCTCAGATAAGGTAATTTATTAATATCCCAAAAACAAGGGCATCTAAAGGAAAGGACCGACAGATTTACGTGGAATCCGAACCACGCAGTATTGGATTCTTGAGTAAGTGACAAGCCTGTCATACTCGGTTCTCTCCTCTACATAACATCTGAACCCGGGCCACCACAAAACAAGAACACCCCAGACATATCTAGTACTGTAGTTTCCACACTGATGACAACCATTGATTGGACCCCATGTCGGTATTAAGAGGACTGAGTACAAGGCCTATAGCCTACAATATCCACATCACTTTACCCCTTAGTAGCTGGATTACATCACCAGAACTGAATCCAGGTGTTGTTGTGAGCAAGTCTTACAATAGCATACAATAGTTAAGTAGATTTGATTTTGAAATTCTATCTATTAAGATCGACAAGATGTCACGAATTTAAGTAATTCCTTTACATATTTGTTAAATAATTTCCAAGGTTCGAATCCTCATATGAACTAACGGTTAGTACTTCACTCGTTTGATAAGTTCTTCACGCACAGGCCTACATTACAGGTCGGCAGGTCGGTCAATACCACCGGGCATGAATGGGTGGGCGGGTAGTTTGATACCACTGTACATGTATGGATGGGTGTGTCGGTAAATACCACCACGCATTAATGGGTGGGCGGGTAGGTCGATACCACCACACATGTATTTGTGGGTGGGTGTGTCAATATTAACGTAAAAGTATGGGTGTGCAGGGTCGATCATTAACACCGGGCAAGTATGGGTGGGTGGGTAGGTCGATACCACCGGGCATGTATGGGTGGGTGGGTGGGTCGATACCACCGTGCATGTATGGGTGGACGGGTGGGTCAATACAAACGTAAAGGTATGGGTGGGCGGGTGGGTCAATATCACCGGACATGTACGAGTGGACGGGTGAGTCAATACAAACGTACAAATATGGGTGGGTGGGTCGGTCTATACGTATAATGGTGTACGAGTTTGATAAACTGGTGAATTTATTATTATTATTATTATTATATTTATGAAAGATCACTGAAGTACTGGTCAGTAATATGGCTTCATATAACTAATTTTCTGAGCAAGTGGGATGATTAAATAATGTTTTTATTTGATTTATATTATCAATACGGTTTGATATAATATTGCTGAATCGTAGTGTTATTATACCACATTGGGGCATTTAAACCAATATACACTATTAAGGAATAGGTAGAAAGAATAAAGTGCACGCAGGCTACCCTTATAGTAGGTGCAGAAAGTATTATTTATACAGCTTGCACATTGGACCCGTTTCACATCTCAAATGACACAGGTCTAGGAATATGTGACTATGTAATCCAAGCTGCCTTTATTATCCACCACTTGGAGAAAATATGGCCAATAACTGTTGCATTATAAAATTAATTCTTTGATTTTAAATAAAACGTCGCTGTTACTATAAAACTCCAATTGTCTAACTTTACGTCAACAGAAACTTAGCATTGATGTCTCTTAAAATGTGGTTGAAGATTGTGAATAAATTAGGAATATAAGATAGTATTAAGTCAGAATGTATTATCTCACCGCTTAGTCATAATTCCTTAGATTAACAAAGTCTATATTAGACCTGTATATTAATTATCGGAGAATTTGATGTTCCGATCCATTTTTTAAATGAGTTATCAGATTTGGAGGTTTTTGATAACAATTTTGAACTATGTCTCAATTTACAATTTAAGTAATACGTGATATGAAAATTATAAAAAATTACCTGAAAATAAACTTTTTGTTTTTGGATCATATATTTTTTTCATGGTAACAGACAAAACTAACTAAATAAATTAAGTACAAAATCAGAAATAGGCTAAAAATATTAATAATTTGAAAAGTAATATGTGTATGCCTGTCTTCTTTATTTTTTATGATCTTGAAAATCGTTCTGTTAACAGTATGAAACAACATAAAATTATATATAATGATGGGTTCTCATGCAACGCAATATAATATGTATACGTTTGTGGGTTTACAAACAATATTGAATTTACTGGATCCTCCCTCAATGCTAATGCAAGAAGATATACAAGAGATACTTAATTTAACGGATATTGTTTATTACTTTATTGAATTGTTTCAACAAAGCATGTGGTTTTAGAATGTATTTATAGGCTCCAAAACCTGGTTTAAAAAGATTATTGTAAATAAAATAAATATAACTTTTTTTATATTATTTTGAAGTCATCATACCCTCAAACATCAAATATTTCCATAAATATACCGAAATATAATCATAAAACTTCATTATTTGATCCATCTTGAGGAATAATACAAATATAATACAGCAATATATATATATATATGTTTATTATTTACTAAATTACTAGATAATCGAAGTTACGATTGTAAAATCACCGTCTGCTGCACATGGTCTCGTGAGGTTGCCATGGTCGGAACACATACAAGTCCGCCTCTCTTCCAGGAAGATAGGTGAAAAAGACGTCTCTAAAGTTCCTGTTCAGCTTGGAGCCATGGTCATAGTGATTGAGCATTGATGGGAAGAAAGCTCGAGTGCTATCAACCTTCCCCGTTCTGACTTTAGCAAAGTACAATTTAAGTTCCTTGGCTACTTCGGATGTCAGCCAGCTTTTCTTGTCCCAAGTCAGATGACGTTCCTGATATTTACTACATTTCACTTTTGGGATCACTTTCTCATTGTCACTTAAGTTCAACTTCCACATCCCTCTGCTAAGTTTTAGTAATTCATCTTTTTCTTTCTGAGACAAAATCTTCTTTATGCCTTCTCTCAGTTCTAGCCAACGCTGGATCGATGGCAGTTTATGAACTTTGGGCAGCTGTGCGAGAGGGTCTCCCATATCGGCTAATATATGAATCGCATGCGTCAGCTGCTTTTCTTTTGGCATTTCTTCGAGCTCATTCCAAATAGACTCTAGACATAATCCTTCTTTGAACTGTTCTTGTGAGTTTTCATGTTTTGTTGATTCGTCATTGGAAATCGTTTGGACTAAATTTGAACTAAATTGAGCACGTATTTCCTTACTCTGACCCTCATGGCTACTTACATGGCTTTCAGAATCATCCATTTGTTTCTGTGATGGATTGTTATCTTCTGATAAGTTAAATTCTTTTGTATCCATATCATATTGTTCAACTAGTTCTGGTGCTTGATGTGTCTGTCCTTCTGAATCTGAATTCTCATTGTGTTTCTCTCTTGACGTTTGTTTTTGGTGCTTACTATTTGTAATTGAACTTGGTTTTCGTGATTCATTAGATATTTTAATCTTTTTAGGAAGTTGCCTACTAAACGATTGGCTGAGTTTATTAGGCAATTTATCTTGAGAACTATACTGATACACCGGGACCATCGATGAAGACCTGTATCTACAAGGGACACAATCAGAAATTAACCGAAACACGGAAGGAACTGACGAAGCCTCTGACAGTCTTGTTTTAGACATTATATTTGCAAATACCTGTGGAGTCATCGGTGATATAGACATTTTCCGAACAGCAGCAGGACTATATTCTGGTGATATGTTTTCTATAATTGATGGCATTAGAGCCTTGAACACTTTGTCGAAAGCCCACTTTCTATAATCTTGTTGGTCTCGGAAAGGAAGTGGCTCCATGTATGGAGTGGCATATCTGATACTTTCATCATTCAAGTCTCCATACAACAATTCCTTAACATGATTACTTTCGGAGAGAGGCTCCATTGGGGGAAGTATATGGTGCAACATCTTCAGCAAAATAGGCAATTGTAGCACGCACACTGCTGAGAGTAAAAGTCTTTCTTCTACAGAAAAGGGTTTTTCTAAGTTTCCTTTGTCCTTCTTTGTGTTCTGAGTGCAGATGACGATATCATGGATTTCCAGGAGAAAATCTACCGGATTTAGGAGACTGTTTTTTATACAAGCTCGTATTTGCTTAGGTGAGAGACGGGTCGTCAATCCCAAGTCCAATAGCCACTGTCGGGTTCGTCCTGTCACTCCTTCCTCCTTATCAGCTTTGATAACATCTCCCAAGTTCGCTGCCAGAGCTATTTGTTTTTTTGAAGGCTCTTGCCACCAATCCGGACCGGCGATTTTAATTATAGCTTGATTTAAGTCCTTTCTCATCTCTCTTTGAAACTGCTTCCACAACTTACGGCGTTGCGTTGCTTCACAGAGTTCCATGCAGTATTCCCTACATCGCTTCTGTCTTTCCATTTCTTCAAAATACATATGTCCACTTACTTTTTTTGATTTCAACTTTTTAAGTTCATGTTTTTTAGTTACGTCTTGTTGATAGTCACTTTTCAACTGCCTTTTCAACGACCAGGGCACGGTGCGTTCAACATTATCTATATGGATAGTATTTCCCATCGACTTGGAGTTCTTTCTCTCCTCATGTGACTCTGGAATCATATTCTTATCTTCAATGGAGCACCTAAAAGAAATTTGAATATCGTTCCTATTTTGTATGGTTAAGTTTTAGATATATAAGTCAATAATTACGTTTTTCATTTATATAATAAAAACCACTTATTTGTTGGTTTGAAGGTTACTGTTATTTAATTTAAGATATATTAATTAATTTGAAGGTTATTCAATTTTAATATCACTAAAATTTTCTTTATAAATATATAAACAATATCATATGGATGGCTGTATAAATTAATAGCACTAAACAAATATTTCTCTGAGTGTTTCCTACTATCTTAAATCGTAGATTCCATCCGGTTTTAATACATCTAATCATATGATTCTAGTTAATTTTGTTTGGAAAACTGAATACCTTTACTTTGCTGACACACGTGACTGTTTAAGACACAGATAAATTATACTATATGTGGTTTGAAATAGTCAGATGTTGAAGTAACGAATACATTATAGAACATTATGGGACACCCCTTCACGCTTCGCGTGCCAACACTGCCAACCCCGTCATTCGCTGCGCTCGTTACGCCTCCGCCTCCTGCCTCGGGATGTGAATTTTCACTACAGATAATAGTTGGTTAACTGTATAACGTAAAACCACAATATTAAATAGATTTACAGTATCTCACTCACACTAATTGCGTTGCTATATATTTATTAGTACCAACAATGATTTTACTTAGCCTAATTCAAACGTGTTCATGCATTTATTTTTGTTTAACAGCTTGAAATAAATTAAATAACTAAAATAATTGCATTAGCCGTGTCCTGCGATTGAATATGAATAAAACCATGCTTATATCGTTATGAAATATCTAACCTCCTCACTATTACCGTTGATTTTATACACTAAAGGTGTATTTAATCAAGGCTATTACAAACACCATTTTTTACTTTCCAACATAAGTTAAAACTTGTTGGAAGTCATTATTGACAATTGAACAGCTGTTCGGTTAGGTTCATTTTAATATCGCTCCATGTTATCACAGTATAAAACATCCAGTAGCGACACTCCGCTATAAAGTTTGCGACAAGCATGGCACTAGCGCTCGCAGCGACGGGAGCGTGAAGCGCGTATTTCGGTATTATTTATATTCACAGCTGTCATTAGTGAATATAAAAATAACCTATCATGGCCCCTTTTCTTTAGATATTAGATACCTATTTGTAAGATACAATTAAAAAAAACGGTATTGAGGTGTGTTGTAGGCTTCTACCATTAGGAGCGCTAGCGTCACACAGCAATTAAATGGGAGTGTCGCTACTGAGAGTTTTATACTGTGATGTTATTCTTATGGCTGAAAAACGTACTTTGAGGGCTTTCCACACTCTTCACGGTGAAAATACAGAACAATTGTAAGACCGTATTTTCCACAGCTACGAACAGAGGCAAATTTTTTGACACCTCAACTGTTTAAATTGGTCAAGAAATAAGGAAGGAGTTGCGTTGACAAAAAACGCCTTCAAGTATTATAAAGGCTGATGTTTATAGGCTGAATAGACATGATTTTTCTTGATTTTTGCTATGGTTTTTGAGCTACCAATTTCGCTGAAAGTCTTCGAACACTAATCAACCAACGTCCCTCCAATATTTAGACCAAAAGCTATCACGCATGTGTAGAATAACGGTTCAATTTTTCCTTTTTACAATTACAAGTACGTACTCGTTTTTTCTCTTAATAAGTGAACAAAGAATACGTTCCTTAAAAAATCGTGGTCTTCGGGGTTCCACTGAATCACTAGGTTATGTACGTACATTATGTACAAACATTGCCGACGTTTCGACCACATTACAGTCAGTCGTTCTCAGGACTACTGTCCGCGCAGAAATTATGGATACTCGAGTTCACGATACCATATCTCCGAAACGGTCCGTTCGATTTTAACGAAAGACCTATCAAATTAAAGGAAATATTGTCAATTTTTATACTACGAAGTTTCGATTTTTTACGTAGCTTTTTATAATTTATAAGACGGAAAAAGTGAAAAATATCGGCATTTTTCACAATCTTTTTGGAAATCTCAACTTAAGGCAATTATTACAAAATATCTATTAAACGTATCAGCTTCAAATTTTAATAGCTTATATGAAGGTTACTTACAAACACATTTGTAGAGTTTCATAATTTTAACGTTATTATTTTTTATGTTCTTGTAAATTTTGTAAACCTTTGTTAACTTTGTTATCTTGGGTTTAAAATTCCTGCTCAAAACAGTGTTTTGACTATCAATTGATTGTATGAACGAAAAATATAGTGTCTACAGAATATGATGTAATAGTGATTTGTGATGAATTTATATTTGTTAAACGTTTTTATTCCCGCGCGAGGGGCTGGTACGCAGGGAAACGCGCCGGGGATGGCTCGGGTTCTCCCACAAAATGAGTGCGATGTTGCCGGAATGCTATAGAACGGGTTGGTGACTCAGACCAACCTTCCCTTAAACTAGCAAACTTCACCCTGTCATTAACCTCTGTGTGCACCGAACGGCAACATCGCACTCGTTTTGTGGGAGAACCCGATCCATCCCCGGCGCGTTTCCCTGCGTACCAGCCCCTCGCGCGGGAATAAAAACGTTTAACAAATATAAATTCATCACAAATCACTATTACATCATATTCTGTAGACACTATATTTTTCGTTCATACAATCAATTGATAGTCAAAACACTGTTTTGAGCGGGAATTTTAAACCCAAGATAACAAAGTTACCAAAGGTTTACAAAATTTACAAGAACATAAAAAATAATAACGTTAAAATTATGAAACTCTACAAAAGTGTTTGTAAGTAACCTTCATATAAGCTATTAAAATTTGAAGCTGATACGTTTAATAGATATTTTGTAACAATTGCTTTAAGTTGAGATTTCCAAAAAGATTGTGAAAAATGCCGATATTTTTCACTTTTTCCGTCTTATAAATTATAAAAAGCTACGTAAAAAATCGAAACTTCGTAGTATAAAAATTGACAATATTTCCTTTAATTTGATAGGTCTTTCGTTAAAATCGAACGGACCGTTTCGGAGATATGGTATCGTGAACTCGAGTATCCATAATTTCTGCGCGGACAGTAGACGACCACTGGCTGAAACGTCGACAATGTTTGTACATAATGTACATACATGTTTGTACATAATTCTACATAATGATCATAGTGACGTGATGGAACCACGAAGATTAAAATTATTTTAGTTATAGTGACACCCGTGGAGGCCTTAGTAAAGGAAAGATTACGTTACCGACACACAGAAAACGAGATTAAACTCGTTTTCGGTTCTGAATCTTAATAAACATGTAAATATGCTAATTGTAATGTTCTAGGCAAGGTACATACAACATTCTTATTTAATGTATATAGGTACATACAACAATGTAAGATGCAAAAAAAGTATTGAAAATCTGTTTTTCGTATTTTTTTCAGCTTACGATAAACTTATTTACAGCATGTTGTAATAAACAAACAAAAAAGTCATGTTAATCTGAAATCTCCCATCTTAGTTACGATATAAAAAGTATAATATTTTTACAAAAATATAACTTAACAACAACAAATTTTCAGTCTGAAAATTGAATAAATCTTCGACAAATTTAAAGTGGTACATCAAGAGTGGATATAAACTTATACAGAATTTGTTTATCTTTGACAAAGCCAGTTGTTGAATTGGGGTCAAAATAACAGTTATTCCTGCTTTGAGCGGAGCTGAAATCAAGTTGGCATGCATAATTAATTCACGACACTGACGATGTACGCATCGCTGAACTAGGCATGGCAGGTCGGTAATTATTGGCGACCCAGTCACACCGACCGCTTTATGGGGTCATATAATTGGGGTTAATGGTTAGTTACAAGTTTCCATTAAATATCCTTTTAATCAATTTATGTAATGCACAATTAATTTAACATAATAGCGCTTTAATGGTTCTTGAAACTCGTAAAAACGCCTTCACAAATATCAAAAGGAAACACAATGAATGAAATTATTTAATTTTTATTTTATTATGTTTTTTATATGAAAGAGCTATGGGGGTTAGTATGCCCTAATGATTATCCTTTAGAAGTATGGACTAGATATTATCCCCGACATTGTTGAGAGATGTTCCAATGTAACTATAACCTTAGATGTGTGTTTGAATTCAACTACATTATTATTTACGTTTGAACAGTTACATGCTCAATGGTCGCCATCAACTGAATGCATGTTTGTCCTTATTGAGCGGTGAAATAGATTTAACGTAATAATAATAATAATAATAATAATAATAATAATAATAATAATAATAATGCATAGACAATTTTATATACATTGTACCACAGACGTCAATAGTCAATTAAAATAAAATAAACCTAAGGCCCTGTCTAAATTCATTAATTTATTACAACTATTACACACAAACAAACTTACAGTGGGGCATTCACTCAAAACTATATATAGTGTTTGTAACACTCACAAAGTGAACGATATGAGTCTAGCCTATTAAGTTAGTCTTCCAGTCGTGTGCTAGGAACTCCCCCACGCTGTATAAAGCCTGGAGCAACAAGATGCCTCTCAAGCGGGTCCTAAATATTTATGAATCTGGAGCAATTTTCATTTCTTTAGGCACGCTGTTAATTAGTTTAACACCCACCTGCGAGGAAGGTGTTCATAGACTACCGTTCTGTGTTGTTCAGTACGGTAGACATCTCTGCCTCTTGTATTATAATTATCTTGTATTATTATTGCCGGCGTGGTGGCTCAGTGGCTAAGGCTTCGGACTGCGGAGGGCAAGGTCCAAGGTTCGAATCCCCACTGAGCCAACGGTTGGTACTTCACTCGTTGAATAAAGTTGACGCACAGGCCTGTAGGCCCATGTCAACTGGCGAGTGAAGTTAAAAAAAAAAAAAAAAAAAAAAAAAAAAAAAAAAAAAAAAAAAAAAAAAAATCTACGTCACTACCCCTTATCAGGTTACATTTGGACTTACAATATAGAATTGTTTCTAGAATATACAAGCAAGGCAGAGTCAACATGTTTTGGAGTCTGAACACTCTCAAGAATTCACTATCAACACTACTTCCCCAAATCGCCTGTCCATAGGAAAGGTGAGGGTAAATGAGACCATAATGTGCCGTCATCAGTATCTGAATAGGGCAGTATTTAGAGAGAGGCCTCAGTACATAAATGTCTGCGGATAATTTAGAGCAAAGACTATTAATATGGTTAAAAAAAGTTCAAAAAGTTATGGTCATTCCATGGTAAACCTCTGTCGAGTTATATTACAAGGAATTTAGTGGACTGTACTTCTTCTAGCACAGAATCCACCAGTAACACTGAGGGGCTACTTCCAAAATCAGTGGGCCTCAAACAGAAGTTGATGACCTGTTGATTTTGTTTTCAGGTTCAGCAAATCAAAATGCTGAGCACAACTATTTAAATCTATTTTGTTTTTGAAATTTATTAATGATGGCGTATCAGATGAGGGAGATAAAGGTAGTTGGACATTTTCCATCATTACGTTTGTCTTGTCCTCGTGTTTTATCACCTTGAAGGGAACTTCGTAGACACTGCATTTGGATTGTATCATCCTCACTTCGTGCCTGGGACGTCTAGACGCCATCGTCACTGTGGGTCGTAAGACTTCATCATTTTTGTAATATTTGATTATTGTTTTGTTTTATTCCTAATAATTGTTGTCTTTACAGGTTAAAATGTAATTGTAATAGTAAAATGTATTTGTAATAGTAGTCTCAGTCCTTCCGAGTTATATATATATCATTTTTTGTGCATGTTGAATGTTATTTTAAATTAATAGTGTTTTTCAGGTACCATATTTTTATTTTATTTATGATTAGTTAATGTAATCTTATTTCAGACTGATTTGAATATTAATTTAATTGTGTTTTAACATTTTTCGTTGATATCGTGACCTTGACAGCACCTAATTGGTTATATTAATTTAACCCTGTTAACATTTTTATGTTTAGCAGAAGTTAATTTTGTGCTACCCCATTCTAAGATCTAGGTTAAAATGTAGATAATTATTAAAGTAGATAAGTTTATTAGTTTAAGAACGTAGTTTTATAACATGTTTGTGTAGATGTAATTTAAGTTTTAGCACTTGAAAAAGGTTTGCGTTTTACCAAATCGAAACGTCGTGATTGGTAATTTTCACGAAATTATGGCAAATGCCCAACTACCTTTGTCTCCCTCATTTAAATCTACGTAAACGTTTAATTCAAAATTTTCTTTACAGTTTTCACTAATGCAAAGAGACGTGTCATCAGTGAGTTGGCCATGCTGCAGCGATGTACCAATATCATTAATGTACCAAGACGAGTCTGTTTTGATGTGGAAAGTTTATTTGAAATTTGAACTTGCTGAGATCGTTGGTTCAAAAATGATTTCAACTACAGGTGTGAAACACCTGTGATACCAAATGTCTCAAGTTTTTGAAGCAGTATACGAAAGCCTTAGAAAGGTCCATGAATAAACCAGGGTGTGCCTGCGACCTTCAAGACCCTTGACAGTTTTATCCACAAGGCTCATAACTGCTTCTGTAAACGATTTACCTTTCCTAAAATCAAACTGATTTGCTGAGAGCCCTTGGTGTTTTTCGAAAAAGTTCATCATCCGTGACAAAAAAAGTGTCTCGAAAATGTTACTGAACACGGGTATAATGGAAATTGGCCTAAAATTGTCAATCAAATTGACCCACCCACACTCCTTTTTCAAATATTGGTGTTACTTTTGCTGCCAAGATAATGTGGAAAAAGTTCCATTTAAAAAGGAAAGGTTGACTAAAATTTGTAATGGGCTTAAAATATGCTGATAGCATTTCTTAATGAGCCCTATACAGAGAGTTGATATCATTGTATTTTTGTTGATGAAGGTGATGGATCAAATAAGCCAATTCATCTTCTGTAACAAGGGCTAACGTCATGGAGGTTAGTGGGCTTCGATCACAGAAAGGAGCCAACGTAATCTTGAGCCTCTAATTTATAAACAAAGCTATCTAAATCGGACTTATTCTACATCATATCATTCGGATTCCACTTTAAATGTTATATACCACGAAGTTGGCAGTAGTGGCGCAGTGCTGTAACCCAGCTACATAGGGACAAAGTGTTTGGGAGATTGTAGGCGATAGGTTGGATGCACGGTCCTCTTAATACCGACATGGCGTCCGCTTGATGGTTGCTATCGGCTTGGACACTACTAGAGAAGTCTGGGGTGTCCATGTTGGGTGATAATCATTGTGCGGATGTTGTGTGGGGGAGATAACTGAGTATCAGGCTTGTCAATTAGCTGAAAATCAGACCAGCACTACGTGGTTCGGATTCTACGTAAAGCTGCAGGTCCCTTAGTTGCCCTGGCTGTTGGGCTATTAATAAATTGCCCTTTCTGAGGAGCAGTTGAACTCAGATAGTAACCAGACTACACTCATCCACACTCATCCTACACTTATATAACCATTCATATTCGCCTTAAAATACCAACAACGTTGTGTCGGCGTCTCATATATAAGAATGTAAGAATATTCGCCTTAAGGCGGTGCGGCCGGCATTAGGGACAAATTAAATCCGCTACGCGAGCTAGCTGTACGTCAGACCGCGAGGTACTCACACTAAAAACCGACCCCTCCCCTTCCCCTGAAATGGGTGGGGTATGATTGCAGGAAGTCATTGAAGCGCGATCTTGCGGATGCGGGTGCTGTCTTGCTCTACGTGTGCGTAGCGATTGGATTGTAATTTAACATTCGGGAAAAAGTACATATCTCAGTTGAGTATATAAAAATAATCGATTTTGTAAATTGTGTCATATTAAAAAAACATAAAATGCCAAACATGGCACTGTATTTCTCGTTGTAATAAAATTAAAACAAACATATAACATTAATTATTTAAAATCAAATTGGCTAATTTGCAGCAAAATTACGTTATTTAAAATAACGGATGAGCAAGGCCAGTCCTTTCAGGGTCTGGTTTAAATTTTGGGAATAATCGAGAAAATAGTTTTTTTAATTCTCTATGTACCAAGAAAACCCAATTAAGGCGATGTATTTATAGCTATAAACATAATTTTAATGAAAGAACTACTTGGGAGGCGTTTAATAGCTGATATAAAGACATTGCAATTGAAAAAATAAAAAAAAATGTCAAACAGCCTTAAAATAAGTATAAAGTTGTATTAGAGTCTCATATCTGAGAATAATGTCATTCATGTGTGGCCTTTTACTAGGTTGTGGTCTTTGAAACTAAGGATTACAGTTAGTATCAAAACTACACAGATCAACATAGTAATCAAGCACTTGCATAGATAATACTTAAAATAAGTAATATTGAGTTTAGTTTCGTTTCATAGTATTATATTATACAATTCTAAATCGTACTCAGCTGGTACTATCATATCATCCTTCCAATGTAGCCTTGGCTGTTAAGCAAATGAATGCGGAATTGTTGGAGGTCAAGCTTTGGGCGGATGATCATGGTCTTAAATTAAATCCTAATAAATGCTCTATTGTTCATTTCCAACCTCATACAGTAAAGAATATCATGAAGGATAATTCGCTGTATGTGTCTTTGGGTGGGGAACCTTTGATGGTATCCGAGACTGTAAATATTCTGGGAGTAACATTAGACACACAATTAACCTTTGCCTTTCATGTTAGAAATGTGACCCGCAGCACAATGTGCAGGTTGAGAGTTTTATTTAGGCTTAGGGGGTTGCTCCAAGAGCAACCCAAGCTACAAATAGTCAATAGTATTATTTTCCCTGCAATGTTGTATGCGCTACCAGTCTTCGGAAGTAGGTTATCCCTTGACAACACTGTCTCACTCCAAAGACTGCAAAACTCCCAGACCATTCTGTATGGTCTCAGGAAATATGACCATGTGAGTCAAGCTCGAGAAAAAGCAAAAACACTTCCAATAAAGCATATATTTAGTTTGGAGGTGGCTTGTCTAGTCCACAAGATTCTGCTATCTGGTACAGAAGTACAAGATTCTGCTCCCACTTATTTGAGGAACATGCTGCGAGCTCGTTCAGAGGTTAGAGAACGTCGCACGCGCCAGGACAGCATGCTAGAGGTACCCAAAGTCAGACTCGAGGTGGGAAGGAATGCTTTTTCTTACTTTGCTCCCCAGATTTAAACACAATTTCAAAGCACTATGTATCATTTAAAAATAAACCTAAGCTACAATTAAAATATGATTATTTTAAAATGTAAGTAGTGTAAAATATGTTTTGTTTTGTGATTTTAGCTTAGTCCTTGGCAATATACATGTAATTTTTGTATGACTTGAGTTTTTTTTTTAAACAACTGTATGTGCGTAAAAAACATATGGTCTCGAACATGCAAAACCCCACTTTCCACTCTTGTTATGAAATATACTATTGTATAACACAGAATTGATATTTTGTGAAAAGAACACGAATAAAATAAAACAAGGCTGCTACAAATTATAATATACCTATAGTGATCTATGGAGGTGCTCTTTATAGAGTTAACATTACATTCTTGAATATTCTTATAGAAATAAACTATATAATTTCAGGCTCGTAATTAATTCACAATACTGCAACGCAAGGGGCAAGGGTAGGACAATATCAATGAAATAATCATAGTTGAATATTTTAGTTTGTATGTATTAATAAATTAAAATGAAATAGTCTAATGTAATTATATACAACGTTTTAAAACGTTATTCTTAATTGTCTTTAAAAAACTTTAAAACATATAATCGGTATACACTTAAAGTATAATGATTACTGTAACATTGTTTACATATACATTATATTCATTAAATTGTTACATTATACATGTCTCGTTACATTCAATTTATTACATTATTGAAAACCACAAAAACCTTTAAAATTACTTTTATTTACTATCCTCATATACTAACCCACCCGCCCACCCACACACGTACAGTGGTATTGACCCACCCGCCCACCCATACACGTACAGAGGCATTGACGCAAAAACGCTCCAAATAAAGACGTTATTTATTTTATTTATTTATTTATGAGTTTGTTTATGTTGTTTAAAGAAATAAGCTAATGTCCGTATATTTGTTTTTCATAACAAACCACTATTTACATATTTATATCCTTGAACTACTTACAAAATGACTTAATACTCCAGCTTATGTTACAACATCAGTTTTTTCCAGTTGGAAAGAATTCCGAATCCTTAGAGATGAATGGTTCTATTCCATCGGACTTGTGTTTACATTATACATGGCTTCGTTGTAATTGGAAACTGCACGAGTAAACAGTATATGCAATTTAAAATTATAACAAACACG
Source organism: Stictocephala bisonia (assembly GCA_035578905.1). Taxonomy (NCBI): domain Eukaryota; kingdom Metazoa; phylum Arthropoda; class Insecta; order Hemiptera; family Membracidae; genus Stictocephala; species Stictocephala bisonia. The sequence goes on along the minus strand of JAQJVL010000337.1, from coordinate 878,913 downwards.
TTTACCGATTGTACTTTTGAATAGATATTAATAAATTATTGAATTTTTCAGAACGAGTCGTTAGTATTATGACGTATAACTGATATTTATCAAACAACCTCTTTCATTTGTTTTCTGTTGAAGTTTATTATCTATTATTTAGAGCTATTCACATTACTTATTATAATTTTACTAATTATTACAAATATTTGTTTGAAAGTTATTCGTTGCAGTGGATTGTTTATAACTGGTAAATTTGTAGGTCAAACATTCTCATAATGATTAAGAATCAAACTCAATGTTTCGACAGTTATTAAATCTTCTGTCGTCTGAAATTATTACTTTCTACCTTAGCTTACATGTAAAACTATTAGCCTAAATCAACGTAAGGAACCTCTTAAACAACAAAACTATAAAGCTGTTAACACCTACATTTAAAAAGGAACAGATTGCATCCAATTATGCGCTCAATGTGTGTTGAGTTAGTGATTCCAGTAATAATTTCTCCAGTATATCATGAGAAGTCAGGGCCAGCACCTTGTCAGACTCTCCCCCATTTCTCACAAAAATCCTCAAGGATAAACGTTGTACTAAATGATGAATAACGATGTACATTAGTTGTAATCCATTTATAGCTTCCACAGAGGCGTTCGCTGCGGCAATAAGAAAGCTACCTCTGATTCTTTTTTCTCTGTGAGTTAATAACAAAACTACACAAATCAACACAGTTAAAAAATGTTTTTCTATTGTATACCACTAAAGTTATATATAAAATGATGGTAATACCCCGTTAAGCAAATTTGTGTGGGTTAACTTTATATAGTTAATCTACGTTGATCAGTTCATCCGTAATGTATACTACGCCTTTCACGAGACACCCTGTGCATTGTGAGTTTGACTATCTTCATTTATGTTTATCTACTTGTTCAACTATTTTATAATAAATAGTAATCCTTTGGAAACATCCTTTTATATTAAATAGTTACCGGCTCACTCCAGGTTTCATCCTCCTCCACTTGTCTCTCCACATCCTTCCAAACAGGGTCCTTCCTTTGTCTTCCTCCTCTTTCCTCTTTCACCAGGGCTCGACAATCTATTTCCCATCCTCTTTACATGCCACGTCTCTCTTAATAACCGCTCGTCCATATCGATAGGGATGGAAAACATTATGAGGTAGGGAATTGTCTGTGGGGGAGGGGGGTGAGAGATGACCAGGATTCTCAGTGACAAGATAAATTTGTTTGTAGCTCAATTGTAAGCCAGAGTGTTGTAAAAGCCAGTTATGAAGCTAGGTATTTGGTTAAAGAAATAGAAAATTATCTTAAAATGATATTATTGACTTAATGGTACAAATAACTCTTAGAACAGAACTGACTTTTACGACATATCGAATTCCCACTAAAATATCACTACTACGAAAGGTTAACCAGTCGCCATTTCTGATAAGGTGGTCAGAAATTTTTTCTGATAAGGTGGTATTTTTTCTTTTGACTTAAAACTTATAGCGTCTTATTCAGAAAAAATAGGTTTTAAAATGATGCCTTTTATTTAATCTTCTTCACAAATCCTCCACGGGTCCTCCCATAAAGGCAAAACAAGTTATAAACTGCATCAAAAGATAGAACAAAAATGTCAACAGAGTTATACTAAATCTCAATTATTATTTATCTGGACCCATTTTAAATAAATGAAGGTTGTTTCATACTTTTTCAAGACCCTCTGCTAAGAAAGATTATAACCAGTCCCCATTTCTGATAGGGTGGTTCTTTTGACTTGAAACTTGTGGCGTCTTATTCAGAAAAAATAGGCTTTAAAATGATAGCCTATCATTTAAACTTTTTATGAAATCCTTCTAAGTGGAAAAAAATACAAATTGCATCAAAAGATAGAAAAAATGTTCTACAGAGGTTTACTAAATCTCAATTATTTATCTGGACCCATTTAAGAGAAATTATGGTGGCTCCTTCCTTTTGAACACACTGTATATCGCTATCACTAGTCACTGGTGATTTATGTGCGATTATAAATTATTATTCTTTTACTAGTTTTAATGCTCTTTTTAAATAATCAGTCAAATTTAAAATTTGAAGACATTATACATTTTTATTTTGGGAATTAATAACAAGAGCGTCGTTAATAATCAAAACGCCAAAAACTTGAGTTTCTGTTACAACGATTCGGTGAGTAATAATGACCCTATTACAAAACTTTAAATGGTATTCGATATACGAAAAACTTGTTTGATGGAAGTTGATTTTGGTAAAAAAATTGAGTATTTTCATGATTTTTTACAGTTAAATATGTGAAAATTTAAATTTCGTTCTTGACGATTTTAAATTTGAAAAATCATAATATCAACTTATCGTGGATACTAGAACTAGATTGGACTTTAAATTACTATAAAGTGTTCACTATAAGTCATTAAAATAATAAATACTAACCGAACAGTTGAAATATAACAACACGTTTTTTATCAATGCATGTTCCATTATGTTTATAACATGTAATGTGATAGAGAATCATCAAATTATTGTAAATTTCCAAGTAGGCCTAAATGATCATTTCATGTTACATTAAGGTTATGTTTCATTAATACACTAACTACTGTAAATATGATGTATCAGTTCTGATTATCTGACCTTTAAATGGCATATATAACATTGTAATACTGTTTCAGCAAATATTAATAAAGGCTAAATTTGTTGATTCTGGTACATAATATTTTTATGTTTTAATTTCACTGATTCTTATCGTACTTAATTAGACCAGCCCAATATTTTTATATGTAATCAGCGCACACGTTTTCCAGTATATATTCAGTACATATATTTCTGAATATATTCAGTGCGTATTTTTTGTAGATTCTCTTTTTAATGATAATAAGTTAAAAACCCACATGAATTTGATATAAAATATGGGTATATAAATTAATAATTAATTATGACTTAAAAGGTAAAGAAAGAGTCAAAGTTTAGTAAACAAATCTTTACTAAAAGCTACAAAGCGTAAACACTACTGAGTACCAATAAATAATTGTAAACACTAGTAAGAACTAAGTGTAAGATTTAAGTACCTACCAAGAGTTGTAACCATTAGAAAGTACTAAGTGAAAGATCTTCTAAGTACCTACCAATAGTTTTAACCACTAAAAAGTACTAAGTGAAAGATCTTCCAAGTACCTACCAATAGTTTTAACCACTAAAAATTACTAAGTGAAAGATCTTCCAAGTACCTACCAATAGTTTTAACCATTAGAAAGTAATAAGTGAAAGATCTTCTAAGTACCTACCAATAGTTTTAACTACTAAAAAGTACTAAGTGAAAGATCTTCTAAGTACCTACCAATAGTTTTAACCACTAAAAATTACTAAGTGAAATATCTTCTAAGTACCTACCAATAGTTTTAACCACTAAAAAGTACTAAGTGAAAGATCTTCTAAGTACCTACCAATAGTTTTAACCATTAGAAAGTAATAAGTGAAAGATCTTCTAAGTACCTAACAATAGTTTTAACTACTAAAAAGTACTAAGTGAAAGATCTTCTAAGTACCTACCAATAGTTTTAACCACTAAAAATTACTAAGTGAAATATCTTCTAAGTACCTACCAATAGTTTTAACCACTAAAAAGTACTAAGTGAAAGATCTTCTAAGTACCTACCAATAGTTTTAACCACTAAAAATTACTAAGTGAAAGATCTTCTAAGTACCTACCAATAGTTTTAACCACTAAAAAGTACTAAGTGAAAGATCTTCTAAGTACCTATCAATAGTTTTAACCATTAGAAAGTACTAAGTGAAAGATCTTCTAAGTACCTATCAATAGTTTTAACCATTAGAAAGTACTAAGTGAAAGATCTTCTAAGTACCTACCAATAGTTTTAACCACTAAAAAGTACTAAGTGAAAGATCTTCTAAGTACCTACCAATAGTTTTAACCACTAAAAAGTACTAAGTGAAAGATCTTCTAAGTACCTACCAATAGTTTTAACCACTAAAAAGTACTAAGTGAAAGATCTTCTAAGTACCTACCAATAGTTTTAACCACTAAAAAGTACTAAGTGAAAGATCTTGTAAGTACCTACCAATAGTTTTAACCATTAGAAAGTACTAGTTGAAAGAACTTCCAAGTTCTTTTAGTACCAGAAGTTTAAGTACTAGTACGCAAATATAAAACTATTCGCTGCGTGCCAACCTTTACATATATTTGCAGATTCTATTATGCGTACTTGGCTAACAGTATCAAATTAAAAAGGTTTTATTTTAGACCTTTCGATTTACGGTATCTGAATACCTCTGGCTTTATTAGTGAATAAATAATAAAAGAAACATGAGTAATATGTTGAAGACTTTAACATTAAAAGAATGTCATTAACATTAACATAATCACCAAGTACTGGGAACCGAGTGGTGGGAACAAAGCACCCCCTTAGGTAGACGAGCATGTGATACATATAAGAAGAGCATTAAATGTATTCCGGGAATAAATAACAAGACTTGAAAGGCTTCATGAGACGTAAACTAAGCCGCTTTGTGGACAAACCTATAAACATGTTGTATTGGAGATAAAATGTTAGACAGTGATATGTTAAAAATAGTTTTAAAAGTTCTAGGTTAATTTAATATACATGTAGGTATCCAAATATACATGTATGGGTCCTTAATGCATTAGAGAGAAGCCGTCTTTTGGAGACTCTGATAATGGAGCCAAAAGCAGAATTTGCCATATGTTATAATGGCCCATACATGTACATTATTAATGACCCTCCCATACATGTACAGTACTAATGGCTCTCCCACCCACCCATACATGTACCCCATACATTGACCCACCCGCCTACCCATACACCTACATTGGCACTACAATACAACCTTACCTGTATGGGTGGGCGGGTGGGTCAATACAACCTTACGTGTATGGGAGGGCGGTGGGTCAATACAACCTTACGTGTATGTGAGGGCGGGTGGGTCAATAGCCCCGTACTTGTATGGGAGGGGAAATGGTTTAATACCACCGTACGTGTATCGGAGGGCAGGTGGGCCAATACCACCGTACGTGTATGGGTGGGTGGGTAGGTCAATACCACCGTATGTGTATGGGTGGGTGGTTGGATCAATACCACTGTAAGGGATATAAGTGGATAGTTGAATATGCATTGTAGAATATTATTACTAACCAGTGTAATGTCTCAGTGAATTAGGCTGTGGAGTGCTATTACAACACTAATAACATTACAATTTTAATAACATACACTCGGTTAAAAATGTACGACAAGCACGACGCTACCGGTCCTAGTGGAGGGAACAGAGTCGCGTATGTATGCACTACTAAGGGACAACCCGGTCTACTTCCCTAGTAGACCCAAATAGAATCCATAATGTATTGAAAATGCCAGACAGTTTATTATATTACAAAATACTTAAAACTCTCAATTTTTCAACTTTCTGGCAAGCTCAGTTTCTAGGTCAAGGAATGTTTATGAAGAAGGGACGCACTGCGCACTTACCCTTCCTTGTTTCGTCGTCATTTTGCGTTTTTCCCAGTCGGTCAGCCTTGTAAAATCTCTGTAAGAATGAATAATTTCACACTAGAATGAGCATATGGGCGCTTCTTCTCGAGTAATTGAACATTATTTACTAACAATATTTGTTAACTATTAAAACACGTTGTTTACGTTATTGTTGATAAGAATAATGTTTAGAAAATATTTACTTTTAGTGCATGAAACAATCGTTAGTTCCATAAACGTAAAGCCACTGTGCTTGAATGAGTTAGAACTATACTTACTTCTTCAAAGTTTTATCCGTCCCCAACACTTCGTTTTTCATTTTCTCCTTATACGTTAGAATAGAGAAAGTATAGTGATCGTAAAAAAATTTTACAAGTTGATCTAAAAATTCATTTTAGGATCCCCTGAACCCAAAAAAAAAAGTTTTTTTCGAAAATATTTAGATATCTTTCCGTATGTGTGTCTGTCTGTGTGTATGTGCACTTCGCTGGAGACCAAACGGATGGATCGGTTTTAACGAACGTATGTATGTGTATTTAGCCAATATCTCCAGACAATTGTTTCACATTTTTGAGATTTTAATTGAATTTCACCCTAACGATTTTAATTTAATTATATGTTAATTAGTAAAGATGTAAATTACAATTTAAAATGTTTTAGTAAAAACCGGATGTCTCAGCTTTACTAGTTTTTGAGTTATGGCAAAAAAAACATATTTTGGAATCAAACTAGTAATTATCAAAGTTTTGATTTTTTTAATATTTAAAATGGGGAAAGTTTCGGCCCATTCTTTGGAACCCTTTATTTATTTTCAAAACTAGAGCCATATGAGATGAAAAATTATGCCTGAGAAGAAGTTTTTTTGTTGTTGTTTAAAGACAGATAAATAGCCTTTTTTCTTCAGAGATACGTTTGTCTGGTGCTTCTTGTTCAAGTATTATCTATATGCTCCGTAGGAAAGCGGCGTCTCACACGGCCAACAGGGCCATTATTCTAAATAATTGCATAACATTTTGTTTTCAGTGTCTTCTATTGTAATTAATCCCGCGAAAAAGATCACAGTAAGTTCATATGAGCACCTGAAATTGGTCGTACATTTCTACACCCAAAACGTTCTAACATATTCAGGTTTGTTTCCTCGAAAAACATGTTCATACAACTATAATCCTTTTTATATGAGACAGTTTATTGAGCCTCTATGATTGTGCAAGACTGTTGAGTGAACCTATATGATTGTTTATGGCTGTTGAGTAAACCTATATGATTGTGTATGGCTGTTGAATGAGCCCAAACTATAGTGTATGGCTGTTGAGTGAGCATTTGTGGTTGCATATGGCTTTTGAGTGAGATTCTACGATTGTGTATGACTGTTGAGTAAAACTTTATGACTGTTGTATTGAGTGAGCATATATGATTGTGTATGGCTATTGAGTGAACCTACATGATTGTGTATGGCTGTTGAGTGAACCTATATGATTGTGTATGGCTGTTGAGTGAACCTATATGATTGTGCAAGACTGTTGAGTGAACCTATATGATTGTGTATGGCTGTTGAGTGAACCTTTATGACTGTTGTATTGAGTGAGCATATATGATTGTGTATGGCTCTTGAGTGAACCTATATGATTGTGTATGACTGTTGAGTGAACCTTTATGACTGTTGTATTGAGTGAGCATATATGATTGTGTATGGCTGTTGAGTGAACCTATATGACTGTTGTATTGAGTGAGCATATATGATTGTATATGGCTGTTGAGTGAACCTATATGATTGTGTATGGCTGTTGAGTGAACCTAAATGATTGTGCAAGACTGTTGAGTGAACCTATATGATTGTGTATGGCTGTTGAGTAAACCTATATGATTGTGTATGGCTGTTGAACGTTGAATGATCCCAAACGATAGTATATGACTGTTGAGTGAGCATTTGTGGTTGCATATGGCTTTTGAGTGAGACTCTGCGATTGTGTATGGCTGTTGAGTAAACCTTTATGACTGTTGTATTGAGTGAGCATATATGATTGTGCATGGCTATTGAGTGGGAAGATATGAATGTGTATGGCTGTTGAGTGAACATTTGTGGTTGCATTTGGCTTTTGAGTGGGACTCTACGATTGTGTATGGCTGTATAAGTAAACCTTTATGACTGTTGTATTGAGTGAGCATATTTTTTTTTTTTTTTTATAATAACTTCACTCACCAGTTGACATGGGCCTACAGGCCTGTTCATCAACATTAATCAACGAGTGAAGTACCGACCGTTGGCTCAGTGGGGATTCGAACCTTGGACCTTGCCCTCCGCAGTCCGAAGCCTTAGCCACTGAGCCACCACGCCGGCGTCGTGAATATGCCGAATATCTATGAATATGATTGTGCATGGCTATTGAGTGGGAATATATGATTGTGTATGGCTGTTGAGTGAGCATTTGTGTGCATATGGCGGTTGCATATGGCTTTTGAGTGGGACTCTACGATTGTGTATGGCTGTTGAGTGAGCATATGTGATTGTCTATGGCTATTGAGTGGGAATATATGATTGTGCATGGCTATTGAGTGAGCATATGTGATTGTGCGTGGCTATTGAGTGGGAATATATTATTGTTAATGGATGTTGAGTGAGCCTATATGATTGTGCACGGCTATTGAGTGAGCATATGTGATTGTGCGTGGCTATTGAGTGAGCCTATGTGATTGTGTATGGCTGTAGAGTGAGCCTATATGTTTATGTCTATAGATTTTTTATGGTTAAATGAGCTTAAATTATTTTTCATGGATTTTGAGTTATCCTCTATGTTTGTGCATGGATGTTGTGTGAGCCTATGTGTAGATATTTAATGTGATCTATGTGAGACATATAATGATATGGCATTTGACTGAGATTATATATTATTAAGAGTAGCTGTTGATTGTGCCTATATCTTTATAGATATGTATGGCATTACATTCACAAGAAATATTGTCTTGATAGTTCCATGAACTGAGTAGGTGAAATCAATTTATCTCAGCTGCAATCCCACCAGCTGACCGTTTGTCACGACCGTCGGTGTAAGGGGGTGGTTTACCCCCGCTTTATGGTGTATTTTATAGTTCACTTTAAATCAGTTCCTACTTGGAACTGGTGACTTGATAAATTCCCGCAGTGGGCCGATAGACAATACTCTGCACTCAATACAGAATATATTTTATGATATTTCGTAATTTAAAAAACCCCTTACTAAATAACTGTTCCACGTCATACGTGGGACACTTTCATTATCTTTGCTGATACTGTCAAGTAGGTGATACGAAGTACATTTTTAAAATGTAATTTTGAGGGCCTCTTGCTGTCTTAAGGGTTAGCATTCATGAACTAAATGCAGAGGGTCACGGGTTCAAATCCTGGGAGATCCAACTAAAATTAATATTAATGGGTTTGGACCGTTGACCCATAATAGCTTTTAAATAATCAGTAAAAAGCAAAACTAGTGTTGAAAAAAATCCTACGAGTCTCTCCCTTTACAGTCACATCTGTTCGTTCCTTCTCTGAAATGAACCAACTCAAATTTTAAACCTTAAAATAATATTGTTTGGGCATACAGCATTGAAAATATATTGAATAACCCAAAGCATACGACATTTATAAAATAATTAGGATAGTTTCCGTTGATTCAATACCATAATCATAAATTAGGTTAACCTAACATAACCAAAGCAAACCTAACATAACCTAACTAAAGTAGTGGTAGAGAATTAACGGAAAAGGTCCAATAGTTAATGTTATTAGATTGGGATGTTTTAGATTTCAAGAGAATCCTTACAATATGAAACAATAAAGACATTTTTCAAGTCCTACCATATTTTGGATCATCATACGAACATTTTATAAAGAAATCTACTGAAAATAATAGGAATTTTATGTATTTTTGTACTTTAATTGACTGAATAAATGCTGTTCCTATCTCTTTTTATTAGACTAAACAAAATGTGTGTTTTTAACGCTTCTTTTTAAAAAGTTGCTTTAAACATTATTCTATTAAATCAAGACAATTAGTTGCAACTTAGCACCTACCGAGTTATTTTTGCGCAACATACGTTTCTTCTCGTACTAAAGCCCTAAGCTCCTACACCTCTACTTCGCGCCAATATTTGCGGAGAAGAAGAATTGCTCCATGAATCTAGGTCAAGCCTTTCAATTTATTTAATTACTTTATGGCTGAAAAGATCCCTCCCACTTTTTAACACGGTAATAACCGTAACGTTCACTAGAAATGTTTATCTCTCACCTTCCCACGTTACGTTTTCCAATAAAAATAAATTTAGTTTATTTTCGTACCCAATTTATAATCTTAGTTTCTCTCAACTAAGATAGTTATATAATTTTTCCTACGAAGTCCATAAATTCGTATTACAATGTTTAGTAGTCGTAAGGTATTTTTGAATGGTATTCAAGTATTATAATGATAATGCACAATGATTTCATAAATGAACAAAATGCTTGAAATGAGTCGATCGTTTGAGTTAGGTTAGATTATTTTAATTTCTGGTATCTTAAAATGGTATTTGCAATGACTAACACTTACGATTGTTGAAGAATTTCTTATTGGTGATCTTTTAAAAAAGTTAAGTAAAAAATTTTTTACTGAAGAGAAAATATTAAAATCAACAACAAAACCCGTACAAAGGGCAACTTGCAAATGTCGATAATATGGGAGTCGTATTCTTCATTCGTAATTTTTATTTGTGTTATTTGAAAATAAATTAGAGAAATATATTTTACTTCACATAAAAGTGAACATCTACAATTGAGACAGCTTACATTTGCTTTGTAATCCTGAATTGAAAATGTTAATTTAACAGGATTAATTTGTTAATAAGCTTTCCTTAAAATCTAAAAATATTAAAATTATTGTCTAATTATTGAATCTAATTGGTGCACAGAAGAGCACGTACACACTGATAAGAATTATTTACTCTATATTTTTGTGCGTGCTGTAACTTGATAATACAAGTAATTTATTTAGCTACTGTAAATTAAAATTAGGGTTTATAAATAATTTATTTTTTAGTTTAACGTAACTACATACATTATAAATGAAGCAATATGTTCAGCAAATCACTTTTTATTCTAAATGATTTAATTCCAGATTTTGAAAAGAGACGAGAAATATTAATTCAAAAGAAAATCTACACGTACACATAAATAATTATAACAAACTACGGATGATATTAAGTATAAAAATAACATAAAAATCTTATCTGTTAAAAATAAGATAGTTTAAAGAGCTTGTAAATTATTAGTAAAATTTAACTTACCACCAAACTAATAACATTTTATTCATAAATATTTTATTTTATTATGTAATTTGGTTAGATTTTGTACACCCTGAATATGTTCTAAGTGCTGAAACTATTTAGTGGTTTATTACATTTCATTAAAAATTAATAAAGTGTACTTTGTTAAAAATATTAACAAAGTGCACTAAAACTAGCTTCAACTAAAAATATTAGTTAGCCCTAACTTGTGAAGTGAACAATACATGCATACATTATATTTCGTAATTATTAATTGAAATTGTTTAAATTTACACAAACGTTCCTTAACATGGCTTGTTTATTTTCATGAAGTAACAATGCACTATTATAAGGAAACTTTTAAACAGTTTTGCTATTCTGAGGGGTATTTATATAAGCTGCTAAAAAACTAAAGCTTACATTCCGACCAACCATTCAATGGTATGAGGAATATGAAGAGTCTATAAATTAACCTCAAAATATTGTATCATCTACGTTTAATTCTGCTTTTAATGATATTTTCAGTCGCATGTTAATATAAATAAAAATTAAAAACATTGAGTTGTATTTGACTTTCTCCCATATGCGTTAGCATAGATGACCCATTGTGATCGAAAAAACATTTCTTTAGAAGTTGCTCTAAAAATCCATTTTAGGGTCCTCAGAACCCAAAACGGTTTTATTTATTTATTTATATTTTTTAGTTGAATGTTTCTGTGTGTGTGTGTGTGTGTGTGTGTGTGTGTGTGTGTGTGTGTGTGTGTGTGTGTGTGTGTGTGTGTGTGTGTGTGTGTTTGTGTGTGTGTGTGTGTGTGTGTGTGTGTGTGTGTGTGTGTGTGTGTGTGTGTGTGTGTGTGTGTGTGTGTGTGTGTGTGTGTGTGTGTGTGTGTGTGTGTGTGTGTGTGTGTGTGTGTGTGTGTGTGTGTGTGTGTGTGTGTGTGTGTGTGTGTGTGTGTGTGTGTGTGTGTGTGTGTGTGTGTGTGTGTGTGTGTGTGTGTGTGTGTGTGTGTGTGTGTGTGTGTGTGTGTGTGTGTGTGTGTGTGTGTGTGTGTGTGTGTGTGTGTGTGTGTGTGTGTGTGTGTGTGTGTGTGTGTGTGTGTGTGTGTGTGTGTGTGTGTGTGTGTGTGTGATATTTTTTACTTGTTGAAATTTTGTTTTTATTTGTTTTTATATAAAAAACATTTTTTTTATTGCATTTTTTCAAAAACGGCTTTAACGATTTTGATTGAATTTTCAGGAATTATATGAATTACATCTCAAAATACTTTTGAAAAAGCCGCATGTCTCTTAACTTGACTAGTTTTCGAGATATGCTAAAAAAACATATTTGGGAATCAAACTGGTAATTTTCAGTTTTGATTTTTTTTTTTTTTTTTAGTGTTTAATATGGAGGAAAGTTTCGGCCAATTCTTTAGAACCATTTGTTTTAGTTTAAATTCGACTGAATAAAGTTAAAGTTCATGCTGTAATCTTGTTATATGCATACTTTTATGGTCACTTTGGACCACTTGAGTAATTTATATTAGTTTTTCATTTCTCTGTTTATTAGTATTACATCTTCTTCACGCCCAATATTCCTCCATCGAAACGGATCTTGCTTTTCTTTCTTCTTCTGAAAAAACTCTCCATCTAGGCACGTTTCCTTCTTTTTAGATTTGTCATTTTTGTCTTTCGGGGTTTTAATCTTATCTGTTTTCTCTTTGAAATCATCTATTGTTTGATCTAACTCATTCATGACTTTTTAATTTCTCTAATACAAATAAGTGATGTTTTCAATTTCAATAGTTTATCCATAATTAGTTAAGTTATTGTATTTTCTTGGAATTCTCTATTTTTATCAATTTTTTAATTTACTGTGACAAAATTCGTATATAGTAATTTCATACTATATTTCGTAGACTTAACTAATTTTTATGCTGTATCATGATTTTGTTCATATTTTATGTTAATCTATGTATTGACATTGTTTATAACATAACAGAAAAACAAATTTTATAGATAATATAAAATATCAAGAAATAGTAATTTTGTTCAATTTATAACATTTTCGAATGAAACAAAATAAAATATTCTTTTAGGTTTTAAATTTGTACTTTATATTTTAGCTTTATATCTAAAAATTTAATAATTTAAAAAATTGTTCAAAATAACCAATTTCAACTCCATCTCAACTTCACTAATTAGTCTTTTTTTATTTAAAAATATGTTTATTAGTTTTATATTTTTAGTTTCTTTTGATTTCTTGTGATAACGATTTGTGGTAGTGTAGTTTTTAATTATAGAAACATTGTATATGTATGAATAAGCTTGATTGCTTCCTCCGTTATGTCTAGGAAGTGTGGGGCCGGGACGGGTGGGGACACGTGGGGTCACAACCCTCAGCCGTCTACTGGCATCAGTAACATATTACCTGTGCCACACGAGGCTCAGCCGACACCACGTGCACTGAATCACCTACATCTTAGAATAAACAAATTACCTCCACAAAGACATTTTTCTTGTACTGTTTTGTAAAATAAATCATGAGATTGCATAAAAACATATCACGGTTGTTCTTAAAATTGTGTACTTTACCTCGTTGATTTCTATTGGTAATTTTTCAACTCGTTCAGCAGTAATATACTAAAAGAATCTTCGAATACTATTGGATTCTGTATGAGGGAACTGAGTATCAGGCATGAAAATCTGACCAATTCTACGTGGTTCGGATTCCACGTAAAGCTGTACGTTTCTTTATTCCCTGGCTATTGGACTCTTTTGGCTATTGGTCCTTTCTGAGCATAATATGAACTCAGTTAGTAACCAGAATACGCAAGTACACTTATTTAATCATTCATATTCACCATAATACACGCAGCAAGTTTTGTCGGCGTCCCTGAAGTATGAACTGAGGCGCATTTTTTCAGGTTCTTTATGAAAGTTGTTGGCTCTTATATACTTTTACTCTTCTTTTTAACTATTGAAAACAATTTTAGTTGACTTTTTTTATATTTCTAAGTTCAGTTCATTTTCCAAATCATACAATCATTTGAAAATAGGAATTTTGATTTTTTAAAAACATTATTGGTATTTGGGTTATGGAATATTTTCAATAACTTAACCGTCAAATCAGCACTTTTCAATTATACTTATTTCCTCATTCTTATTTTCAATCATAAAAAATACCACGACTGCTTTGAAAATGGCTAAAAAACCGAGGTATATAACAATTTAAAATTGCTCGGTGAATATTAGATTCACAATAAGAAGATAATACAAGTTAAATCGAGAACAGATTTATTAATTAATTTTTATCTTAGTTGTTTTTTATCGTAGATATGAGTGTTTTAAACTTTGTTACAGACCTCATAAATAAACTATTTTTTTTTTTTTATTGTTGATTATTTACATTGATTTAAAATTATACTTCTAATGATAAATTCCTCAAGAATGATTTTACTAAATTATAATGACTAAAAGAGTTTAGTTACAGTAACCTATTAAATATGTATGATTAAATGTTAATAACGGTTTACTTTACTTTATAGGTCAGGTGAACTTGTGTTTAATCATTGGAGCTCAAGTCAATACCAAATTATTTGTTCTAAAGGCATTGACTTAGACTGCTAATTAGTGTTGAGTTTCTTTAGTGAAAACACTTTTTTAATCCCCGCAAATTTGGATTTTCTCAAAACAGATTTACAGTGACCTATTTACATTCAACAGCCATTACGACTCCTTTAGATTCTCTAAGGAATTGCCTTGGATTTTACTTAATTAAAGAATATGACCTAATTTTTTTATATTGAACTTTGACTTTTTCATTCTTTTTCAGATTTTAGACGTTCACGCAGCTTATAGTGTGTTTATGACGAATAGGCATCACTATGAGTGTAGTCTGGTTATGTACTGAGATTGACTGATAAGTTATCAATAGTTACGAAGGTGAGATAATAATCAGAAAGGGCAATTTATATGTAGCCCTACAGCCAGGGCAACTAAGGGATCTTCAGCTTTATGTGAATCTAAACCACAGATTGGTCTCATTTTAGGCTAACTGACAAGCCAAATACTCAGTTCTCTTTCCTAAACAATATTTAGAGTCTAGGGCCTCCACCCAACACCGACATACCATACCTCTCAAGTAACGTCCACGCTGATAGCAACCTTTGAGCGGTACTCTGTCCACGTCAAGAGGGAAAATCCTATCGTCAACAATTTCCCCAAAAATTTGTCGCTAAGTAGCAGGGTTACTAATACATCTCTTGATATGTATTAGTTCCATTGTGGTATTTGTCAGAAAGAAAACCTGGCATGTCACAGGGATGGGTCTTGGAGCCTATCATATTTTTTTATTATTGTCATATAATATCTCAACGGTTTGCGGACGACGACCTCTCTGAAACACAACGATTTTGATAGATTAGCGTTTTATATATCCAAGTAATTATATTTTACACTAGAACATGCTATATATAAATTTATAATCTTCGTAAATTTATAATGACAAATTATTAACTAGGAATACGAGTAGTTTGTGATGAATCGAAGTTTAAGTTCAACATGCAGATTGAAACATATTACAACATACTTATTGTACTACACAAATATATTATACACTATATTACAACATACTTATTGTACTACACAAATATATGATACACTATATTACAACATACTTATTGTACTACACAAATATATGATACACTATATTACAACATACTTATTGTACTACACAAATATATGATACACTATATTACAACATACTTATTGTACTACACAAATATATGATACACCATATTACAACATATTTATTGTACTACACAAATATATGATACACTGTATTACAACATACTTAATGTACTACACAAATATATGATACACTATATTACAACATACTTATTGTACTACACAAATATATGAGACACTATATTACAACATACTTATTGTACTACACAAATATATGATACACTATATTACAACATACTTATTGTACTACACAAATATATGAGACACTATATTACCTGATATTTTAATTCTACAATGGAAGGTCAGCGTCTCCTTCATTCAATATTATAAATTGTTTCAGGAAATGTCAGAACAACTTTTATAAATACGTTTCAAGCAGAAGTGGTCTTTTGATCCTTGCTTCTTCATGAACGTGTAAAGAGCTGCATTATTCTTTCGATTACTTTTTCAATTAGAACGTTACGTGTTGGTAGAATTACAAAACTAGCGACTTCACAAAACACAAATGTTTATAGTATATTAATATGTATCGTTACAATACATACAAGTTTATCACAAATTGTGATACATTTGTTTTGTGTGATGTTCTATTTTTTTGTAATTTGTTCAGGCAATTTTTATATTATCCTTCTGAGCAAATTATTCCAGTGTACGAACACACGATAAAGTACTTCTTAAATTCATATGATGTAAATTCTAATATAGGTTTGTTAATTTCAACAGAAAAGTTATATACTAAACATTTTCTTAGAACTTGGAAAAAGTTTAAAAAACACTCTTGAACGTTGTTTTTAGCATAAATTTATTCAATAGTTGGTGTTGATAAATAACTATTTACGTCCATTTAATTTCATACAATGTTTTTATATACTTGTTGTATTAATTATTTATAAGATTTATAAATTTAATAACTTAAAAGTAATAGAATTATTGAATCTCAGTATTGTATTATTATTAAATCTATAAAACTTGAGCTATGTGGATCAAAGAATGGTTTATCCTTTATGGGAAGTGGTAATCTAACTATATTTATTTTGGTAACACGAAAATTTACCATGAAATTTCTAGACTTTCTGTGAAGAAAATAATATAAGTTAATTAGACTCACTTTAAAACTTTAGGGCCAAGGACGATGGGAAAAATATCAGAAACATAAAAATAGCCTGTGATCCACCCCACTGGCCCTAAAATATCAAACGATTTTCTATCGCTTAAGTATTTTTATTGATACATACAAAACCTATTTATAATATACAGAGCGTTCCAAAAGTCCGGGGATGATTGAGTATTGTTTAGACCGTTACAGATAAAGGTGCAACGTTTTGCACATTTTTACCATGTATCCAGTGATCCACTACCTTCGTACGGGGACGGCCTACTAGGAGTCGGAAGAAAATCTGAAATGTAAGCATAGGTCAATATGCATACCATTTTAAAGGTACATTAGTAGAACATCACACCGCAAATTAGATCTCAAAAAGTTAATTATAAACAAAATGGCGGCACTCGAAAGTTTCAATACCTATCTTATGTGTATGTTCAATAATGACTTAATTTTACTGTAACCATATCAGATATATATACAAAACTTCACAGATGTTTACTGTGTACAAAAACCTACTTTAAGATGTATTTAGTGTCCTGCTATTCTTCAATGGGAATGATCCACGAGGAATTAGTTGAGCAGTTATAAAGTAAGCACAGATTGATATGCGCATAGTTTTAAAGGGCTGGTCAGATGTATAAAAATGCCGCAAACCGCACTTCAAAAGCGTAATCCGTCACAAAATGGTGGTGGTTTAAAATTGAGCACATAAGATCAGTATTGATACTTTCGAGTGCCGCCATTTTGTTCAGGATTAACCTTTATTGGTATAATTTGTGGTATGATGTTCTACTAGCTAAGAACTTTAAAATTGTATGTATATTGCTTACAATTAAGATTTTCTTCCGACTCCTAGTGGGCCGTCCCCCTACGAAGGTATCCAGTACCATATATTTACTGGATTCAGTACCATATATTTACTGAATACATGGTAAAATAGCTTTTTAAGTTCAGCTGCAAAGTGCAAAGTGTTGTACCTTTATCTGTAACGGTGTAAACAATATTCAACCATCCCCGGACTTTTCGAACACTCTGTATATTATGGTGTAAACATTACGTTTTTTCAGTATGGATTTAAAAGTTTATATGTTAAAAAAACAGCCGTATAACAAAAACAATACTAAAAAATGCTCACAACGGTTGAAGTGACAAGAGCGCAGCGAGTAAGGTGGTTTGCACGCCAAGTGTGCAGGGGTGATCCCTAGTAAGGTGGTTTGCACGCCAAGTGTGCAGGGGTGATCCCTAGTAAGGTGGTTTGCACGCCAAGTGTGCAGGGGTGATCCCTAGTAAGGTGGTTTGCACGCCAAGTGTGCAAGGGGATCCCTAGTTTTCCGAAAAAAAATAATACAAAAAATGATTTTAACAGGATCAAGCTTCAAACTTATAAAACTGTTCGTTGTAGAAACGCTACTGTTTCATTCTTCAAGTTCTTTCCTTACTGGATTTATAATTTAATGTTATAGATGAATAAAAAACTCCAGAAATTGTAGTTTTTTATTTCGTAAGGCCTTTCGGTAACAATTGTTTGAAGATGGTAACATCGTTACCGAAAGGCCTTACGAAATAAAAAAAACTATAATTACTGATGTGTTTGATTCATCAATAACACTAAACTACTTCTGTTGTTTGTGTAAATAGAGACTATGTTTTAATGTTTACTACGTTACCTGATTATATTTATGGCAACATTTTACTATTAAATTCTATTAGGGTAATAAAAATGTGCTGTTTCTGATTCATTATCGATTTGACCCTTGAGAGAGTTCAAGCCGCCTGGAAATACTTTTTACAACCGCCCAAAGTGGCGTCCAGGATGTCGCCATCGGCGTTAAATCATCAATAACCCGGGGAAATCCCTCATGACAGAGACATTAATGGTGAGCCGTCGGTAATAGGTGGCAGTCCTAGCGAACTCATCTTGCTGGAAATAGGCTCTGATAATCCTTTTGATCTAAATTGTTTAAAACTTTTATAGCTTTTATTCAGATCATAAAACAGTTTTAACTAATTTCATGAGAGCAACGATTGCGGTAAACCGTTCCATGCTACTTGCTGTTGACAAGTTTAAGATCTGTAAATTATTTATTATTATTCTTCTTTACTAAGACACTGATCGAACAGATATGAGCGATATGAGAGGCGAATGAGTGTGACTAGTGAAGTCATTATTACTATTCTTAACTAAGGTCGATTGTTCCGTAACAAGGGCAATTTATTAATAGCCCAATCAATAACCAGTGTAACTAAGAGACCTACAGTTTTACCTGGAATAAAAACCACGTAGTATTGGTCTAATTTTCAGATAATTTACAACCTTGATACTCAGTTCTCTCCCTTACACAACATCCGGAAAGTGGCCATCACCCAACACGGACAGGGGTGACTTTTATTGTAGTGTCCATACCGATGACAACCGTTGAGCGACGGTATTAAGGGTGTTCGTCCGGGTGCCCAGTTATGTCGTTTAGATTTTATCGCAACTGACGCTAAGAGTAATAAAGATTCTGACTCACTATCGAACAAGCAATGTATTCCCCTCCCCTCTCTCCCCCCTCATAGTCCTCGTCTGCCCCGCCGCGCAAATTCAACAGATGACCATAACTCCCACATTTATAGTACTCTAGCAATGAATTTTATATATATTATTAATCTACTTTTTTTAACCAAATACGACTGTACAAATTTAAACTCAAAATTTGAACAAAAGTCATTTTTAGAAAAATAATTGGTAACACTTCAAAAATACTTTTTTTTAGATTTACTATGTACTAAGTTGATTAGAAATTTTTCTCCAATATATTCTCAAAATGTTAATAAATGATATCACACGGTTTGTTCATGAGTTATGCACTAAAGAGGCCAAATTAGTCACTTTGAGCAGCATATCTCCTTAAAGAAATTTTTTTTTAATTTTTTCCCCGTGACACATTTATTACTTATATGAATAATAAAAAATGTATTTAAAAAAAACTTTCAAAAATAATTTTGATCGAACAGTCCTTAAGGACTGAGCATAGAACATATCGCTTACAATCTCCACAACACTTTGTCTCCAAATAGCTGGATTACAGCACTGCGCCACTAGTGCCGACTTAAGTCAAGGAGACAGCCCATTATGACGAACAGAAAGTAACTTGTTTATGACTTAATACATTGTAATCAGGCCAACCTAGACACTTTAACTGAAGTCGGTCAAACCCTTGTGTCGAGATAAGATGGCGCACCAAGTTTGCTCAATACTTATCTTTATTTTAATCTATTTAGACTAAGGATATGTGTTGTACGGAGGTTTGAGTAAGTAACTTCACTAAGGATATGTGTTGTACGGAGGTTTGAGTAAGTAACTTCACTAAGGATATGTGTTGTACGGAGGTTTGAGTAAGTAACTTCACTAAGGATATGTGTTGTACGGAGGTTTGAGTAAGTAACTTCACTAAGGATATGTGTTGTACGGAGGTTTGAGTAAGTAACTTCACTAAGGATATGTGTTGTACGGAGGTTTGAGTAAGTAACTTCACTAAGGATGTGTGTTGTACGGAGGTTTGAGTAAGTAACTTCACTAAGGATATGTGTTGTACGGAGGTTTGAGTAAGTAACTTCACTAAAGGTCTTACTCATTTTACTTTCATATGACTGAAATGGCCTTGTATTGTGAGTGAAGCATCCATTATGAATATAAAAAGTATAAACATTTTATAATTTTAACTAGGCTTAGTTACAGAAAAAAAGAAACAGAGATCGCTCTTTCATGGCCGCATCAAACGCCTTGGTGGCAGATATAAATAGATTACAATTAATGTAGTTCTTTATAAATCTTAAGTAATGATTAATAAGTATATTGAAAGATTGTGGGGAGAGATAAGGGAGGAACTGTCAAAGTACTGACCCTGCCATCTGCATGGCAAACTGGAGAAATAACTACTCGACGCACACACTCAGAACACTACTACGGGACACCCCTGCACGCCTCACGTGCTAACCCGTCACTCGCTGCGCTTGTTACACCTCGGCCTGTCACTTTTGACTTCAAATAATTGTATGTTAATTGTATGGCGTAAAATCGCAATACTGTATTAAATTTATTTACAATATCTCACAGAAGATGTTGAAGAATTAATGCCTTACTGCACAGATACAAACAGACGTAAATTTGTTACACTTCAACCGTTTTGAATTGGTCAAGAAATAAGGAAGGAGTTTTGTTGACAAAAAAACGACTTCACGTATTATATATAAGGATTGAATGCGACATCTGCTTATTTCTTTTCTTCCAATTATTGTGTTCGTCCTCAAACCCTTTTTTTCTTCTTCTTTTTTTGTCACCTTTACTACACTTCCTTGTGAAAACAACCCCCTAACCCTCGCCCCCCAGTATTTGGACTCAATATATTTGTAGCACTGTTTTTCATAGTTTTACTATAGATTTTTCAATACTACTTCGAATTCTAATTTCATGGCCAGTGGACCTTTAATTTGGAATCCAATTCAAGTATGTCCTAACATTCTTAAACTTCTCGAATAAAATCCACAGCACAGTTCTGAACAAACACATTTTTACAAGTCGTTTAGTTGGTTGTTTTAAGTACTCTATAAATCCGAGGCTACACTCTGTGGGTCAAGAGAGCATTTAACAGAACGTAAAGTCCGTGGGCAAGGCTTCCTCTTTAAATATAACGAAATATCAACACAATACAGAGGTAAAGAATGAGGGATGTCTTGTTGGTAACGGAGATGGACGTTCTTTCTATTGGGTCATTAATAGCCTCGTTGATGGAACAGTGGGGGCTTTAAAGTTGTTGAACCTTAGACGAGTTTCAACTGTGGTCATTCAATACGAGATTCAAAACATGTTCTAATACTTTATCTAATCGTTCTGACATGTATGTGTATTGTGAATGCAACATATTTATTAACAAAAATAATAAGTTTATAAGATAAACAACTACTGAGTATAGTCAGAGCATATCGCAAATTCAACTATAAATTAGACGAAACTCATTTTCCAATTTTTATGACAAAAATGAGGATTTGCAAAAATATATAAACTGTTGTTAGCATTAGAAAAAGAATCAAAACCACACAGATATAATATCTTATAATTATAAAATTATACTTTCACAAACGATATAGGCCCTGTTTATGATGACTATAAGTATAAATTTCCTATAACAATAATTATTTGTCGGTATGTACTTATAAACACCGAAAAATATTGGGTAGATTATTAAAAAATTCTTACAATAAAATATTGTTACAATTAAGGTCTTTCGCAGAAATACTGCGATAGTTTAAGAAATTTATGTAAGAATAATAAAAAAATATTCCCTTCAGTTGAATAAGTTATTTCTTGTAGCGTGAGTGAGTTAATGACACACTTAAGAACCTGAGGAATTTTTCTAGAATATGTAATGAGTAACCGTACAATTTATGTAGAGTTTTGACGAAAAGGCGTCATAGACTTTTCACAGATTACAGAATATTTAATTGGATGGTAAAGTTAGTAAATTAAATCTGGCCTAAAAGTTAGTAGGTTAGCCTAAAATCTGACCAAAGTAGCTAGTAAGTGTTGAACATTTTATTTATAATGAATGACCCAATAATGAAACAATATTTTGTTAGTTGGCATTATTGGTTTTGTATCCCCAAGAGCAATGTCAAGTGTGGTACATTGTGACTTGACGATTTGATGGAAATAATTATAACTTTCACATCGTATGAGGCAAAAGTCACTAATCAATTCACGTTTTATAATTTTGCCTGTTTATATGTATTATCATAGTAATTATAAACTAATAAACTAAAACTCATTATATTTTATTTTATTACAAACTAAAATTTATTCAACAATAAAAAGTGGGATACTACAGTACTATATTTTTCGCTCTTTCAAACCATGCAAATATTATAACTTTCCGACAAATCGTAAAGTCACATTGATATAGCGCATTTAAATTTCTCTTATCTTAATACTCGAATACATTCCCCTAAAACGACGTAGGCCTACTCACTCATTACAAAATCTCTCGAACTACTTTACAGATTTTGATGAAATTTGGAGGGAAGTTGGCTTTTGAATCGTAGAGGCCCACTGAGAAAGGATTTATCGAAATGTTATTCTTAAGGGGTAGGAAGCCCCTCGTCGTTTCCTTTTTACTTAAGAGTTACATTGAGATTCAATAAATGTAATATGCATTTCAAATACTAATACAACAACAAAAATGTAAAAAAGACACAAAAGTTTGGATAGTTTGGTTTTCTTTGTGAAATTTTAAAGGTAATTTCTACTAACTCTGACATAATCGAAATACTATATACAGTATTTTCCTATATAATTTTAGGAGTTTCTAAACTATAAAACTTTGTTATCTAACATAATGGCAGCAGGCTGAGTTTTAACATTGATGTAATGGTTTTGAGTTGGGAGAAACAATGAAGGGGAGGGGAGATTAGAATAGAATAGAGTTTTTATTTTTTAACTAAGCATTGTATTGTACCCTTAATTTTAACATTGAATTGTATCGCAATCGTCAAAGGAAAAAACACATGTTCATTCATTCTACAAATTCAGCATTCATACATACAATTGTTTCATTCAATCATACATTCATTCTAGAAGGCAAGCCTATCCAGCACTGGTTTCTTGCCAATTATTGGTCTCCCAGTGTTGTGCCAAGAACTCGCCTACGCTATACAATGTCTGACTTAACAAAAGTTGTTTAAGGCGAGTTTTGAATGACTTTGGTGTCCTGGCAAATTTAACTTTGCAGACAATTTAGAGAATGAACGCCAGTCTGTGAAGGGAGGTGCTCATAGACCACCATCCTATGTTGCCTAGTGCGATAGTTATCCCTACGTCTAGTTTCGTAACTGTGTATGTCAGTCCCTCTCGTGAGTACACATTTTGACATACAGTACATGATTGTTTCTAGGATGTAAATGCTGGGCAGTGTCAACAATTTTAGGGTTTGGAAAGCAGTTTTGCACGACTAGAGGTTACTCCTAGGTAAGAGGGAGAGGTTACTCCTAGGTAAGAGGGGTAAGCAAGCGTAGAGAATCACCCCGCAGCGAAGTAATATCTGTCGGCTTGTAAGATATAAATCTAATATAGCAACTACTTCTGCAGACTTTTAATACATTGAATTGCCAACACCCCCGTAGTACAAATATCGATATTCACCAGATATACAGACCAAGCTGCCTACAACACCAAAATGACGTGGCGGATATTTTCATGTGATCTTTAAAGTCACAACATTTATCAAGTACTTACCACGCATGTTTTATTATTAGTCCGTTTCTGAGAATGAAGTCAAAGGAACTGCTTGGCACATGACAGAAGAAACCGAATTAGGATTACATGAACAGAGAATGATACTTGACTGAGGAATGTGGTGGAGACATTTTCAGACTTAAAGTACATAAATTAGGAACGTAACAATATCAATTTATATTGGTCATACGAATGGTTTAGCTCTTAGGCCTATACTTTATTTACGACTTGATACATATAAAGTACAACACATACATATAATACATGACATGTGCGCGCCTAGTGGCATTAGGGTGTAACCTTGACACGTGGTGTTGCCAAGAGTAGTGCATTTGTCATATGACAGACAATAATCACTTGTTGTGGTATAAATCCGCTTGAAGAGGTACTTTTAATTGGTTTAAACAATAATACAACCGAACAATATGAAATAATGTGAAAAGATCAATCTAAAAACAATAGGAAACAATGTGTAAAAGACAATAAAAACAGTTAAAAAATCCTCGATCATAATATGTTTACTTACACAAATTCACAATATAAAACAACAATACTGTTTATAAAACAGAAAATGCTGGAACTACGAGCATTTTGGAATGCTGTAACCAATGGCGTGACGATATAAGCCAGCTGTAACTATACCAGTGTCTTTAGGTCTTGAATTGTTGCCACGATTTAGTTCTATTAATACAACTATTTATAGAATATAAATACACCTATTTATAGAACTGAAACGTGGCAACAATGCAAGTTTTAAAAGCACTGGTATAGTTACAGCTGGCTTACATCGTCACGCCATTGGTTACAGCATTCCAAACTCCTCGTAGTTTCAGCATTTTCTGTAAGAGCGCTCTGAAGTCACACGTCATTCAATATAAAAACTATACATTATAGGGACTTACTTTTAATACGTGTTTTAAACATCACGTCGATATCTTTTACAGTTAGATTCACGATCCGGGAAGTGGATTTAATAAATTGCACACAATCAATCCACGAGGATTGATCGT
The DNA here is from genome assembly GCA_035578905.1 of Stictocephala bisonia. Lineage (NCBI taxonomy): Eukaryota > Metazoa > Arthropoda > Insecta > Hemiptera > Membracidae > Stictocephala > Stictocephala bisonia. The sequence goes on along the minus strand of JAQJVL010000337.1, from coordinate 854,041 downwards.
TAGTAACGAGGCTACAACATTTCATGTACACTCATTATCCTCGCAATTGTTATGAGTTCTTGAATATTTATGTAAGGGGCGTTCGTCAGGAGCCTGTTAAGAACCGTTCAATTCTTGGGAGCAGTTTCATGTCAGGTCCACAATTGCTATATCTAAGTGTACAGTTCAATAGTTATTAGATTTAAATGTCTGTATATAACTTATAATCTAAAACAAGCCACGCCCAGGTAAACGTTTTGGCTCCAAGGATTTTTAATTTTTAAATTTATATAGGGGTTTTCGACCACGAGAAATCGATTGGAACCGGTTTCAACCCTGGGAAAGTGATCATTTCTGCCTCAGAGACTTCTAGACTTCCCATATAAAATGACGAGACTGCGCAGTAGACACATAGGCGAAATCAGCTGATTTGTTTATTCTATTAAATACTGGTAACTAAATCTACCAATTGCATAAAAGCACTCAGCTGAATAGTAAGCTAGTAAGGTATCATTTATCAGCTGGAATTGTAACTACGGGAATTAGAACAGTATTTTTGTGTTGATATATGCCACATGTGACGTCACGGGAGATGCGTGATACCTACAGTTTTATTTTCTAGGTACCGTAATTTTCGTGTATGTTGGTATAGTTACTTAGCAGTATAGTGTTATTTATTTTGCATTTTGTAGAATAAGGTTAACAAAAACCCAAAATTAAGTAATATTAAACTAATACACCCAAATGGGGTAAACGGGGTATCAAATAAAAGGTATTCTTCTTTTAATTACTAATATTCCATCATATTTTATAAAAGGCTAAGTTTATGAGCTCCACTGCCCCAAAAATCAAAATTCATGGTCATACTGCTTAAGAATCCTGGTGAGGCCGTAGGCCGATCTTCCTCTTGAGGCGAATGCCGAGATCCACAAATGGGACTGTACTAGAGTTCCTCGGTGAGGCCACAGGCCGAACTTTCCCCCGCGAGGCCGTAGGCCGAGTTCCACAAAGGGGCCTGTAGTAGATCCTTCCCACTAGGCCTCAGGCTGAGTTCCACAAAGAGACTAAAGGTAAACGTGGAAGACCTCCGAAACGAAATCTTATTAATAACCTACAAGGTAGAGCAACAACAAACAATCCTCAGGATCCTCTGGGAGATAGTAAGGATGATTCCTCTTCAGTTTGCAAAATTCAACTGAGTGAGGCTCGGTCTCCTGGTACTAGTGTATATATTTAAATCTTGCACTCTATCAGGATTTTATAGAGTCTTATAAAAAGCTAAGGTTTTACAGGGTACGCTAGTATATGGGGTACATACTAGCAAACGTTTACCAAAATTATCTAATGGTTCAACACCTGTGTGCTTTTAGTATCCATAGCTTATGATAAGTCTTGAATGTAAAAATACAATTTTGCCAGTTTTGAAATTTCAAATAGGTCTGTATGCAATTCCTCCTTGTGCGTTTGTAGATGTTTCACACCACCTTTATACCCCACTGCTCATATGGATGCTGTGTCTGTTTGAGGTTGTTCCTGGTTATCTTGGTCATTGTCCATCTTCCATCTCTTCTTTGGTGGAGTATCGGGATGTATGTCCAGAACAATACTTGTAGAACGATTACTGTCTATCAGTATGAGGCCCATATGATCCTGGACAAAGTGGACTACGTGGATACTGTAGATACAAAAGCGCATTAAGAGTTGGTTCTAACGCACGATAGAACTATGCAATTACAACTCCTAATATAATCAGTTTTAAACAGTCCTATCACCTATCTATCACTATCGCGGATATCTGCCGGTGATGAATGATATTTAAATATTTATTTTATTCCATGTATGTTACATTTACAAATAAAAGTAAACATAAGTATTTATACACCTGGGTATAAGTCTATTACAACGTTCATGAAGTAAATGTGAGTAACTAACTCCTGATAAACGGAAGAAAGAGGCTTTTTTTAAATATATGAACAAAAATTGCTGTTATGAAACAGAGTTTATCATAAATTTGTAGTCCCATGATTAATGCTTTAACGAAGTATCGAATTTGAATTGAACGGCAAAACCACCAGACACTTTTTCTTGTCCATCAGGATATAGTTTATTAGTTTTTGGGATGTTTTCAGTAAAATTATTAGTTCATTAATTTGTTCAATACATTACAATATTAAAGTATCTTTACATTTATTTTAAGTTTTAATAATTATATGAATGTAAATTATAAATAATGAGGTAATCAATTTTCGATTAAAAATTCGTAGATATATCGAATAGATCTATGTAATAACCCTATGTCAAATATGTATCAACCAATTCTGTATAAACATTTTACGCGAAGCGTAATAAGCTTTTTTTAATTTGGTATGTTAATATTATTTAGTTATTTTTATTGAACATATTATTCGTTATAAAGGGTGAAAAAATATGGAAACACATTCATAACAACGCAATTTTTTCCCATGGATAACTTGATAGTTTAATTGTTTTTAATATGTTCCGTAAAGTATAATTTTTGATCAGAATAATTTACTTAAAACCGTTAAATAGCGGAGAAATAATGTTGTTCAAATTAGTTACTTTGAAATTCAAATTACCGCTACTCTAGAAAGGATAAATCTTTCAAAGTCCGGTTTGCGGCAATTAATTTCTCTTGAATATACCTTTCATTTGATACCGATCTTGATCTAGGATTAAGTTGAAGATTTTTGTTCAACTCCTCGTGGGCCGTCCCCCTGAAAAGATTAAATGTCGCTAGTGGCGTCAAAAAGTATGTTATTTGTAACCATGATCATATACAAGATTTCACTTTTACAAGTGAAGTCATACAAAAGTTGTGAAAGCGTTTCCGTATTTTTTCCCATCCTGTTTGATGACTTTTGAAACAATTTTAAAAGTAGGAAGATGTTCCCGCCTGTGCAAAAATGCATCGACAAAGGACCGCCCAATGTGTTTACAGCTTCTTCTTCTCATTTCCTCCACCCGGTTCTCGTTATATTTGAGCATGTCGTTTATTTTATGACTTGCCATTCACTTTACTGGTGCATTTACTATTGGGGTGCATTTTAGGTCATTGGCAGCCAAACGTCAAGTATTTTTAAAGATGACCCTCTCAAAAACAATGTTTAAGTTCATTTACGCTACTTTGTTGAAAGAAATTTCATCTTAAAATGCAAGTAATAATTTTTATGCCACACTTCAAATTTAACATTGCCTACTTTAATACAAAATACATTCGTTGCCTACTTGATGTCTACTATAAAGCGTTTACTTATTATGTAAATTAATAGATATGATTGAGGGCCAACAGGACAAATAATGAGGCGATTCCACTGTGTAGCTACAACTGTTCCATTTATTTATAGTCACTAATTAACTAAGCTACACAATACTTTACAAATATAAAATATTACTGGCGGATTCAAAAAGCAATGTACTCGAGTTTGAAAACACTTTCACAACAAGGTTATTTTTTCCCATGGATAATTTGATAGCTTAATTTTGTTTAATAATTATGTTCCATAAAGTATTGTTGTATCAGAATAACAAATAGCAGAGAATAATTGAAACCATAAATAGCGGAGAAATGTTCCATTTATTTATACTCACTAATTAACTAAGCTACACAATACTTTACAAATATAAAATATTACTGGCGGATTCAAAAAGCAATGTACTCGAGTTTGAACCTATGCTATAAAATACTCATTCGATTTCGTTTTTTTGTTTACCAAAATTTAGCTTATTTAATTCTACGCAATATCATACAACATACATGTTTTTTTTTTTTAACTTTAAGAATTTTTTATAGCAGGTAGAATAAAAAAAGCACGAAATGTTAGCACTTTTGGAGTAAAGCTCAACTTCAAACAATTCTAAACCAAAACATAGTAAAGATAAGTCCGTGAGACTTTAACCACATTTTTGACGAACATTGTTATTTGTAGTATATCCAAATTCTAGACGTTTTACCATTTAAAAAAATGTTCTGTTGTAATTTTTGTGAACCCTTGCAATCTTAAAAATGGCTGATCATACAAACGTCCAAAACGGTTTAAAATAATGGATTAAAAAATATTACATTAAATACCGTATTTTTGTCACTTTATTCAAACGGAGTGTTATCTTTTAATAGTTGTTTGGTAATTTTTCAGGTAACAGTAATGTGTCAACCACAAAAACGTTTTTATAGTTGTCATGTGGTTCCTTGCACAGAGAAAAAAGAAACAGAGGTTGCTTTTTCATGGCTGGAGTGAAAAACCCGCCCGCCCATACACGAACATTGGTATTGACCCATCCGCCCGCCCGTACACGAACATTGGTATTGATCCACTCGCCCGCCCATATCCAAACAGTGTGGTATTGACCCACCAATCCGCCCATACACGAACATTGTATTGACCCATCCGCCCGCCCATACACGAGCAGTGTTATTGACCCACCCGTCTGCCCATACACAACAGTGTTATTGATCCACCCGTCCGCCCATACACGAACAGTGGTATTGAACCACCCGCCCGCCCATACACGAACAGTGGTATTGAACTAACCACCCGCACATACACGAACATTGGTATTGACCCATCCGCCCACCCATACACGAGCAGTGTTATTGACCCATCCGCCCGCCCATACACGAGCAGTGTTATTGACCCACCCGTCCGCCCATACACAACAGTGTTATTGATCCACCCGCCCGCCCATACACGAACAGTGGTATTGAACCACCCGCCCACCCATACACGAACAGTGGTATTGACCCATCCGCCCGCCCATACACGAGCAGTGTTATTGACCCACACGTCCGCCCATACACAACAGTGTTATTAATCCACCCGCCCGCCCATACACGAACATTGGTATTGACCCATCCGCCCGCCCATACACGAGCAGTGTTATTGACCCACACGTCCGCCCATACACAACAGTGTTATTAATCCACCCGCCCGGCCATACACGAACAGTGGTATTGATCCACCCGCCCGCCCACACACGAACAGTGGTATTGAACCACCCGCCCGCCCATACACGGATATTGGTATTGACCCATCCGCCCACCCATACACGAGCAGTGTTATTGACCCACCCGTCCGCCCATACACAACAGTGTTATTGATCCACCCGCCCGCCCATACACGAACAGTGGTATTGAACCACCCGCCCACCCATACACGAACAGTGGTATTGACCCATCCGCCCGCCCATACACGAGCAGTGTTATTGACCCATCCGCCCGCCCATACACGAGCATTGGTATTGACCCTCCCGCCCGCCCATACACGAACATTGTATTGACCCATCCGCCCGCCCATACACGAGCAGTGTTATTGACCCACCCGTCTGCCCATACACAACAGTGTTATTGATCCACCCGCCCGCCCATACACGAACAGTGTTATTGACCCACCCGCCAACCCATACACGAACATTGTATTGACCCATCCGCCCACCCATACACGAGCAGTGTTATTGACCCACCCGTCCGCCCATACACGGATATTGGTATAGACCCATCCGCCCGTCCATACACGAGCAGTGTTATTGACCCACCCGCCCGCCCATACACGAACATTGTATTGACCCATCCGCCCGTCCATACACGAGCAGTGTTATTGACCCCCTCGTCCGCCCATACACGAACATTGTATTGACCCATCCGCCCGCCCATACACGAGCAGTGTTATTGACCCACCCGTCCGCCCATACACGGATATTGGTATAGACCCATCCGCCCGTCCATACACGAGCAGTGTTATTGATCCACCCGCCCGCCCATACACGAACATTGTATTGACCCATCCGCCCGCCCATACACGAGCAGTGTTATTGACCCACCCGTCTGCCCATACACAACAGTGTTATTGATCCACCCGTCCGCCCATACACGGATATTGGTATAGACCCATCCGCCCGTCCATACACGAGCAGTGTTATTGACCCACCCGCCCGCCCATACACGAACATTGTATTGACCCATCCGCCCGCCCATACACGAACAGTGTTATTGACCCACCCGCCCGCCCATACACGAACATTGTATTGACCCATCCGCCCGCCCATACACGAACATTGTATTGACCCATCCGCCCGCCCATACACGAACAGTGTTATTGACCCACCCGCCCGCCCATACACGAACATTGTATTGACCCATCCGCCCGCCCATACACGAACATTGTATTGACCCATCCGCCCGTCCATACACGAGCAGTGTTATTGACCCACCCGTCTGCCCATACACAACAGTGTTATTGACCCATCCGCCCGCCCATACACGAACATTGGTATTGACCCATCCGTCCGCCCATACACGAGCAGTGTTATTGACCCACCAATCCGCCCATACACGAACATTGTATTGACCCATCCGCCCGCCCATACACGAGCAGTATTATTGACCCACACGTCCGCCCATACACAACAGTGTTATTAATCCACCCGCCCGGCCATACACGAACAGTGGTATTGATCCACCCGCCCGCTCATACACGAACAGTGGTATTGAACCACCCACCCGCCCATACACGGATATTGGTATTGACCCATCCGCCCACCCATACACGAGCAGTGTTATTGACCCACCCGTCCGCCCATACACGGATATTGGTATAGACCCATCCGCCCGTCCATACACGAGCAGTGTTATTGACCCACCCGCCCGCCCATACACGAACATTGTATTGACCCATCCGCCCGCCCATACACGAGCAGTGTTATTGACCCACCCGTCTGCCCATACACAACAGTGTTATTGATCCACCCGCCCGCCCATACACGAACAGTGTTATTGACCCACCCGCCCGCCCATACACGAACATTGTATTGACCCATCCGCCCACCCATACACGAGCAGTGTTATTGACCCACCCGTCCGCCCATACACGAGCAGTGTTATTGACCCACCTGTCTGCCCATACACAACAGTGTTATTGACCCACCCGCCCGCCCATACACGAACATTGTATTGACCCATCCGCTCGCCCATACACGAGCAGTGTTATTGACCCACCCGTCCGCCCATACACGAGCAGTGTTATTGATCCACCCGTCCGCCCATACACGAACAGTGGTATTGAACCACCCGCCCGCCCATACACGAACATTGGTATTGACCCACCCGTCCGCCCATACACAACAGTGTTATTGACCCACCCGTCCGCCCATACACGGATATTGGTATTGACCCATCCGCCCACCCATACACGAGCAGTGTTATTGACCCACCCGTCTGCCCATACACAACAGTGTTATTGATCCACCCGCCCACCCATACACGAACAGTGGTATTGAACCACCCGCCCGCCCATACACGAACATTGGTATTGACCCACCCGCCTGCCCATACACGAGCAGTGTTATTGACCCACCTGTCCGCCCATACACAACAGTGTTATTGACCCACCCGCCTGCCCATACACGAGCAGTGTTATTGACCCACCTGTCCGCCCATACACAACAGTGTTATTGACCCACCCGCCCGCTCATACACGAGCAGTGTTATTGACCCACCCGTCCGCCCATACACAACAGTGTTATTGACCCACCCGTCCGCCCATACACGAACATTGTATTGCATTACAACTTATGTACATCTTTATAAAACAGTAATAATAATTAGTATGATTATGCTTAAGGGTGTGTAGGAAAATAATGGGAGAGACTGACAATGGTGCTGGCTCTGCCGTCCGCATTGTGATCTGGAGAATTAACTACTCGACGCCCCGATGTCCTTTCTCGACAACATTCTTTGTTTAATTGTACTCAAATATTATGTTCGTTGTACTCCAACGATATCGGTATTAGGGTTGCATTCTTGCATAGCATTTATTTGAATACTAAATATGTTTGTAAGTATATTTAGCCTATTTTAAGTATGCTTGTCCAATTGCTTAACCAATTTAAAGTATGCTTGTCAATAATGTGTCAACATCTCAGATAATGTTACATAGGTACCAAGATAAATACAATCTTGAAACGTTTATTTAGGAGTGCAATAAGCAAGATTATCTATCAAAATGGGTTTTGTTATGCCTTTTTTTCTTGGTTTTGTTAGGCTATATTTCGTAATGTTAGTTTCATTGTGTTAGGTTAGTAACGTTATAACAAGTCTCTAATAAATACATAATTTTGTCCCTAGTATAACAAGTTCCAAGAGTGCTGTTTCATATCAATAAATATCCAATATTGTCTAGTACGTATTGTAGCCGTAAATGTACCTTCTACATTTCTACGTTTCTTTATTTGCATAAATGACTGTTCCAGTACCTTTTTCAATAAATATTTGATTTAGGCACTAAAACAACTATCAAAAAGATTTAAGCAAACCTTCCTTTGTCAGATTGGAAACTCTCTCAAAACAATGCAAGCTAACAAAAAGATGTAACAATTTCAAGCCACAAACTCAATTAAACTCGGTGAGTTTGCAGCTGTGAAATCTCTTGTTTGTAATCAAAGCCTTTTACATCGGCAAGGACATCAACAAACCACGGAAGTAACTGAACACCCCAATAAACAGTTGTAGCTCATGTGCGCAACTGCCTTCGTCAACGGTGTCATTTCGCCAATCGCGTGGTCCGTTTGGCCTGGAGCCTCCCATAAAGTTCAAAGAGCTCAAGCTATGGGCAACATAACCGTCCCACCGTCTGCCATATCGGCTATTATTAGGGGCCAACTCATCATTTACGGAAATAAGAATCTATTTGCAACATATCGACCTATTTCTGTACTCTAAGGCATGTGTTCTTGGAAACCTTTGTTTACCCGTGTGGGTTGGCGCTGTTCATCCGTGAGAGGCTCGAAGTAATAATAAAAAGTTATTGCTGTTTATAAAGCTTTTGTGTTGTATGTGTCATAAAGGGTGTTTAAGAGCTCGGCTTTCCATCCTAATAAACAAGAAAATAAAATGGGTCACCCTCAAATTACCTGGATTAAGGAAGTAGAATACTGCTTTACCGAGACTCCCCTCTATTAAGGAAGTATGCTACTGCTTTACCGAGACTCCCCTCTATTAAGGAAGTAGGCTACTGCTTTACCGAGACTCCCCTCTATTAAGGAAGTAGGCTACTGCTTTACCGAGACTCCCCTCTATTAAGGAAGTAGGCTACTGCTTTACCGAGACTCCCCTCTATTAAGGAAGTAGGCTACTGCTTTACCGAGACTCCCCTCTATTAAGGAAGTAGGCTACTGCTTTACCGAGACTCCCCTCTATTAAGGAAGTAGGCTACTGCTTTACCGAGACTCCCCTCTATTAAGGAAGTAGGCTACTGCTTTACCGAGACTCCCCTCTATTAAGGAAGTAGGCTACTGCTTTACCGAGACTCCCCTCTATTCTAAGGTGTCCAGATTTCCCGAATATGCATGACAGTTTCGAATTTCGTAGACATGTTCCAGACCTTTACATAGGCCATCTGGAGGTTTATTTTTTTTTCTTGTTGATTATTTTTACAGACTAATCTAATACACTAAATAATATGAGTATTTAACCACTAATCAATATTAATTACTTCACCTTACTCAAAAATTCATCGATTAGGGGTGGCGTGGAATACACGATTTTGATCTATCAGAACGTGTTTTTCTTTTATAGACCTTTTTTTATTGTGAGTTAACCTTAATAAACTATTGGTACTTTAAAATTAGTTGTTACAAGGAATTCTTACTAATTGTATCAAATGTTATTTATCTAAAGGGAAAGTTTTTAAAACTCTATGTTTAGCTAAATAGGCTATTGTATAACTTAGGCTTAAGCGGCCGTTGTCATAACTAGAATCTAAATTTTCCGGTGACAACTGAGTTGTTTCTCTGAGATTTTTACAGAGAAACCACTGAGGATCACAGTATGGGCGAAACGTCTGCTTTTCTTGCAAATATTGTATATAGTACCTTGACGCGGTTGTCACCGGAAAATTTAGATTCTAGTTAGACTATTGTATGGTTTGACAATTTAATTTTTTGTTAAAAATTAAAATTAAAAAAAATAATTGTTTTGTTAAAAATACTGATATTATATCTAATATCAGTAATTAACTTTGATTGTAAAGGGTAAAATAAATTTGATGAGTCTCTTTTCTGATGAGTAGAGAAATGTATTCTTTTATTAACAAAGTTTCATTCAACCACCTTTAATAGAAAATTAAAAATAAATGCACAAATGCTTACACTACCATCCACACATGACGTGTCCCACCACTGACAAATTATGAAAGTAGAGTAAGTTGGTGGGTCTTTAGGGAATGGTTTAGTTTAAAGTAATGTCCTGTTTTTGACAATGTATAAAATACGGACTTGTCAGCTGACCTATATACCACACGATTAAAATAAAAAATTATAAGTTACGAATGAATAGTGATATCGCTCTGTTATCAGTTGTGTATTGTGGATGTATGGGAGGACTATTTAGTCGTATGTCGAGGATTGCAGATGGGATAGACATCTGCCATATCATAAGTCGTGGGTTGCGCATGGACTAGACATCTGTCATATCGTATGTAGTGGGGTTGCGGATGGATTAGACATCTGCCATATCGTATGTCATGGGTTGCGGATGGACTAGACATCTGCCATATCGTATGTCGTGGGTTGCGGATGGACTAGACATCTGCCATATCGTATGTCATGGGTTGCGGATGTACTAGACATCTGCATTATCGTATGTCATGGATTGCGAATGGACTAGACATCTGCCATATCGTATGTCATGGATTGCGAATGAACTAGACATCTGCCATATCGTATGTCGTGGGTTGCGGATGGACTAGACATCTGCCATATCGTATGTCGTGGGTTGCGGATGGACTAGACATCTGCCATATCGTATGTCGTGGGTTGCGGATGGACTAGACATCTGCCATATCGTATGTCGTGGGTTGCGAATGGACTAGACATCTGCCATATCGTACGAGTATGTCGTGGGTTTCGGCTCGGCTAGACATCTGCCATATCGTACGAGTATGTCGTGGGTTTCGGCTCGGCTAGACATCTGCCATATCGTATGTCGTGGGTTGCGGCTGGGCTAGACATCTGCCATATCGTATGTCGTGGGTTGCGGCTGGGCTAGACATCTGCCATATCGTATGTCATGGATTGCGAATGGACTAGACATCTGCCATATCGTACGAGTATGTCGTGGGTTTCGGCTCGGCTAGACATCTGCCATATCGTACGAGTATGTCGTGGATTTCGGCTCGGCTAGACATCTGCCATATCGTGCGAGTATGTCGTGGGTTTCGGCTCGGCTAGACATCTGCCATATCGTATGTCGTGGGTTGCGGCTGGGCTAGACACCTGCCATATCGTATGTCGTGGGTTTCGGCTCGGCTAGACATCTGCCATATCGTACGTATTTAACAAGTTAAGAGTCTTGCTGCTAAGAAAGTATCAAAACCCGTGAATGAGAGGGGGAGAGACGTTAATATTTATTGTTAAATAAAGAATATTTTCATAATTAGATTAATTGGAAATTTAAGCGCACTTTTCACTGGAGATATCACAGTTAATATTTGATTATAAATCATCTGGCAGAGCATGTCACGTTCTAATCTACTTAAAAAAGACCTTACGGTCTCTTTCAAATGTTCAAAAAATTTTTATTTTTTTAAGAACCTAGTGCTGACATGTATCGTCAAAAACTGTACATATTGAGGACATGTGTAAAAAAAATTAAAATGTTTACACCTGCTACAAGATCCTATCAAAAAACGTTTTTGACGAAGAAAAACAGAACTAGATTTTTATGATCAAATTGCTTTTAGGGCAAATCGAAGGAAGAGCTAAAAATAATGTTGTCTCAATATTTTATTCTAAGGGGTTGACAATTAAATTTAATCAATCTCTTCTATGTTTTGTTATTGTAAAATTTCTCATGATTTGATTTCTGTTTATGAAACTGAATTGATAAACAGTAAATTTACTAAGTAGAAGAATTTTATTGCTATGTAATGATCTGCAATGGGATGACTAATAATACTAAATGGAGGAACCAAATCATACTAATACGGTTCGGATTCACGTTAAGTTTTAGGTCCATTAGTTAATGTAGCAATTAGCTAATTAATGAATAACACTTTGAATAATCAAATCTAGTCAATAACAATGACTACACTCATTCTTCGCCCATAGTCGTCCATATACTGACGCGCAGAATAGTATAAATAAATAATCAAATAATATTTATAAATAAATAATTCTAAATCTGCTAAAAACATCTTAAAACACATTCTGCCTATGCACAATGCTACTCGCCCTTTGAACCAGAAAATGCTTTCATTGTGTGGGTCGAGATCGTATGAGTTCATTACTCATTATTCATTTCTAAGACACCGATCGTAGAGATAAGGGTGAATATGAGTAGTGAATGAGTATGATGAGAGTAGATGAACGAGTGTAGTCATTGTTACTATCTGAGTTCGACTTAGCTCAGAAAGGACTGTTTATTAATAGCCCAATAGCCAGGGCAACTATGGGACCTACAGCTTTACGTGGAATCCGAACCACGTAGTGTTGGTCTGATTTTCAGCTAACTGACTGGTCTGACACTCAGTTCTCTTCCCTACACAACATCTGAACCTTGACTACCATTCAACACGGAAACTCCAGACTTCTCTAGTAGTGTCAACGTTGATGACAACCATTGAGCGGACGCCGTGTCGGTATTTAGAGAACCGAGCATAGAACCTATCGCCTACAATCTCTCAAACACTTTGTCCCCAAGTAGCTGGGTTATAGCACTGCACCACCAGTAATTAAGGCTTGACATACATTCTTACATATGAGACGCCGACACAACGTTGTAGGTATTTTAAGGCGAATATGAATGGTTATATGAGTGTAGGATGAGTGTGGATGAGTGTATTCTGGTTACTAACTGAGTTCAACTGTTCCTCAGAAAGGGCAATTTATTAATAGCCCAACAGCCGGGGCAACTAAGGGACCTACAGCTTTACGTAGAATCCGAACCACGTGGTGCTGGTCTGATTTTCAGCTAATTGACAAGCCTGATACTCAGTTATCTCCCCCACACAATATCCGCACAATGATCACCACCCAACATGGACACCCCAGACTTCTCTTAGTAGTGTCCATGCCGATAGCAACCATCAAGCGAACGCCATGTCGGTATTAAGAGGACTGAGCATCCAACCTATCGCCTACAATCTCCCAAACACTTTGTCCCCATGTAGCTGGGTAACAGCACTGCGCCACCAGTGCCGACATGAAGATAATTAAGGCTTGACAAACACTAATACGAACCGTTTGAAGGGCAGATGTCAGATGATGACAGAGCACGTATGTAAGTAAAGTATTTGACTGGATTGCCAAAAGTCTCCTGTACTATAGGTAGGCGAAACCATCAACACTCTTTGTGAAGTAGGAGAGATTGTAATGAGAGTGGTGTGAATACAGGTTAGATGTAAAATCGCACATCATGTGATTTGTATTCCACAGCTCTTCTAACTGTACTTGCCACTGGGGTTGATACCATTCATCTTACTCCTAGAACTTTGATTTAAAATTTTGAATACTGTAAAAAAAATCTGAGAACAACTAAATTGCGAGTCTACTCTGTTAGACCAGGGTGGACCTGTTTTCAAGGTGGACACGAGAGGTGGCACGCTAATTTTTGCTTTAAACACTCTAGAACAATACAAATAACAATATGTGAAATATGCTCCATCTCAAAAAGTTGTGGAAAATGTTTGTATCAACAAAAATGTGAAAAATACATTTTTTGTCGTCTATTCTCTTATATAACTTTGGAAGTACTGACTTTGGAGGGAAGTTTAAGAGAGAAAAAAAGTGTTGTAATTAAATTTAGGGTAAGGTATAGTTGGTTAGAACACACGTAAAAAATTACCCTTGCAAAATAACAATAACTTTAAAAGAAGCCGAAAAATGGTACTTTTTGAAAAATATTTCTTGAGCACTTAGATTTATTTGAGGGCCTTTGTATTCCCAGAGATAAATCAAATCACCAAATTTCGTTGAATTCCGTTGGGTAGTTTTTTCATCATAACTTTGTAAGCTAATTTGCTATTGACAGACAAGCAACTGTTTCAATTTTTGCCAAACTTAAAATACGTGGCGGAGGCACTTGCGAACTTTTTTACATATACTAGTATGCTCAAACTTTCATATACTTGTTGTAAAATTGAAATCGGACAATTTGGACGCCCCCAAGAATTTTTTTAAGCCAGTAACTTTTTTTCATACAAACAATTTAACTATCTTTACAAATTTACAACGAAGTTTTTTAAAAACATTGTTAAAAAGTACTTGGAAAGACGCTTAACTGGTAAAATTTCGTCCAAATTCGTCGACTGATTTCCCAGATACAAGCTGTCAAAGTCAAGCGTTAAGTATAATGTGCAAACGCTATATTTGTTTGCAATGTATGATGAACATTTGGCAATACTATATTTGAACTTCTCTAATCAGAAAACATCGATTTTTAAAAAATCATAAAAATTGGTCCATTAGAAAAAAATAATTTAAAAATAAAATTAAAATTTATTTTCGCCTAAGAATTTTGAACCTTTGAATTTTGTTTCTAGAAGACCACATTTTGGTCATGCGAGTGTACAACTTACTTTTTGATTTTAATAGAGTTTTCTGATAATTCACGCTTTTGAAAATTTGTACTCGAAAAGAACTTGGTACAGTATGATGAACCTATTTATTCTTTAATCAACTCCGTATTGTTTAAACATTTGTCGCAAACGATTGTTAACTTTGACAGCTTATATCTCGGAAACCAGTCCATGGATTTGGACAAAATTTGTACTAGTTAAGCGTATCTCCGAGTACTTTTTAACATTGTTCTAAAAAAATGTTTCGTTGTAAATTTGCAAAGATAGTGGGGGTAAACAAGGGTAATTAATTACGAGTGTTCTAATTAACTATACCTTACCCTAAATGTAATTACAAAACTGTTTTCTCTCTTACACTTCCCTCCAAAGTCAGTACTTACAAAGTTATATAAGAGAAAAGACGACAAAAAATGTATTTTTTCAATTTTTTTCACATTTTTGTTAATAAAAGATTTTTCCACAACTTTTTTAGATGGAGCATATTTTAATTGTTGTTATGTGTATTGTTCTAGAGGGTTTAGTGCAAAAAATAACGTGCCACCTCTCGTGTCCACAAAATCGTAGATCTTGACAGATAAGCTCTGGTCTATGTAGCTTAAAAATAAGTACAAACCAGCTTATGACGTCTGCCGACGTTTACCATATGAATGTTTGCTAAAAATAAAAGTGTTACAACCAGTATCCTTGACAATCTGGAGTATCGTTGCAAAAATGTGTACGACTCCGCGCCAAGGAACGGTTGAAGGCTTTACTAGAGTGAGATCAGCAGATACGAACATGAAAGGCGTCGACCCCTGACCCAGAGTTGTTGCCGGAACTGTCTGACAGACGGCGAAATATTTGAGTTTGATCAAACACTGACGAGACTGACAACGTTGAGAAACTGTGAATGGCGGACGCTCTATCAGACATCGGGTAAATATTTACCCACTCGCTGAAAACTTGATTGGAAAAATTAACGAAACATTATAAAATTAAAAGAGGAGAAATTGATCTAATGTTTATATCTATATCGTGCATTAAGGACAATTAAAGGCTCCTTCTTCCTGAATATATTTTTTCTCAGTATACGCCACCTTTTCTTTTTTATTCTTCTTTAGTCACGTGTTTTTATTGACGTTACTGTTTACCAATGTTGTAAAATTATTTATTTTTTTTTTTTACTTCACTCACCAGTTAACATGGACCTGTAGGCCTGTGAGAGAACTTTATTCAATTAGACTGTTAGCTCAGTTAGGGTTTCGAACCTTGCACCAAGTGCTCAACAGTCTGAAGCCTTAGCCATGAGTTATTATGCTAGTATAATGACTCGTAATTGAAACATTAATTTAGAACCTTCTTCTAAGGTTTTCCGCCTGGACTATAAAGAGTTCATGATATGTAGATAATATTTAGATATGTCCAATGCTTTGAGTGTTTAAGTAAAAAACACAACGTTTCAACAGCAACCTGATCTATGCTCTGTTGATGTGTTCATATTTTGCATTTATTTTTGTATGTCATTGAATATTTGGTCTATTTAATAACTTGCTCTATGTTTTGTTGACTGATTTCATATTTTGCATTTCTGTTGTATTTCATATTGTGTGTTATACGTTGTATAATTATGTTATGTGTGATAGTTTTAAGAACTTTTGACTTTCAACAATAATCTTTAGTATCTAGCATATAGTAGGCTATTAAATCTTTTCTGATTTAGTATGGGTTAAGAACAAAAAATTGTTTAGTTGTAGGCTAAGTTAGTAAGTAAACCTTACTTAAGACTTGTGTTTTTTCTTAAACACTCAAAGCATTGAAAAACTCTAAATATTATCTACATATCATGAACAATCAAATGCTAATAAATAACTTTCAAACAACAGTATAAAGTGCTGTACGCATACCAATCGAAAGCTACATTCATATATTATGAATGGTGGTCTTGCTAAAAGTGTGAATATAGGTTAAGTATATATAATCACAGAATATGTGGTTCAGAGTTCACCGTAAGTCGTCTTTGGGGTACTTACAAAATGAACCTTTCTGAGAATAATGCATATCTCAGTTAGTAACCAGACTACACACACTCATGTCTTTCCTCATATTTCCTTGAATACACAAACAAACACTTGCAAAAATTAGCTTCTGAATGTGAAACAATAATCATGTTAAATTAAGTATCACGACATACTCAAATTGTATTCAAAAGGAGTAGAGTATCTCAGAACTGAGAACAAGAAGATATTTATTTAAAACACAAAAACATTTGCGTAACTGTGTCAAATTTACATTTTGTTTGAAATTTACAAATTTAATCGAACAACCAACATTTTCTGAGTTGCCAATAGCATTGGTCAATGAATACAAACTCTCCAATAAAAATACACCTCATTTACTTTAGTAAACCAAAACATCGACCTAGATTTGTAATTGGGCATGAAAACGCGAGGCAGCGCTGGTGGTTGTTTTTCCTCAACCGTAGAGCGAATGAGAGGAGTCTCTCTCTTCTTGCACCACTGACAGGTCAAAGCGCCACAAGCGCTTCCTATCGTTTTCTTGCGCAACTAATATACCTAGCTTGACGTTTTTTACTCACGTTTTTAACAATTTTGTGTTTTTTTTATAGCATTTGTTTGAGATTACATCCCACATCTTGAAGACATCCGGCCCTCGATGAGGACCTCTCTTTGTCGAACAAAACCAATAAAAACAAATGCTATAACAATAACACAAACATGTTTAAAACGTGAGCCAAAAACGTCGAGCTAGGTATATTAGTTGGGCAAGAAAACGATAGAAAGTGCTTGTGGCACTTGGAACAGGAGGAAAGAGAATCCTCTCATCCGCTCCACGGTCGAGGAAAATCAACCACCAGCGCTGCCTTCTAGGCGATGTTTTGGTTTACTAAAGTAAATGAGGAGTATTTTTCTTGGAGAGTGTAGGCTATTCATTGACCAATGCTATTGACACCCCGTAAAATGTTGGTTGTTTGCACATTTTAAAATAATTTGATTAATAATTATTTTAAAATGTTAAAAAATTATTTAAAAAATTAAAAATAGCTATTTAAAAACACTCTAGGTTATATCTACTAGTTGGAGTATAGTGTTTACATTGAAATTAATATATCTCTTGGCGAGCCGTTGGACGAGCGGTCTTAGGCTTCAGGACTTTGAGACTGAGTTTAGAGATGGCACAGAGGAAAAAGAAACAGAATTCCCTTTCATATGGCCGCGGATGATGCCTTATAACTCAGGGAAACATAACTATTAATATATATCTGAATTAACAAATTACTATGTTTATGCTTGAGGACTTGGAGGGGGGGATAAGGGAGGAACTGATAAGGTGATAAGGTGCTGACGCTGTCATCCCGATGGTGAACTGGAGAACTAACTACTCACACACTCGAAACACATTCAGCACTTTATTTGATGCGACCTATATTTCTTTCTTCTCTGTGAGATAGCGCAGGTTCGAATTCCGCCTGGACTGGAAGTATTCATCGGCAATATTCACCTGTACATGTTCTCTCCCTTAAACTGCCTGAGAAGACTCAAGCACAAATCAACAGTATATGAGGAATGGGCGGAGATCCACATTTCCTTTCAATGATATAAATTAAAAATATATTTACTGTCATTTTGATATTTAATTTATTCCAGTGTAACGATAGCATGTTTGATACTATGACTCATTACATTCTAAAAATAAATCAATCAGTTTGCGTAATGCTTCAGATGATTGTTCTAGGCCCATTTCAGTCCGTAGTCAATTAATGTTGGAAGGCTTCCTCCATGGCACACGAGCTCAGTAGGTAGGTCACGATTGTTTATTTAGTATCTCTATGTAACTCATTTTTACCGACTCCATCTATTTTACCGGAAAAAACTCCCATGATTTTTATTTTCTTAGTTTTAATCAATTAGATCTCAGGGTTAAAAGAGGATTGTCATTCAAAGAGGGGGTTCTCTATGGAAATATTTAGTTGAAGGATTAAAAATGTCAACGACGTGTCATCATCATTGATATTTCTGTATCACGGTAAGTTTTCACGAAATGTTTATCCACGTTCCTCCTTTATCCACGTCTTGCACGGCCTGCTTTGTGTCACAGTAACCTTTTCATTCTTGTCATTATCCATCAGTTGCTTTCTTCTTCTTCCTGTCTTTATTCCTTCCTCCATCTTCCCTTCTATAACTGCCCTCAATAATCACTCTTTCTCGTGGTATGTCCAGGCTAATTTCTTTGTCTCCTCCATATTGATTTATCTATTTGCCTCTTCCCTCCTACTCTTCTCAATAATGCCTCATCAGTCACCTTATCTTCCCATCTTACACCTTCTATCCTCCTCCATAGCTACATTTCCATTTCCTCTAGTCTTCTTACATCTTCTTTTCTTAGTCCATATTTCTGCTCCGTAGAGCAACACACTGTAAGTGTAACATTTCATTAATTTATTCCTAGCTGTCCTTCCAGTAGCCTACATAATAATGTCCCCTTTTTATTCAAACCTTCCTTTTATTAATTCCTCAAAGCAATTTTTTATTTTACTTCTTATGTGCATCCTATGTCCTCTTGTGATCCATCTTCCCGGGTATCTTAATTGCTCTACGTGTTCTAACACTTCTCCCTTCAACGTTATCAAAGGGATGCACGCATTGTTTGTGAAATTGGGATAAAATAAATTATTAAATATATCTTGTTTAGAAAAGTCCTAGAGTTTTAGGCCTACTTTTAGCAAAATTTTACACAAACTGAATTTATCAAATGAATTAACTTAGAAATACATGTTATTTTTACAATCATTTGCTTCAATTATTGAAATAGCTAATTCATATATTATGTACGGTGTTTGAAATATTATTATTATTTACTGTGAAATATGTATTAAAATAAAAAGAATATGTAATGAGTATCAGATCATCTTGGGTCTAACAGTATCGTTACTAGAATTACTAGCTTGAAATTGTCTTTAGTCGTGAATTTTTCCTTTGTACAAGGATTAAAAACCTGTCCACGAGCAAGTTTAAATACTTGGGATGGTTAAAAATATCACCGCATTAATTCTATTAGAAAGAGCTTGTTACTCAATTACTGAATTTCTAGAGCTGTACTTAGTTTATAAATTCGTTTATAGCGTGTTAATGCAATTTAGTTTTTTTAAATGTATGATACATATATATTAACTTTAAAATATTTATACTTTAATGATCTTTAAAATATTTATAATGTACTGTTTAATTGACTATAGCTTTTCCTGTAGAGATATTTATATTTGAGTTTTTATACAATGTGTTTAACTAACAAACAAAAACAATTTAATGTAATTTGATAAAAAAACTCCACTTCAGTAAAACTGTAGTGTTACTTGTTTTAATAGATTAATAATTGATTAAGTATTATTACATCCGCAGTTTGAAGTGGGAATGTCAACGATATATAGGAAATATAGATAAATATCTTTCGATGTAGCGATATATTAGTGTCAATATTTTCTTTCGCTAATATCGGCCATATCGGTATTTTGGTCCGATATATTATATCACTAAATATTTACGTTATTCTCACTCTTCAAACTTATAACACGCAAAACTAACGATTCGAAAAAAACACATTTTGCGTGTTTAGCGTAAAAAATGAGAAAACGAAACATACTAAGAGTAAAATTGATATCCAAACTTTTATTTTTAAATGGTTTACCTGGCAAGTCTTGGAAATAGGTTAAGTGAATTTAAGTTTTCAATTGATAGTATTTATAAGAAGACTAATGGCATTTTTAATGTGAAAACCAAAAATAACAATTTTATTACATTATTCTTTTATACTTAACATAATATTTAAAAGGATAATTGTTCTTATTTGGAATATTTTTCATTCCATCCCGTAGACCACGGCTTGTTTCGTGTAGATAAATGTATTTAATGTTTACCTAGGCTACTCCAAACGTAAGTTATAGCAAAAATTAGTGTATTTTTGGTCATGACATAAGAGTTAGTGCATAACTTTAAACAGATAAATCATTTACAACATACCCAATATATCGATATTTTTCTGTCGATATTATCATTATATCGACATTTCGTTTGAGATATATCGATATGTTGAAGATATTTTCCATCCCTATGAATTCCTGCCTATATTTAATATTACTGAGAGGTTTTTACCTTTAACTGTTTATGATAACACAAATTTATTGTGATTTGTTTTATAGGTAAGATACATTGTAGAACTTAGTAATTGTGTAGATATATTGACCTATTCAAAAATCTTATTTGGATCCTTGAATATGTCAATGGATCCGTTAGTCGAGTTGTATACTGTTGTTCAAGTCTCGTCTTTATCAGTGATTTTCCTCCTATTGCTGATGCTAATATCAGAGCCATCTTTATTAACAATGTAATCTCTCTTTCCTACTGAGCCTACTATTAATAACTTATTATTATTTTCACATTTTTTGCATGCAAACAAAATTAACAGTAATCAGCTTTGTTTAATGATGATTTATCTGTTATAATTTTATTCTTATATGTTTTATATTGTTTACAATCTAAAACTATGTAATATTTTTGTAAAATGCTGCATTGCCTGCAGAGATAAAATAACTTTATTTATATATCATAGAAATAAATAAAGTTATTTATTTGTAAAGAGGCCATCGTTGGATTTATGTATGTTAACTTTCCAACTGTGTTTTATTACAAGCATCAATCATATTCCTTATTTATTTATTTAATTTGCAATGCTACAAAACAGCAACAAGGCCAATAACATTGTAGCACTTAATAATAATAATAAATTTAGCATGCAAAAAATAGTCTATGGTAGCCAGCGATTAGTACATGCACGTCACCAGGTGTTATAACAGTCCATTAATGCAAATATAGAAAAAATATTATATATAATAATTGAACTAAAATTAAATTTGAATAACAATCACTTTTAAACTTACTTCAACGATTATTACTCTTTAGCTAATTGAAAATAGATAGTAGTTAACAATGAATAACAATTAACAACAATTAATAAATGATCAACAATAATATTAACAACAAAAGAAACAACTAAAACAGTAATATTAAGAACCATCAGAAAACAACTAAACATATTCAGAAAACAACCAACATGTTGAAACATGTTAAGATATGTTTCAAAATATTAGGAAAGAATATGTAGCCTATATTATTATTCACCCACAAACGTGAAAAAGAAAATTTCAAAATATATGTTTAAGTTTAAAACTACAAAGTTGATCTTTTACAAAAAGTAGTAAATTTGTGCTGTACTTCTTCATTGAACAATTGAAAATAGCTATTGATAGTGAACAATCATTTTGATGTTTAGAGATATTATTTAAGTAAGAATAATATCCCAGATTAGTTCTGGAGGAACGTGGGCTAAACAATAAACAAGTGTAGCTTGAATATTTATAAGTAATGAGTAAAATATAGGATCTATTTATAAATATATTTCATCCCTAAGGTGTCTGGGAATAACAACAACAATCTAATTTTATCACCTCTCCTGGATCATCCTGAATCCCACAGCCAATCATTGACAGTTGCCACTTGTGAAACATAGCTGATAGCAAAGCATTGTTGACCTATGACAATGTATTGGTTTGTGGAATTAGGTGATTTGCTGATCATATGATATGGGACAATAATATTGCATCTTTGTTATTGTGTGGGTGACAGTAATGTTTTTCGAAATTAGAATGGAAATGGCATATCCTTTTACACGTAGGTATTGTTTATGTTGATATTCTTCGTCTAAAATTAGTTTGTACAATAGAAATTTATAGTCAATAGATGTCGATAGCACATTATCAAACACAGTTTTAACTTAACATGAATGTTTATTATGACTATAAATGCATGTTACTTTTAAAAATAAAAGAATTTAGACAATTTTATTTATTTATTTATTCTAAAGACGTCGATCATCAATATATGGGCGAAAATTGATCTCGAATGAGTGTGATGAGTGTAGATGAACGAGTGTTACTATCTGATTTCGAATTAGCTCAGAAAGGACTATTTATTAATAGCCCAATAGCCAGGGCAACTATGGGATCTACAGCTTTACGTGGAATCTGAACCACGTTCAGTTATTATTATAAGATAAGTTAGAGTATTATCAGTCTAAAAGTTTTATCACTGTCCTCAAAAAACATTTCATTTTGACTTGCCCCATAAACGAATCAATATCATAACTTGATGAGTCCATAACTCTACAACCTATCGAACGAAAGTTGGAGTTGAAATTAAAGTAATGAATAATTGCATCAAATACCAGTAAATAAATTTCTCGTATTTCAAATTGGTTCTTGATTAAAGTAAAATAGTGCAAATAATAATTATCAATAAAACTATTTTAAATTTACAGAAACATAAAATAAACTACTACTCTAATAGGTTTTAATTAATTTGACAATGTTACTTCTAAATTAAACTGATTCATTTATTTGTTAATTCTAAAAAACAGGAATGTGTTTTTACAGCCAATAAGTTTAAATGAGTATTTAAATATCCAGAAAATTTCAAACAAAAACATAACATAAAAACTAATCACTGTGACATTGATGTAAAACGTTCACAGACGTTTCAAAGTACGACAAATAAAAACGGCGAAGGACTGAAACCAATCATCCCCCATCGCCGCTTTGTCCCCTTCAATATCAGATAGCCGACGTCCTCGACTGTCCATAGACCTTTGTACTGCTTATAAGAAATACTTCAAGGTGCAGTTCTCGGAAAAATAAAATTACTCAAAAAGTGATTGTATTGTTATCGGTGGAGTTCAATAAGACCTCTTCATCCAAAGCAAAAAGTTGTCAGTGAAAATAATATATGCGCAATTCAGTTGTCATCATAACTTTTGTTATGATATTTACATTTGTTGAATCTTTGATTAAAGATATTTTGAAATTCCGAGAAGTATACAATTAAACCTAATAAAATGTCCCTTACTACATAGCAATTCGTCTTAGCTGTTGTTTGGTTTATTCTTCCAAACAATGTTGACAATAATAGTTTGTATTACAACTGCTCAATATACGTGTATGAGTGGGTGAGTAGATCATCAAGGCTATGAGTAGGTGGGTGGGTCAATATCACAATGTACATATATGGGTAGGTGGGTGTGTCAATATCACTCAGTACATGTATGGGTGAGTAAGTAGGTGGGTGGGTCAATACCACACAGTACGTGTATTGGTGGGCGAGTGGATGATCACGGGTGTCAATAACTCTGTATGTGTATGTGTGGGTGGGTGGGTCAATAACGCGCTGTACGTGTATGGATAGGCGGATCTGTCAATATCACAATGTCAAAAATGTGTGGGTGGGTGGGTCAAGACCACAATGTGCGTGTTTAAGTGGGCGAGTGAATGATCACGAGTGTCAATATCTTTGTACTATATGAGTAGGTGGGTCTCTGCATTTATAAGCTGCAAAGCTGCAAAGAAAGTTTGTAAAATTGTTAATGTTGCATATCTTCAAGTTTCCTTCTTCAAGAAATTCATAACAAAGTATCTTAATTTCCATCTTCCTGTCTGACCACTCAACCACCTGTCAACAACACCTGTGTGTCTGTAACGCTTGCGTTATTCACGTTTTGTGGTCAAATGAGGTGTAATTGTATTTGTTTGAGAAGGCTATAAACTTTTTGATTTTTTTAAGTCCATCTAACCGATTCAAAATTTAGGCCTACCATGTTTTTGTAGTATTTTTTATTTTGTTCTGGCGTCATTTGTTTTGATATCTAATATCAGCTGTTAATGCAATTTTGCATCTGAACATTGGCAGTAGTAGTTCTGTTTCAGGAATTCTGTAATTGAATATGCATTATCTTTCTATCCACAGCACAAAATAAACATTTCTAAAAAAAATCACATAGACAATATTTTTTAAACCCATCTACAAAACATTAAAAACAAAAATACCATTTACGGAACAACAAATAATTAAAAAAAATAAATGAAATAATTTAAAAGATACTGAGACAAAAATGTTGAAAATAAGTATGGGTATATGAAATAGCATTTAATGGCTGTAACAAAAAGTATACAGGACAAACAACAACAACAAACTCAAAATTATTTAAGAAACATTTTTTACATATAAAATTTAATCGTGAAATATCTGCATTGGCCAACCACTGCATAAACTCTAGACATAATTTACCAGAAAACTAACAATCATTGAAACACGATATTTAAATGCATGGGAATCGTGGTACAGTAAAAACATATGTTTATTTATGATTTTAAATTTATTATATTTATTTTTTGTAATATATAAAATCCTTGAATATTTATTTTTTATTGTTAAAAATGGTTTTAAATTTTCAAGTCGAAACAATATTTTGTGCAAAATCATTTATAATTTTTTTTAGTTCATCAGAACAGATTATAAAGTAATAAACTGTATAAAATATAATGTATTTAAAATTTATTTGACATTTAATTGGCCTCGCCAAGTTATACACGTATTCAATGTCCTGAGGATTCGGATGACAGAGAAGAGAAGTTGAAGTGAAATTTCCACATATATTCGGATAACAGAGAAGAGAAGTTGAAGTGAAATTTCCACATATATTCGGATAACAGAGAAGAGAAGTTGAAGTGAAATTTCCACATATATTCGGATAACAGAGAAGAGAAATTGAAGTGAAATTTCCATATATATTCGGATAACAGAGAAGAGAAGTTGAAGTGAAATTTCCATATATTTCATAAGATAGTTATTCATGATCTAAAGAAACTATTTTACGATCTTAATCCACATTAGAAACTGAATCTCATAGCCATTATAATTTAATTGTTAAAATTATTAAAACAAAATCCAAATAAATCTAGAGAAAGACAAGAAATTTAGTTGTAGATGTATTATTACCTCAAAGTATGTTCATTCTTAAACAAAAGTTGATATAACTCAGCTTGTTCTTATAAGACCTATTATTATATTTTACTATTTATTTATATATACTGTATAAATAAAAACATTAGTATGCGAGTTTTGTACAGAAAATTTCATTTACATACGAGAGTGTTTTGATATATTCAGTTCAAGTATATGACTGTGATCAAAGGACTTTTTATATTTATGCTACTTTATTTAAGATAAAATCACGTAAACGGTAAACCTTTATTTTTCTAACAACTAAAGTACAAAAACGGCGAACAGCTGTTATCAGCGTGGCAGGGTTTAGCTGGTTATTACATAAAAATTTATATTGTACTCGTATATATTTAGTTTCCACAACCGAAGGAATTCTAAACGGACCTTGTCTCATTTTGTCTGTCTGTTCGAGTTAGTGTGTTGTCTGTAACGCTTGCGTTATATTGCCCATAAGAATAGCATCGTTCCTTTCGGGATCTAAGGACTACTTCGTTTGATTTATACTGTTCTTATTGGCCTTGGCCTTCAGAGTCCAAATCCGCTAAGCTAAATTTAGTTCAATTTACCTCCGAACTCATTAAACCCTACATTGATGTCGGGAGTGCTCACTTTAGACTAGGAAGGGGCTCAAAATTAACTTCATTTAACTCATAAAAATATTTAAGGAGAAATAAACCGCAAGGTATTTGAAAAGCCCACTTAGAAGATTAGAATGAGAAATTATCTGAAAAGGTAATGAGAAATGGCTATTGTTTTAATATTTAAAACAATTCTTATATCAAAGCCTTTGAACGTACAATTGTGTTATTTAATTCTTTTATACAAACCCTATCCATAGCTTTAAGAGCCTGTAGAGACTGTCAGCCAGCCTAACTATCGATGCCTATCGACTACTAAATGACGACTACTAAAATATTAGATACGTAGCCATTCGATCTTTACCCACTAATATTGTCGGTCAGGAGACCATATCCGAGTTTCACGCCTTCGTGGTTGTTGGTAAACACGTGAATATGTATGGAGTCAGCCGTCACGTCAGATCAGCCCACAATTAACTGGAAACTTCCACTTGCTGAACTTGACCTTGAGCGAGCAGCTGGTGAATCAGCAGCCGATGTTTGGTTCAGTGTTATAGGTTAGTCGAGTGTTTTGTTTCTGTAGCAATGAACTGAGTCGTATTAACGGCCTGAAACTGCTGCTTCAGCATGATCAGCAATTAATACGTATTTGCTAGAGGTGGGTACAAAAACGCCAATCTGTTGAAAAGAACAGTTTGTTGAAAAAAATGAACAAACAGTTTTGACTAAGCCTGAAAAAACTGTTCTTTGTTGTTCACTGTTACTCACTGCCACTGCACACTGTTGAATGCTCCCCTCCTCTCTACGGCGCCTGTTGTTTACAACATATTTGGAAAGAACAGTTGTTTTTGAGCTGGTTCGTTCGCTGGTAGTCGTTTGCCTTGGCCTTCGTTTTCAAACAGTTCGGGACGCTTGTGTTTGTAAGAACAGTTTTCATAATACTAGTATGAGTGAAACATATAGGATCTACAATTAAAAAACGAAGTGTTTGCACTGAAATTTTTGTGGTTTGAAATAAAGTTATTATTTGTTCTGTGTATTTATATATTTATTTGACGTTCTAATAATAAACTAATAAATAATTATTAATCCATAGTATGGTATCAATGAGTAATTAACATTCCATATTAGAAATTAATAATCCGACCAAGTGATCTGGCCTTGGCTTAATTGCTGATATGTTCAAGTCAATTTCTTGCTTAAGAAAATATTTTGTTTAGAACTCGTGGTTTGTTTTGTTCTTGTTTGGATTTTGATTTAACAAAAGAAATTAGGGTAAAAAAAAGGAAAAGAGATTCTACACTTAAAAACAACGAATCTCACATTAATCTTGGGTGTTGTTTTCTCCTGATCACAAATATGAAATCAAATTATTCATACCACGAATAATAACTGAGATATTTCAAAAGGTGTGTTGGTTTAGATTAGGTTAGGTTATCTTTTTAGGTTAGGTTAGTAAATGTTGACTATGAATACATATTGCTAAGCTAAGCCAGCCTAAGTTAACTTAACCAAACCTAACCTTACCCAGTTTGTTTAATATCTCAGTTATTATTATTTTTTATGTATGTTCAAACCGTGGACACCAATATTCCATATTTACTGAAATTAGAGTAATTATGTTATTCATTTTGTAATGAATTAATTAAGATTGGTGAAGTATTTATTGAAATTGAAATTTCACTTTAACTTCTCTTCTCAACTTCTAATTGGTCAGAGCCATTAAAAACATTGAAAGTCGACTAAGGAAGAAATATTATTCCTAATTAGTCTTTAAATATCGTGTACTGCAAAATAATATAAGTTCATTTTGCTACGGTATTTAAAATAGTACTAATCAATTAAACAATTCCTTAAACATTATTTCGTTCACGATTTATTAAAATAGTTTCCATTTACTCTACATCCTGCACTGAGTAAGTGAATTTAGTAGCTTAAAGGCTCTGATATTATCACATTTTCAAATTTCGTACAGTAAATATTGATTTGTTGTTTCTAACAAAACAAAGATTCTTACAATAACATAGCTTGATTTTATAGTTAGTGAAATATTTTTGAAAAATCTTATTGGTTTAAGATCTATTTATAGTCGTGTCATTGTTGATAATTACCTCACGTTCTCTTCGATATAGCGTAACAATATTTGATGGACGAAATTAGTTCCTTATTTTCAATCCGTCAATACCTGTAGATGAGATGAACCTCCCTCGTATGGAATAGGCTCTACTGAATCGATTCCGAACTGACGTGTGCAGATGTAACTACTGGAATCTACATAAATGGGGATTGAGACTAGATCAGTCGTGTGATTTCAGAGTATATCCAAACAATGGATCATATAGTTACAGAGTGCCGCCTGCTCTCTTTTACGGAGGGATTTGCTAGCATAAATATAATAAGTGAGGCAGGTCTTAAATATTAAAATCAAAAAATAAAATATTAAACTGGCTTGATGGACTAGATCTAGTTTTGTGGCAGGAAATCACTTAATATTTTTATTAATAAATAGATTTGGATCATCTTCCAATTATATATTGTATTGTAGATTTTTTAAATTATTAAATGCTATCTGACAAGAAACCATATTTTCAATATATGTTGCAAATAAGTTAACCATTTATTAAGCAAGCTATAAAATCAAACTCAGTATTGAATTTATTCTAAAGAAAACGTAGTAAGTTCGTCTTTTGCGTTGAATAACATACCATGTAAGCATTAACAAGTCGTTTCAAATTAGGATGTGTGTCGAAGATCTTTGGTGTCACAAGTCGGCTAACAAAGTCACGTGACAAAGGAGGTGTTTAGGGGTCTGAGTGAGTTAATGAGGGACTGTGACAAACATGAGAGTGCTTGCTTAGTTGGCGACAATAACAGATTTATTGTTGCTCTCAATACTCAGTTTCACCCTCTTTTCAATCGGTGTTTTGTATAAATTGGGACCATCATTGAGGGGGGAGGAGGCCTGTGTGGTCGGCCATCTTGGATCTGTTCTCCATAAGTCATAATAAATTTCAAAAGGATCAACTGAATACCACTGGTTGTTTGTCTTTGGGCTATTAATTAATTACACTTTCTAGGGAATAGTCGGACTTAGTTTCTAATAATGACTAAATTCACTCAGTTACACTCATCACACTCATTCGAAACCCATATTGGCCTATATATTGGCCTATATCTTGACGATCGGCGTCTTAAAATAAATAAACCAATGTTTTATGTACTTCCTCCAATAAAGTTGTGTTTCATCTGTCTTTTTGTAGGTATTGTACTGGAAAATGTTGATGGCTTAACATTTTGTTATTTAAAAAATGTTTTTACTAAAAACAAAATTGCAGATTAATTAAAGTTGCTTGATAATTTAAAATATTACTAAATTATTTATTTTTAGTAAATATTACAAAAAAGTTATTTTTATTTTAGTGTTTGTAGAACATATACATAAATGCTTCTTATTTTAATAGTTATTTGAAATAACATTAAAACATTAACTACTAAAAAATAATAAGCAATCTACTTCAAGTATTTATTCATAAATTTATCAAAACTGAAGTTATCAAATTCAGTTATTGTACAAACGTTTCAAAGGATTGGTAACACTTACGTTGGATAAATGGTATATGAAGCTCTATACAATTTTTTAAATGCTCTAAATATTTTTGTAATCAATCTGGTTAAAATATTCTCTTTTTCAAATATTCAATAAATTTTTTAATTGTATAATTTTTCTTTTAAATTATGATTATAAATCAATTAAAATTATATAGTCGTTTGAGAATTAAAAATGTTATTAAATTATTTATATATTACAAAATAAATGAATGTATTGTATATACATATACTTGTTTGTTAATTGGCTTGATCTTAATAATTTTATATATAGTTTATAATTACAATATATACCGATCTGATTTATATTAATAACAGCTTCCATTGACAAACTCGTTATAAAACAGGCCATAAAAAATGCTAGAACGTCGCCCAGTTTGTGGTTATGCTCTCCCAAGAGGAATTAATTAAGCAAAGTGCTGTAAATTTCCAGGAACAACGGAATGGCTCGTGTTACGGAGAAAGTACATGTCACATTAGCCAGGGAACAGCAGTCTGAAACACAGGACCGGGTGAAACTGAGCTACCCTCCCACAGGTCCGTTCCGGGAACCGAGAATGGGGGACTGGGGTGGCAATAAGCTTGGTTAATTGCCGAATCACACAAGTCGGGGCGTGGCTTCCGCGAAGTTGGTGATTAATTCATTACTTCCTGGCTGGCCGTGAATGCCCCATGATAGAAACACAATATGCCATTGAATATAAGCGAGCAAGCGTAGGGAAATTCACTTAGAGGTCTCCTACCCTCTCTGTTTACATGGGAAGGTCGTTGGCTGTGAACTTTACATTATTTAGAACTATGTCTCTGCCTGTTTGAACAATTTTGCTTTATAATTAATTTGAGAATTTTTATATTTTTTTAATTGACTACATTTATTTATTTTATTTCACTAGAGTTATAAAACAGCGTATCCCTGTACATTATAGCACAGAGAAGAAATAAACATAGGTCACATCCAATAGGCGCTAAATGTGTGTCGAGTGATTAGTTCTCCAGTTTGCCGTGGATATCGCAGGGCACTTTGTCAGTCCTTTGCTTTATTCCCTCAAATCATCAAGGATAAATATAGCAATTATTACTTAAAATATATAAAGATATACAATGGTTGTAAACTATTAACAAGAAAGTGACCTCTGTTTCTTTTTCTCTGCGATTGCAGCATTAAGAAAACATACGGTTTTACATAGTACTTAAAATGAATACGAGATAACACAAGATTTATAAATGTAATAAAACTGATAAGATTTTTACCATCATCTTGTTTTAAACAAAAATAATATAATTTTTTATGAGTCGTATTAGGGGCATAACAATAAAACTTAAATTAATTAAAAGAAAAACAACATTCTAAACATATCATAACGAATAATTATATTTTCATGTTTAAACTACAAACTCAGTCCGTAAAACTGGAGGTTGTGTGATCGAAGGAGTCATGTCTACCTGCTTAAAAGTCTACAGAGGTAGTCGCCATTTAGATTTATATCACGTATGAAAAATTTTAAATACAGTACAACATTGCAACCTACAGATTTTTGTCGGGAAATTATAATATTTACAACGTTTAAAAGAGCGTAAAAACTAGTGGATCTCTTAATGTCGGCGTGTTGGTTCAGTGGCTAAGAATTCGTACTGTGGAGGGAATACCAAGGTTCGAATCCCCACTGAGTGCACGGTCGGTACTTCAATCATTGAACGAAGTTCACACACAGGCCTGTAGGCATATTTAAATTGGCAAGTAGTCTTTCAATATAAACAAATATTGATTTGTAATAAAATAAAAAATAGTGAGTTTTAATACATTGTTTAATACATAATGTCCTGGTCTCTTAGAGAATTGAGTGTTAGCCCTTTACAAAGCAAGTAAGAAATTCTCACATAAAATATTAACCTAAAGATATTTGCTCCTCCAGACAAAACTAATAAATAAAAGCCATTGAGTGATCTTTCAAAACAATCTAACCTCCGTTCTTTGAATTTTTTTCTTTATTATTTTCCATTGTTTTCATTTAATTTTCAATTTATATTATAAATTATTTGCGTATTATTTATTTAGTAAATTTCCACTCTAGATGAGAAGGATTCAACTTCCAGTAATTCTAATAAAGTAGTTATGTTCGCGTATCTTTACGCTAGGTTTAATCATGCAATGTTGCCAATTCACGGGAATTTCGTGTCATTCCCGACCTACTCCCGTTTCGCTAGGGTTCCTGCCTCATTAGTGGCTGCTCCGCCGTTTTACTCGGCTGAGTAATTTGAGTTGAATTCCTTTGATTAATAAATCTTGCGTAGTGTGCTTCCTTTAGTGCGAATTTCTGTTGATATAGAAATCCAGAATAGCAGTAAAGAGACCTTTGTTAATATTAACTTCAGATTGATTCATTTTTGTGTTATTTATTTTTTTTTACTGTAACTATAAATATAAAAGTAGATTAACTGTAACAGTTGAAAAAATTTTCAGGGGTCTTGAATGTCGCAAGCACACCCTAGGTGTATTCTGGGACCTTTCTAAGGCTTTTTACTACGTTGACCACAGTATACTGCTTTAAAAACTTAAGACGTATGGTATTAGAGGTGTTTCACACCTTTGGTTGAAGTCATTCTTGAACCATCGATCTCAGCAAGTCCAAATTTCAAGTAAACTTTTCATATCAAAACAGTTGCGTTTTGACGTCCCCCAGGGATCAATACTCATTCCACTTTTATTCATGATTTTTGTCAATGATATAGGTTCATCGCTGCAGCATGATCAACACGTCCAATATGCCGATGACACGTCTCTTTGATTTAGTGGAAATTGTAAAGATAATCTAGAATTTTCACGTAGATTTTAACAGTTTTGCTCAGCATATTGATATACTGAACCTTAAAACACACTCAACAACTTCACATGTCATCAACTTTTGTTTGAGTCCTGCTGATTTTGGAAATAGCCCCTCGGTGTTACTGGTGGATTCTATGCTAGAAGAAGTACAGTCCACTAATACCTTGGAATATACCTTGACAGAGGTTTGACATGGAATGACCATATTACGAGTAATAGTGTTTGCTCTGAATTATCCTCAGGGATTTATGTATTGAGGACTCTCTAAATAATGACCTATTTGGATTCTGATGACGGCATATTATGGTCTCATTTACCCTCACCTTTCCTATGGACTGATGATTTGGGGAAGTAGTGTTAAAAGTGAATTCTTGACGGTGTTCAGACTCCAAAAGAAGGCAGTGCGAATTATTACAAATTTAAAGAGCAGTATAAATCAATGTTTAAACAAATCAAGCTGTAGACTGTGCCTTGCTTGTATATTCTACAAACAATTCTATATTGTAAGTCCAAATGTAACCTGATAAGGGGAAGTGACGTAGATAATTATAATACAAGAGGCAGAGATGGCTACCGTACTGAACAACACAGAACGGTAGTCTAAGAACACCTTCCTCGCAGGTGGGTGTTAAACTAATCAACAGCTTGCCTAAAGAAATGAAAATTGCTCCAGATTCAAACATATTTAGGACTCACTTGAGAGACATAATGTTGTCCCAGGCTTTTTACAGCGTCGGAGAGTTCCTAGCACACGACTGGGAGACCAACGTAATTGGCTAGAATCATACCGTTGACTTTGTGGGTGTTACAAACACTGTAGATAGTTTTGTGTGTTTGTTTGAATATAATTGTTGTAATAAATGAACTACTTAGACAGGGCCTTAGGTTTATTTTATTTTAATTGCCTATTGATGTTTGCGATACAATTATCTTTGCAATAAAGGATTTATTATTATTGTAAACGATTAATACTTAAAGATTTCTTCTTGTTGGTTTTCTATCCTCTTTGACTTTTCTAAATTTAACAGATAATAGCTATGAAAAAGTTTCATACAAGTAGGAAAAATCCCTTTAGATAATTCAGGTTTGATAACTAGTGTTGAGCATTTGAGAACGGAGTATTTTTCAATTCAAGGTTTCGTCATCCCTCACTCAGTGCATCCAGAAGAACGGGTTTTTAGCCATTTTTAAGACAGTAAGACAATCAGATACCGGCCTACAAATTTGAATAAGATGTAATTGAAAAATAATTCTTTGGAAACAAGGTTACTAAAATCCTGTTAGATAAGACGATTTATAATTATGTCCTAAAAAATACGAAATCGTGTATTTTTTTATAAAACAAAGACAAATACTCCTACTGATTTCTGTGCTATGTATCCTCAGTAAAAGTATGAAATTGATCTCGAATCAGTTTAGATATCAAGTTTGTTAAAGAATTACTTCATTCAAACAAATTGACAATAGTGGCGCAGTACTGTAACCCAGCTATTAGGGGACAAAGTGTTGTGGATATTTAGGTGATTGGGTTCTATGCTCGGTCCTCTTTAAAACTATTACGGTGTCCACTCAATGGTTGCCATCAAGAGAAGTTACTTTTGTCCGTGTAAGTGGTAGTCAATATTCGGATGTTGTGTAGGAAAGATAACTGAGTATCATGCTTGTCAATTAGCTGAAAATTAGACCAATGCTACGTGGTTCAGATTCCCCTGTAGGCCCTTCAGTTACCCTGGCTATTAAAAAATAGCTCTTTTCTAAGGAACAGTCGACCTTAGTTAGTAGCAATGACTACATCTACACCCATCACACTGATTCGCCCATCATTTTCACCATTATCTCTACGATCGGCGTCTTACTAATGATGTAATCCAACTTCTTCGGCTATTTAGTCATCCACTCCACAACCTGTTGTTTCCAGTTCGTCAATGATCCGTGTATAAATTTTGTTTAATTAATGTAAACGAGAAGTCTTGGTTAAAGAATTTCTATATGACCAGTTTTGTCTAAGAATAAATAAGTTTTTTAAAGTTTAAAAAATGTGTATTCAAATCATTAAACCGATTGAAAATGGTGAATTTGCTTTATATAAAAAAGTTAAATCACAAATTATCAAACATTTTAGTTATAAGCGTACAATTTATATCACCTCATTTACTCCTTTCTTTGAGCAAATACATTTTGACGGGCTTATGAATACCAAATGACAGCTGTCCACAAACAACACGTCTGATAAAATATATTTTAATATTTTACGTCAAATATCTGAATTTTCTGGCATACCATAATACATTTGTGCTTTATTGTTAATCCAGGATATTAGTAAATAAATCAATCTGAAAATGTTAACCATGAACATTAATTTATCTGCAACCAGAGCGTAAACTGATTAATTGTGCAAAAAAATGACACTGGAGTCATTCCAACAACACACTCTCACACAATCACTCAAATTTTGTGACAATGCTATTTAAATCGTCCCACATACAAAAGTATTCTTAGGAAAAGAATTATATTTTTAAAACAATCCAAGTTAAATTTATTTATATTTAACGTACTTTTTATATCGTAAAATAGACAGTGTTTGCAAGTATTCTGTGATTTTGGTCGTTGATACGCATATTGGAATTAATTCAAACTTTTCTGATTCTAAACTCTTTATTGTATAGAACGTTAAACTACCAAAAAGAATGTAGACCTAACATGTGGTTAGTGAGAGTGAATATGCAATCCATGAGGCTTGGCAGATTGTGCATAAATGATCCTCGTTGTTGAAGAATGCAGACCTAACATGTGGTTAGTGAGAGTGAATATGCAATACATGAGGCTTGGCAGATTGTGCATAAATGATCCTCGTTGTTGAAGAATGCAGACCTAACATGTGGTTAGTGAGAGTGAATATGCAATCCATGAGGCTTGGCATATTGTACATAAATGATCCTCATTGTTGACTATATTTGCCACGTCTAGTTTAAAGATGGCTAAATTACTGTATCAGCTCTCATTTTTTTAGCTAGCTTGTAAGGCCTGTAGGGAAATTGACTTTAAGCTGTTTTACTATTGGTTTTTACTACACACCCCCAGAGTTACTACCCTTACAGATAATGCCCCATTTCATTTAAAGGTGCAAAATAAGAAAACAAAGTTTTCTTCAAAATTTACCAAATCATTAAATGATCGGCTGGTTTAATGATTTGTAAGAGAACATTCCTAAAGGAACCATATAGTTTTAAAATCAAGTTGCACAAACCCCTCCATCATAGCATTCCATTCCAATATCAAAGTGCGTGTATGGGTGGGTAGGTCAATACAACCTTATGTGTGAGTGGGTAGGTGGATCACGAATATTATATACTGTATGGTTTTTTCTTTCCAGCACAAAAAGAAGTTCCAGTTGAATTCAAGTTCAGAGTGATCCATCATCCACTCTTTACAGGTTAATTTAAAAAAGTTAAGACACTTATTTGATTTTCCAAAGGCCGATTTGTAAATATATCCCTCTTATAGAAACACCAAATTACTGATGGCTGAAATATGATGAACTTAACTTATGAAACTTTACAATTTTTTACTTCTTTCTAAAATTGAGTGAGAGAATGTTTGATAAAAACAGTGAGAAAATAATTGTTGTTTGTTTTAAATGTGAAATGTACCATGCTTTTATGTGTAACAAATGTGAAATGTACCATGCTTTTATGTGTAACTTTAATGTGAAATGTACCATGCTTTTATGTGTAACTTTAATGTGAAATGTACCATGCTTTTATGTGTAACTTAAATGTGAAATGTACCATGCTTTTATGTGTAACTTAAATGTGAAATGTACCATGCTTTTATGTGTAACTTTAATGTGAAATGTACCATGCTTTTATGTGTAACTTAAATGTGAAATGTACCATGCTTTTATGTGTAACTTAAATGTGAAATGTACCATGCTTTTATGTGTAACTTAAATGTGAAATGTACCATGCTTTTATGTGTAACTTAAATGTGAAATGTACCATGCTTTTAGTGTAACTTAAATGTGAAATGTACCATGCTTTTATGTGTAACTTAAATGAGAAATGTACCATGCTTTTATGTGTAACTTAAATGTGAAATGTACCATGCTTTTATGTGTAACTTTTTAAATGTGAAATGTACCATGCTTTTATGTGTAACTTTTTAAATGTGAAATGTACCATGCTTTTATGTGTAACTTAAATGTAAAATGTACCATGCTTTTATGTGTAACTTTTTAAATGTGAAATGTACCATGCTTTTATGTGTAACTTAAATGTAAAATGTACCATGCTTTTATGTGTAACTTTTTAAATGTGAAATGTACCATGCTTTTATGTGTAACTTAAATGTAAAATGTACCATGCTTTTATGTGTAACTTTTTAAATGTGAAATGTACCATGCTTTTATGTGTAACTTTTTAAATGTGAAATGTACCATGCTTTTATGTGTAACTTAAATGTGAAATGTACCATGCTTTTATGTGTAACTTAAATGTGAAATGTACCATGCTTTTATGTGTAACTTAAATGTGAAATGTACCATGCTTTTATGTGTAACTTTTTTGTGTTTTTGGTAATCATTCCCCCCCCCCCCTCATAATAGTAACTTACAATGCTCAAAATCCTTGAAGTTCTTCATCGTGCTTCAGCTGTTGATCAACTGCAAGATGATCGACCGAGTACTAGTTTTGTTCTCACCAGGGATGCAGTGGGAGCTGGTATTCCTGTTTCAGGATCACAGTTGTGTCCAAACAGACAGTCGTGTAGTTTATGATGGTCAGTTATCGCTTACCTTCTGCTCCTGGGAGCTGTCCAACTGCAAATTACACATCCGACTTATGTACTGCATTTACTTCATGTCCAACTAACATTTCCTGAACAAAACCTCATAAAAATATGACTACTTGCAGAAATAATAGACCATGTTTGAAGATTAAAAAAAAAACAAAAAAAACAACTTTGTGACGTTTGTAGAACTGTTGCAGAAATTGACTGACTTTTGAGTGGTATTGGTCATTGCTTCATTTGGTTCTGCGATCTGGAATTCAACAATTTTTTCTTATTACGACGTCCGTCAAGATATGGGCGAATATGAATTTCAAATGGGTGTGGATAAGTGAATATGTCACTATTAAAAACTAAAAGTGCCTATTTCTTAGAAAGAGTCATTGATAATATAACTCTTCTTAACAAACAAATGAGTCAAACAAAAAACAAACAAATGAGCAGCCGGTGAATATCAGCTGATCTCTTTCAACATTTGTTATGACTCTGATTGGGATCGAACCTTTATGTAATGAATATTGGCTTTAACTATTGATTTGTATAAGCACACAGATAAATTTCTTATCCAATATTGAATTTTATGTCTCAAAATGTCAGCCGTTAGTGGTCCATTGTGGAGCGCTAGTGTAGTCCTATGTAAATGCAATGCAGTTTAAACCAGCTGTGATAGCAGACCTCACTAACTAACCACATTACAGGCACAAATATTCCCTTTGTTGGTGAGATGTAAATGTCTGTGGTGTAAAGGACACCTATAACCACAGATAACTAACTCCACCCAGATGGCTCAAAGTATACGGGAAAACTGTACGCTCTGTTTAAGGAGTATGTAGGCAACACGCACTACACGATCGTGAATTTAGGATGCGACGTTGCCACATTGAACAAGTATTAATATCAATTACTATTATCAGCTGATATTTATTATTGTAATATTTGTTGTTAATATGGTTAGTTGATTAATTTCAATCTGGCAACGCCGCCCATTTGACAGCCGCTCGACACGCTCTAAAGCGGACAGTTGACACACTACGAAAAAATTGTTAACACTCCTTAGACTGGGAATGAGCTATCTGGGTAGAATTATTTATCTGTGCCTATAACTATGATGGTGTTCCTAGGTTATCTACTAAAGTGGTTCTGGCCGAACACTCAAGTGGTCCGGATACCTCTAACTTCATAAATGGACACACACAACTGGACCTTGGTCTACAAAAATATGTTTTAGTTGCTACATTTAAGTAAGTACTAATTCTTGTAAATTACGTATCATAATTTGTGATAATGTAGAGAATTTAATAACGTAACAACAAGCGTTGCGTTAAATTTTAAATCTCTACAATTTTTAATTGTTTTCAGTTTCAACGATTTTTTGTTCATAATTATGAGTATAAATGTACATTTACACAGTTATAAATCAACTACAATTATTTTCATAAGTATGTTCATTTTGTCTGTAGTGTGTCACTGAAATATATGCCGTAACATTGTAGGCTATACAATTAAATAAATCATATTATAATATAAATCCTTCATATATTAAAGTAATAATAATTTGGCAGTAGCTTTAAAACGTTATTGTTTCAGTGATGAATACATTTGATTTTTTATTTTTTATTATTTTATAGGTAAATTCATTTTTGTTTCTAACTTTAAATTGTACATTTAAAATATGTTCATGAAATATTGAAGACATTCCTTTAGCACCTTTCAAACACTGATAGTTCAGTTAATTATTAACAGAGAAGTAAATTTGGATTTTCCCATCAATACGGGGACATAACTCGATGTTTGCTAAATGCCTTCATGTATTTTGCCAATTTTGTCACTCGCCTATAAGGTTTATTATTTGTCCACAAAAGGATCATTTGTGATCAGCCTTGTTTTTGAACATAACACTTGACATGTTAATAAAACAATAAATAAGCTTTCTTTAAGATTGGGGGAGGGGGTGAACAGAATTTCTTGTGACTTCCATTCATCCTTAAGAACAATGTTAATTCCCTCCCCCCCAAATCAAGCAGCAACATAGCTCCTTTAAAGCTTTTGTTCATTATATGGTTCAAACTATTGAAATTTTGTAAATTCATTTAATAAATGCTTATCGTTGACTACTTTATTGTCTATCTACGAGGCGCGTTTTTAAAGTACGTACCCTTTTGGAATCCCGCCGCTGTAGCGCTGCAGTCGGTGTTCAGCGCATGCGTGCTGGGTACTACTATCTATTTGCAAGCCACATCCGCCGTTATGGATCCATTCGACTGTATTTAAGGTCACCTATGACTGTTTAAAATGCTTCCTCCGATTAAAATGCCGCCGACTGTGAATTATGCGCTGTACAAGTTTTCATGATACTAAGGGTGTTTAAGCAGCTGACATTCATCGTGAGTCTGTCACAGTGATAATTTGGTTTTAAAAATCGTAACCATCACAATTCTAATGATCTAGGAATGTAAAATAACTGGTTAAACTTTTTTTTTCTTTTTTTTTATCTTGAAAAACATTTGTTTTTGTGACTCTCCGTCAGCATTTTGGGAACCTACCGTAAGCATATCGTTCGGTACTTCAAACGGTCTGTCACAATTTCAATAATCATACTACTTGACGACACACTACATAATGATGCAGTTGTAAAGCGTCTGTTTTCTCTGAATTTTTTCATCATCGTTTTGCACCAAGTCATCAGTAATGAGTGAAGGTTTCCAGCTTCGTTCCTCATCGTGCACAGTCGCCCAACCTTAAAAGCTCTCACCCATTTCCATAGCATCCCATCACTCATTCTGTTTTCTCAATAAACTCCAAAGATCTCTCGATGAATGTCGGTTGCTTTCATGCTTTTAGCGTTACAAAAACTTATCACAACATGTACTTTACAGTTGGCGGTATTTTTAATCAGAGGAGGAATTTTAAACAGTCATAAGCGTCCTTAAATACAGTCGAATGGGTCCGTAACGGCGGCTGAGGCTTGCCAAAAGATAGTAGTATCTAGCACGCATGCGCTGAACGCCGATCGCAGCGCTACAGCGGTGGGATTCTAAAACGGCACTTACTTTAAAAACACCCTCGTAAAATGTAGGTGTTCCCATTTCAACCAATTTTTGAATTTATAACAATGTTTAATACTTGTTTATCAAATTAAAATACACTAAAAAATTAACAATTAACAATTAACAATAAAAAATTAGAATCAATTCCCATTACAAAATACAAAATGCTATCAACGTAACTAATTATAACCGAAAAGAACGTAAATTGTCGACTTAGCGATTTAACATTGATTTTATGGAGAATAGTGAACTCAAGTAATGAGGATTTAAGCACCCCCAGTACAAAGACTACGTTAAAACAAAGAAACACATCTGGAAATGTAAAAAGTCTTGAGAGCGTAAAAACTGTTTTTCTGTAGTCAGTTATTGGTTGTGGTCTGTGATTACGACATCAACTAGGACCAGGCCTGTTGTTTGTCATTTATGGAAGGTCAATCTAACCCAGAAGAGAATTCCTTTGTAATATATCAAAAACATTAGTACTAGCTCTGCTCTTGGTGGAAGTCAAAATTTATAGACCAGTCCAAAGTCAAAGGGAGTCTTCTCGGTCTGTTGTGGTGGTATTGTGATGGTGGCGTGTCTCGGTTATATGGTTTTTCCTCGTACATCGAGGAGTAAAGGACAAGATATAAAGTGCAAGTTGCTGTCGCCGCAACTCATAACTGTGCATCCTTGGACGTAAATAAGTCCGAATATCCGCATGTCCCACGATGCATTTGGTCACTATAATTGGAACTCCTACATCCGGGCAGTTTCGTTTTTGTTGGCTCACTCGTAACTTTGCTCTTGTTTAGCTTGCAAATATATCTCACCTGCAAAAATGTTGCTGAAATAAGAAAATTTTCCAAACGTCATAACTAAAAAACCTTTTCTTGGCATGAGTATAATTTTTGTTTAAATGTCAAAATGTAAGTGAAAGATGGAAAACTAGTGAATATATGAAGTCCTGTATTTATTATTAAATTTTAAAACGAAGCTCGTAGACATATGAGTAAATATGAGAAATGAATGAGTGTAGTCATAGTTACGTAATAAGGTCAACTTTTCCTAAGAAATAGCCATTTATAAATAACCCAATACCCAGGGCAATCAAGGAACCTACAGTTTTACATAAATCGGAATCACATAGTATTGGTCTGATTTTCAACTAATTGACAGGTCCGATACTCAGTTCTCTTCTCTACACAACATCCAGATACTGACTTCTACTTAAAACGGACACCTCAGACTTCTCTAGTAGTTTCCACGTCGATGACAACCATTGAGCGGACGCTGTGTCAGTACCAATCATAGAATCTAACACCTACAATCTTCCTCAACACTGTCCCCAAGCAGCCTGAGTTACGACAGTTCTACACTAATGGCGATTGTATGGGTGCTATTTTTCAAAATATCCCAGAAGTATGTATAATGTATGTCAATGATATCTATGGAAGTAATTTAAGTATTCACAAATTTGAAAACAGTCATTAGTTGTGCTAAAATATTTGTTACGCCGTTCATGGTTTTTATTATTATGTTTATTTAAAAATATATATTTGTCTGGTGAATATAAAACCACTATATTCTTTACTCCTTTTCCCTAAATACATACATTTGAGGAATTTTCAACCCAACATACACACTGAATACTTTGATGGAATACTAAAGAGTATCTGGACTTTTTAAGGAATATCTTTGGGTGAAAGGATGTAAAAATAATAATAATAATAATATATTTATTTCCGTAACAATTTCAGTATAATTGTATTAGTAAACGTCAAGCTTAATGTTAATGATTTCACACTTACAAACAAAGACCCTTTCAAACATACATTTCCTACATTCACTCTCTCATTCATTCGAATTTTTCCAACTCTCGCCCTACGTCAGTCATACGCTTCTGTGATCTCCCAGTCATGTGCCATAAACTCGTCTGTACTGTAAAATGCTTGTGCAACCAGTAATTTTTTCAGACGAGTTTTAAATGCCTTCAGCACTGGATGACTGTTAATTGAATTTGGCAGTCTGTTGACAAATTGAACTCCAGCCTATGAAGGCAATTGTTCAAAAATCACCGTCCTGTGCCTTCCAGTTTGGTAATTTCCCTGCCTCTTGTTTCATAAGAGTGTAGGCTGCTACCTCTTATGTGTTCGCAATTGTATTTTAAAAAAGGCATGTTTCTAAAATATAGAGGCAGGGTAGTGTCAACAGTTCAAATTTTTGAATGCTGGTCTACACGAGTCTCTCTGGTGAAGCTTTGCTATTACTCGAATTGCTTTTTTTTTTAAGGATGAACACCCTTGAAAATTTTGATTT
Source organism: Stictocephala bisonia (assembly GCA_035578905.1). NCBI lineage: Eukaryota > Metazoa > Arthropoda > Insecta > Hemiptera > Membracidae > Stictocephala > Stictocephala bisonia. The sequence goes on along the minus strand of JAQJVL010000337.1, from coordinate 811,456 downwards.
TGAACAACCTCCCCACAGTGTCAAACCGTATGAGAGGTGTGGATAAATTATTCCATAATATGCCGTCATCAGTACCTGAGTTGGGCAATATTTGGCGAGCTGCCTCAAAACATAAATTCCTGATGATAATTTAGAACATACGCTATCTACATGACAATCCCAATTCAACCCTCGATCAAGGTGTATTCCAAGGAATTTAGTCGAGTAGACTTCTTCGATTTCAGTCTCATCCAGCATGACTGTAAGACTATGATCTGGATTGTTTGTCGCAAACAAAATTGAATGTATGTTGTTTTCGACAAATTCGTTTTGAGATTGAGCTCGTTGGATTGTTGAACTGAGCTATTGAGCTCCAAAAATGTCACATTTTCGATTTCACTGATAGATTTTGCAACAAAGGAGAGAGTCGTGTCATCGGCTTACTTGGTGACTTGCACATTGTGTACCAATGAACCAACATCATTGACGTAGATCAAGAAGAGGAGCGGGCCAAGTATGGAACCCTGGGGGACTCCATAGTTCAGTCCCACCTCCTTCGATCGAACGTCTGAAATACTTTCAAATTGTTTTCTATCGCTGAGATACGAATTGATCCACTTAAGTGGCGTTCCTCGTATCCCACACAAATCCAGTTTATGAATCAGGGTGTTATGACGAACACAGTCGAAAGCTTTAGATAAGTCTAAAATTACACTCAATGTACTCTTTCGACTTTCCATACCCTCTACTATCATATCGACTAGACGCACGACTGCCAGGATTGTCGATTTTCCACTTCAGAAACCGAATTGATTTGTTGATAGTAGATTATGTTTTTCCAAAAAATTCACACATCGAGAGAGAAAAACTTTCTCAAACACTTTACTAAAGACCGGTAAAATTGAAATGGGGTGGTATTTTTGGGAGTCTTGGGGGTCACCCTTTTTGAAAATTTGAGTTACTTTTGCAAGTTTGAGAGAGGATGGAAAGGTTCCCGAGAAAAAAGAGAGATTGATCAGATGTTCAAGCGGCCTCAGTAAATGCTTTGAGCATTGTTTAAGGAGCCAAGTGACATATGATTTGAGTCGTTTGATTTTTTTGGTTGAAGATCCCTTAATACTCTTGCAACTTTGTCCTCTGTTACCGGATACAAAGCCATGGAAGCTGTTGGACTCGGAATTGGTGAGAGGGGCTCATTCTGACTCGGACAGACTCCTTGTTCAGCTCCCAACGAGGCGAAGAAAGAGTTGAAAACATCAGCGATCCTTGTAGGATGACTGATTTCTTTATTTCCAACTTTTAGTTTGGCTTGTTTATTGAATTTTTATTGTTAATGTTAGCCCATAAAATTTTTGACACATTTTGAGACGTGAGCAACATTTCATTTACATCGTAAGCTTTCGCAGCTTTTGAAGACTTTTCTATAGATTCTTCTATAATTTTGAAAAAAGCGTTTAAAATCTTCGTTTGATGTGTGTTTCTTTATTTCAAAGAGAAATAATAGTTTTTTCCTCGAAACTAGGATTCCTTTCGTGATCCATGTACTTTTTTTTTTTTTTTTTTTTTGCTTTAAGGGACAGCTCACATTTAAATGGAAATTGAAAGTGTTTTCAAGTGTTAAGTATTGCTGTTCAATTAGATCTTCTCAATTTAGAAAACTCCAACTCTCGCGTGAAAGCAAAGACTTAAGGAGTGTAATATTTGAGGGCCTCATGTCTCTAATGGTTTTCTTTATGATTCCGTCTTGTTTCGGTTCATGACCACTAATGATTACCTGCTGGCCATAGTGATCAGAGATTATTGTGTTGATCACAGACACCCTAGTATCAGTTAGATTTGTGATGACGTTGTCGATAGCTAATGCTGAGTGATCCGTGATTCTAGTCGGAGAGTTGATTGACCAGGCTAGGCCGAATGATTTTAATATGTCATCAAGCCGCCTCGTCATAGAACTGTTACAAAATTACAATCGCGCCTCGTCACCCGCGATTACAAAATTTTTGCGCTTTCCCGCCAGATCAGTCAACGGCTTTTCGAATTTTGAAAAAAAAGATTCTATATTACTGCTGGGAGATCTGTACAGCCCGATAATTGTCAGTTGAGATTTGTTTGTTTCGACTTTTACCTCAGCCACTTCAAAATCTTTATCCGTGGGTTCAGACCGGTTACATGGGGTAAAAATCATTGATTTTTTTACGAATATTGCTACCCCTCCTCCTTTGGTGGAAGTACGGCAGTAAAAATTTGACAGTTGAAAGTTTGGAATTTTGAACTGTTGATGTTGTTGAACCCGTGTTCCGTAACCAAAAGCAAGTTGAGTTGCAAGTTATCGCAGTCATAAAAAATAATTCACGCTTTCTCTCAATCTGTTCTAAATATCACAGAATCCATATCCACGTTACTACATTTACACGTAGTTACATTTACACGTAGTTACATTTACTCGTACAGTGATTACGAACGGTTAAATTAGCGTAACTCGTAATTGTTGTTGGTGGCGTAACAGAGATCTAAGAGTGAGCAGCAATATGCGTTTTGTTCAAGGAACACTGTCAGAATAAAACGGGTCATTTTAATTAATCGTTAAAACACAATGTAGCCTAATTTAAAATTACAATGAACCATACTGAATGATAACAATTATTTTATGTCGCAATCTCTATCTACGTAAGATCTGGATTAACATTCCTGATGTCTTAATTAGAAAATGTGGCAAGGCGGAAGAAACAGTTCATCCTGCCACGTATGACTGACTGCCTGCCTCTTTGTGGAAGACGGCAATCCTTGTACTATGTAGGAATACCAGACAGTTCCTTACACGGACACTTTTCTTTCACTTTTGGGTCTGGCTGCCTGAGTTGGGCCTCACCCGACCGGTCACTGGGAGGTTCGGAAGTTACCCTCAAAAAGTCCTATATTTTATTAATAAAAATACCGAAATACAATCCCCACATAATTCTGAAAGATTCACTGTGTGTGGAAATTTTTCTTACCAAACTAATTTTGTCTTTCAGGGAGTTCCAAATTTTAGGCGGAATACACAATGGTGTGTTTCACGCGGTAGTACAAAGAGGTTGACAAGAACTGTTAGTTCCTTGAATGTACATCCTAACGGGCATAATACCATCTGGTCATTGATCAAATTTGGCTCCCAAACAATATATATTATTGTATGTACATACATATACATATATATATATATATATATATATATATATATATATATATATATATATATATATTTAAGAATAAATAAATATTTTTTTTAAATTTTTGTAAAAAAATTAGCTTAATATTTAGTTACATTATTTAAGAAGAGGTGAACACTTTTAATATTTTTAGGTCTAATTTAAAAACTTTAATATGTACGTAGACCTAATAAGTTTATATTTTATTTACTGCTTTATGAGGTACAATAGATACTAACAACTTTAATAAAAAACTTTATACGGTACAATATTTTAGCTGTCGTATTTTCTATAACGTTCCTTGTATTTTGAAGACTAGTATAAAAATAACACTGTAACGTTGAGAGTGAGGTATTACACGATTTTCGGCAACGAGATCGAAGAGTTGGTTGATGTTTTTTTCATTTTACGATTCGGCCGTTATTTATGAAATAATCATTTCAGCAGATATATTAACACTTATCTCCTCACATTTTTAAACCATGGCATAATGTAACTATGTGAAACTAAGAAATAAAAATATATGAGACGTAACAATTTTACTGTTTGGTAAAATTGTGATTTATGTACTAATTTATAAATTATAAAATTTGTTTAAATAAGTTGTAATTCATTCTAATATAACTTTTTAAATTTATATATAGGATATTAATAATGCATATATGAAGTTTATGTCCCTGTTTATATCTTTAAGTTGAATGTTATATAAATACAGTGTGTTTTAAGGCTTGTTTGTACAGTGTGTTTTCACCTGCTGAAATATCAGTATCAAATGTTCGATTGTTAGTTCTGTAAAAACAATTATATATTTATACAGGCACATTTTACATTTTAACATGTGTGATAATGTACATCGCCAATGGTGTGCATGATATACGTCCACGGATGCATGATAACCTATGTAGCTAAGATAAACTATTTGATAATGTGCACAGCCAATCGTGCTTGGTAAACATGATATATGCATGATATATGGCCAATGGTACATGTTTAAGTATACGGCTAAACAAGATCGTAATGGCAATTCAATTCCAGCGTAGTAGTGATCTGCAAGTCAAGTACTGTAGTACCAAGTCCCGGTAAAAACTCAGCTCACTATAGGACTCTTGCAGAGTCCAAAATTTAATTAATTGTTTAATAGGTACATAAATAAATATCTTGCTTTTTCCCACTGGATGAAATCTGTATGAATTGTATTAGAATTAACCTTTAGAGAGTCTTATAAATAACATTTGTTATTATTGGGTTTATTAACTCTTCCATTTATCTAACTCCATTCCGTAAGTGTCAACAACTCTTGTTCGAGATCGGGACATTGATCAGACAAGAGCTAGAGACGACCCCAACTCAGAAGTGTACTTTACGGAAGTACAAACTTCACAGACTGGTACTTTGTTCCTAGACAGGCGTAGTGACAGTTTAAAAAAAGCTATATCTTCACTTAAGCAGAGCTTGGTGTCAAAGGACTTTTACTCTGTAAGAGAGTTTATCCAGCACAACTGGGGGGGGGGGGAGTTGTATTTCACTTTGATATGGTCCAGTGTAATGAAAAAAGATTGTGTGTTTCCATGAAAACTACTACGAATGTATGAGGAAATGGAGAGGATGACGGGGCCATTTGTCAACTGTTAACATGACTTACACATTGTATGCAAAGATTAATTTCGTATGCTGCCAAAAAATAAATGTATTCTACTATTTTGACTCGACATGTAATAAAATACCCTACAGAACAAATATGTTTCGTCATTTTTCAAAATTCCAGTTACTTTACGTTGACTGAATTTTAATAAGTCGAAACAATGCCTAAATAATATTTTTCTTATGTTATTTAATACACTTTAGTTGTTATATTTCGGTATGAAGGAACTTGTTCCAGCATTAAATTTTAATAACTATGTAAAGAAAATGTTCATAATATTTTATCAATGCCTTCAAGTTAATATTTTGCAGTATTAGCACCCAATATATAAGAGAAAATCGCTCTTAATGTATTTTAATAATTATGATCTTAATTTTACTAATAGTATAAATTGATAATTTGTTTGATAAAACTAAAAACAAAAAGAGTAAAATTGAAAAGTAAAATCACTTTCGTATTTTTATAAGTGTAAATATAAAAAACACCAATAGAATTAATTGTCATCATCGATACCTCAAGAATAATGTTGCATTTAAAACAGGTGTCAAACACAAAATACAACTAATTTTCACTTTGTGAACTGAGCCATTTATAAGGCAAATTCCAATAAGGTAAAAAATGTCCTTAATAATTACATCTATTAATTCATGAAAATTATCTGTGGGTAGGTGGTCAATACCACTGTAGGTGTATGGGTGTGTGGGTGGTCAATACCACTGTAGGTGTATGGGTGGGTTGGGTGGTCAATACCACTGTAGGTGTATGGGTGGGTGGGTGGTCAATACCACTGTAGGTGTATGGGTGGGTTGGGTAGTCATGTACCACTGTAGGTGTATGGGTGGGTGGGTGGTCAATACCACTGTAGGTGTATGGGTGGGTGGGTGGTCAATACCACTGAAGGTATATGGGTGGGTGGGTGGTCAATAATGGTCAGTATGTCAGGCAAAAATGGCCTGCCATGCTGGGAAAAATCAACTGCCAGTTCAAGGGTTAAGGCAGAGCTAAATAGATGTTGTTTTTCATTTGATTGTTGTAGTTGGAGTAACACCTCATTAATAAGATATTGACGAGTAGGTTTTTCTTATTACGTTCAGGAGAGAAAGTGATATAGTTACTCAAGTGACCTAAACTGACTATAACCTACGCCTTCATACGACTGGACAACCTACTTGCCGTCCTAATACGCGAGAACAACGATGACCAACTCACCCACCCTACTAACACGTTTATAGAAAGTCCTCCGCCCATACTCCCTACGAATGGATCCACCAAACACGCCAATCTCTCAACACATACATTGATGGTGGCCCACCCACCCTTTTCGCATAGGACATATACAATGGCTCACCCATCCACCCTACTAACAAGTGAATTGAAAGTCCTCTACAAATAATATGAGAATAAATATATTCTTTCTATGGCCCATAAATATATTCGTCTACGAACGATTCATAAAATTTAAAAAATCTATCCACGTTTCAAATTAAATTAGTCATTACAACATATTACAATGTAATATTTGCAATTATACCTGCACCTTTGGTTAAGTTATTTTTGAACATTCTAATTGTACTGAGAATAACGTTTCCCTTTTTACTATTGAGGTTATTTTTAGAAATACTCGTAGTCATACCAACTAACTACTTTGTATGTTACTAATTACATCCCAAAGACAATGTTTTCTTGGAATGTTACCGACCCTGAACTACAAGCAGATCCACCACACGTGTACGCAGGCTAGTGCAATTTATCGTGATGGATGAAGTCACAGAAGAATTCAGAGAAGCACTTATCGCCAGTTCACAGACGCCTTTGTACCTTTAAGAAAGCAGATAAAACCAAAGTCAATATTGGGTTCATTCTACGCGTATATCACTGTAATGGAATAACTACAACCCCTTTCATTCTAAATGTAAGTGGAAAGAAGATAATTTTAAATGTGTCAGTATTTTCCCCAAGAATGACTGGGATGTTGTGTTCTAATTTGTCAAAAAGATTTTACTTAATTATTTTTCATACAGTTTTGGTGGTTTTTCGATGGTGCTTATTAGCAAGAAAATACCCCTAATTTACAGCAGAAAAGCTACAAAAACTTAATCAATTTGTGACCAATTTTTCGTGTTTTTATTATCCTGTACATATATAAACCAAACTTGCTCTGTTTGTGTACACAACACTCGAAAAGTAGCTAATCCATTCACTTGGGGTTTTCACATTGCATTTATATAAGAGTTTTTTAAATATATTTAGGCCCTAAAATTGTAAACGGGAACAGGGAATTTCAATCATTTCTCGACCTACCTACGTTCACAAATGAAAATAAAGTTACGAAAAAGTGCTTCTGTGAGCAGATGATTGTTTAGTAATGAAAATAGCTGTAAGTTACTTTATTTCAGATAAAGTCGAGTAAACATTCAACATTTATTATTCTACCAACTAAAGTAAAAACTACTAATAATAGTTAATATCAGACTAAGCCATTTAAAAATACTATCGGTACATTACAAAATAGTAATAATGCTGGTTTACCATATTTTTGTGATCATTTTAAATAATTTTTTACTATTAATGAGCAAAAACTTACGTTAATTAAGACTAGTTGAAACGCATTTGTTAGTTTTTATGGTGTAATTAATCTAGATTGTGTCATCAATTTTTTATTTGTTTATTTAGTGCTTATATTTTTAGGGTTTTGAAATAAACTTATGACAGGAAAACTTGTCTTATACGAATGATATTTGGTGATAACAATATCACTTATGCTCTTGGTGCCAGTTTCAAATAAATTTGACTAAATGTTAAATATTTTATTTTTAATTAGTGCTTATATTTTTAGGGTTTTGAGATAAACTTATGACAGGAAAACTTGTCTTATACGAATGATATTTGGTGATAACAATATCACTTATGCTCTTGGTGCCAGTTTCAAATAAATTTGACTAAATGTTAAATATTTTATTTGAAATTAATTTACCAAAATTTCCACAAGAATAAAAAATAATCATCAGATAACGTTTCTGTAAAAAAGGTCACTCATAATAAACAGCTGATGTAACATTTGTTCAATTACTTTCATAGTCTTCCGTCGGAGCGCAGCACATGCAGTTAAAAACAACCGACTAATTCTCGAATTGCGATCGTTGAGTACTTCACCTTCGATGTGTGTTCAGGGCTCCTGTAAAGGTATCCCTCAGGATTCGACTTACAGGAAGTGTAACGTGCCCCTTTGGTCACAAGATCCCACAAGGTCAATGATCGTGGCGCCACGCTGTCATTTTCTGCTGATGGACGTCTCGCCGATCAAATTCTCGGTATAAGATCGCCATCTGACGATCGAACTCTACAGGGGTCAGATTCGCTGAACCGAGGTTCCACTAAACTATCAACTACCACATTTAATTTCCCCTTATATTGTTTTCTGGAAATAGTTCATACTTTCAAACTACATCCACCATACACGCATTAAACTTAACTGATTTGCCAATTTCCAATCAATAAAAGATTGATATACAACATTTAAAAATTGTGTTTGTAATATTGTAAGGTCTGTTGAATGGGTTTTAATTTTAGAGACGATAAAAAATTTAAATCGATAGGTAGCGTAGTTAGTTAAAACACAATTAAAAAATTGTTAAATTAAGTTGTTAAAAATAAAAAAAATAACTTCATAAAATAATTTTCTCAGTTCAATCCCAATCAGACTCATAACAAATTTTGAAAGGGATCAGCTGATGACTACCGGCTGTTTATTTGACATTGGACTAATAATTAATGACACTTCCTAAGGAATAGTCGGCCTTAGTTTGTAACAACGACTACATTGGCCCATTTACACTCATGACACTCATTCGAAATCCATATTTGCCTATACCTTGACGATCAAATTAATATCAAAAATAAAAAGTTGATTATTTACAAATTCAAAAAGTGGGGATGATATTGTTCGCGTCAGCAGTAATCCTTAAGCTGTACGTCTCTCCTGGGTGGTGCTAAGCGAACGACGATGTTGATAGCTGAAGTGTCACTTGTGTGATCTCCCGGCTGTCAGCTGCCAAATCCAAAAATTAATTCTCTAGTAGATAGTATGGGTGTCTTTGTGTTCAAATACTAATTTAATGTGACAGAGCTAAGTCCAACAATGACGACCATTCAATACTCGCCTCTCCATTTTAATGAAGACCAACTCTTCCCTCTGACAAGAGTGCAATGAGCATTCATCAACTATATGATCCATAGTTTGAATTTCAATTTTGCTGAATTCAGTAATAATTGTCATCATATTTATTACTAAATATTTGCTGTTCCCCACTTATATTACCAGTAGTTACATCCTCATACAAATGTGGTTTTGTAATATTTTAAGACCAGTTACTATGATTGAAGCTATTAAAAGTCACGTTAGTTTGTGACAAATAAACAAATGTTCTCTGATTGAGGGTACACCTGAACACAAAGAGGAAGGTTGTGACAAATAACACTGTAATAATCAATTTAATGGTTGATAACAAACCATGAATTAACTGAAATTAGTGATACCTATCTTCAGTATTTAATTTGCAGGACTAATTTTGTGGTTACTATCCACAAAAGTTACTACTTTTGATGAACTTAATTTATACTTTTATTTTTTATTTAGTAAGTAATTTTAATTAAAATAAATTTCAAATTGACAGTAAAAATATACGTAGATATAAATTAATATTATTCACACTAGCTAATTATAGATAAGCCTATGATAGACGCATTTAAAACAGGTGGTTTAAGGTTAGGAAGTTAATAAATCAGCTGTTGAATTTTTTTTTATTAATGATAAAATTATTAGAAGGAATTCTGTGTGTTTTTGTGTACAGCAAACTCATTTTATAATGTTATATAATTATTTCCAATAAATATTATTTATTTCATGTTGTGTTATGGTATTGCACACATACAACACAAAATAAATACTATTTATTGGAAATAATTACATAGCATAACCCTGCCAATAATGTTATCGTTACATGAAAAAAATATTCAACAGCTGATTTATTAACTTCTTAACCTTAAACCATCTGTTTTAAATTGGTCTATCGTAGGCTTCTCTGTAATTAGTAATTGTGAATAATTTTAATTTATATATATATTTTTATATTGTCAATCTGAAATTATCTACCATATTTTTATTTGTTATTTATAGTAATACTTTTACTGATAAGTAAAATATATTACCTCAGTATTATTATAATTAATAATTACAAATATTCAGCCACAAGCTTGTATTGCGTGCTAGATGGAAATAGTAGGTTAATGTTACACAAGAGACAATATTTAACGGCTTTGTACGACAAATTAGTATTAACTGATTTCTCATACAATTGATTTTACAGTTTAAAAAATTAATTCAGACGTTGAAATTATAACATTTGTTAAACGAATCAATGCAGACACACGTAAATTAGCTGTGGATCAAAGTGAAAAAATATATTCAGCTAATTACTTGAACCACTCATTTTAAAAATGTTAACAGTTAATATATTATTGTTTCAACCAAAGCTCGGCCAATTTTTGTACGTTTTTTTCGTGTTACTGAAGTGTGCTACCATAGGCATTCACATATTTTCCATGTTTCACCACTTGAGAAATAACACAGCATACATTTAGAAACAAAAATCTATCTAGGCTGACCCCATGACTCAGTCCAGGTGCTGAGGCGGAATAGACCCACCGAGTCTGCCAAAATCAAGCGAGTTACTCAATGGGCAAAGTAAATGAAGCAAGGGCGAGGTTATTCTTTCATAATTTCCTGCCAATCGGCCGCGCGGCGTCTGTTTACTTCGGCGTCGCGGCGCGGAGTTGTCGACGCCATCGCTAGAAGCGCTACTGTCGGCGTCACTCGAGTAAAACAGTCCGCTCCCGTGAGCGTCGCTTAGTGTAGCCGTGGCTTGTGTAGTGACTTGTGCCATTTGACTGTTCGTACCTGTACACCTTCGGATTTAACAGTAAGTCTCATATATTTTTCAAGTATTTAAAAAAATAATATTAATAATTTATCAGTCAGTATGTTCTAAATATTTATTTGACAAAAATAGTATTTTTATGCCTAAACTTAAAAAAACATAACCTTAACATTGTTTCAATAATTAATTACATTCGAGTATAAAAGTAACTAACAAATACATTTTTAATATGTATTCCATAATAATCTAATAAATAAAAATATATTTTTAAATCATACAAGTTATTATGCATTTTTTTCATTAGAATAAACCATTCAACAGTTATATGAAGTTATCTTAACAATGAAGCGCTTTCAAAGTGAATTCTTTATTTAGATATAATATACTGTAGTACTCATCACTACAAAAACTTCATACATTGCTTAATGTTATGGTGCTAGTTGTTCTTTTAAATGCGTTCAATACTAAGATTCCTTATACTGCGTTACTGGAGTTTTTAAATGTGATATGTGTTGAAATACGCAAGAAACTATAAAAGTAACAATTTTTAAAGTTGGATTTAAAGTGTTGTGATTAATTAAATTAACTTTATGCGTAGTTTTCAATGGATTATTTAAAAATAAAATGAAGTACCGTATTGTTTTAAGTTAAGTTGCAAAAATACTGTTCCAAATTATTCTGCAATTATTTATTTTTTAATATTATTAGTTTTTGTATTAAATATAATGATATATTACTTTAATGATAAAAAATAAACTTTTGGTTTCCTTTTTTAAATAAATAAATAAAATTGATTTCAAATAAAAAATCAATTTGACAAAAACAAAAAAAATAATAGGACGTAAAAAAACTATAATTACCACATATCTCGATTTTTTCCGGTTATATGTAATCAACCTTGTTAGATTTTCCATAGAGACAAAGGTAAATTCGATCCTCTAACTTTTAATCAGAGATTATACATGACAATAATTTGCAAAATTTATTTGAATGGATATTTTCCATGATTAATTTAGGTTTAATAATATATTGTACCTTTTCAATAAAATTAATTATATTTTCAAGAAGTCATTGCTGTTTTGTCCTTTTAGAAAATTCTCCAAAATTGAAAACACGTAACCAAAATTGTTTAATTTGCGCATTTGGTAGTGTTTTAAGAGAAGCCTCCAATTTGATTTTTTTATTGTATTTTATGTTACTGATCATACATTAGTAATTCGTAATGGAATTACATTTTATAAATATTTCTATCAGTTTAAATTAATTACGTTCAACAACAAACACATTTCAAAAATAAATACGAATATGTCGTAGAAATATTTATACGCAGCATAATCGTTACGTAAAAAACTGTCAATGTGTGCTGTGCAGCCATTACAACCCAACGCTTGGCACTGCTGTACAGAGATTCTTTTCCATGCCAAATTTCTCAGCGTGAGAATTTGGCACTTGTATTTAACTTGGCAAAAATAATTTTACGTCTTCCCTTCAAAGATATCAAATTTCGTTCTCACCTGTGGGTTCAACAAAGTATGTAATGAAATCCGTTAACTATTCAAACAAGTTTTAAAATCATTGTTGAGTTGTATAAAATATACTACATAATATATTGTATTTCATTAGGTTTATTTATTTAATTTAATGTTCAATAAGAACAAATGTAGCCTAGTGATAATAATCAATGAAAGAATGTATTTAGGTAATAATTCCTGTTGAAGCATCAGTCTTCTAAATGAGTTTTCAAACTTAGTAAAAATTTGGAAGATAATGCATTTATATGTACTACAAAATATGGCTAAACTCAAAGATAAATATGTAATTCTTTAGTTAAGGGAAAAATTTTTAATCAAGAAAGATCCATCATTTTAACTTACCAAGTGGATCAATTGCTTATTTCAATAGAATAATAATTTTACAAAAAAAATATAATGCGTGCGAAATGAATTTTACCGGTATTCTCCTTTCCTCGTTAGAAAAAACGTTCAAAATCATAGTGGAAATCCATTGAAGATAAGTTGATATTAACAAAGTTAGTTGAAGCCTTGATTATATTACACGCCTACAATAGATATCTCATCTGATAGGAATATTTGTGTTTGTAATTTGGTTAGTTCATGAGATTTGCTACAACAGCAGTTTTAAACTGCCTGAATTACATTTATATGGGACTACACTAGCGCTTCACAATGACCACAAAAAAACTGATATTTTATGTCTCAAAATTTAACATTTGATAGGATATATAGATATCCCACACAGATAGCTGTGTGCTTATAAAATCAATGTTTATACACTCACAAAATTGTGTTAAGTAGCCTTGGCTAACAACCTTAGGTTCTAATTCATATTGCACAAGATCCCAAAGTATACTTAGTTAGTAACAAGCATACATTCACTCATACATGATTTGCAATACATATTTAACCGTATCTTTATTACTATTCATATAATAACAAAGATAATAAGTCACCGACACAGCATTTTGCATATTTTAAGGCGAATATGAATGATTACATAAACGTACTGAGAGTATGGATGACATCTGTAGACTTGTTACTTACTAAGGTCCACATTTAGAGCCATTTATTGTAAGTCCAATAGCCACGGAAATTGAGGGAACTGCAGTCTTATGTGGAATCCGAACCACGTAGTATTGGTTTGATATTCAGCTAATGACAAGACTGAAACTCATTTCTCTTCCCTAAACAAAATACGAACCCAGACCACTATCGAACAAGGACTCCCCAGACTTCTCTAGTTGGTCCAAATCGATGGAAACCGTTGACGTGATACCGTTGTCAACAACTGTTTTGAGAATGATAATTTAAACATTTAACCCTAAAAATGTGGACACCAAACCAACGATTGAACTTGATCCATATGACATTCGAGTTGATTTTAAACATGACCTTAGAGACAGTTTTAGGGTTATGTTTGTGTTTGACGCAAGTCGTGCGGCGCCAAGTCCACACGCACGGACTGCGTGTCTATGAATTGCTCGCTCGCGCCTTAGCTGCTACTGTGGTACGCGGCCACTTCACGTACAATCACAACATCATGATATTGATGTAGCCGTAGTCAGAGGAAATATAAACGGATTTAAATATGTCCTTTAACACCATGCGTTGATAAGATTGTGATTAATATTGAAGTAATCATTGACGTGACAATGTTAGTGATATATTGATGTAGCCGTAGTCAGAGGAAATATAACGGATTTAAATATGTCCTTTAACACCATGCGTTGATAAGATTGTGATTAATATTGAAGTAATCATTGACGTGGCAATGTTACTGATATACTGATGTAGCCGTAGTTAGAGGAAATATAAACGGATTTAAATATGTCCTTTAACACCATGCGTTGATAAGATTGTGATTAATATTGAAGTAATCATTGACGTGGCAATGTTACTGATATATTGATGTAGCCGTAGTCAGAGGAAATATAAACGGATTTAAATATGTCCTTTAACACCATGCGTTGATAAGATTGTGATTAATATTGAAGTAATCATTGACGTGGCAATGTTACTGATATATTGATGTATCCGTAGTCAGAGGAAATATAAACGGATTTAAATATGTCCTTTAACACCATGCGTTGATAAGAATGTGATTAATATTGCAGTAATCATTGACGTGACAATGTTACTGATGTATTGATGTATCCGTAGTCAGAGGAAATATAAACGGATTTCAATATGTCCTTTAACACCATGCGTTGATAAGATTGTGATTAATATTGAAGTAATCATTGACGTGACAATGTTACTGATTTATTTTTTATTATAAATAAACATTGATTTAATGTTATTTAATCGTTATACATAAAAATAAAGATGTATGTAATTTCTCAGAACACATGAATTGTAATAATTATAATATAAAGATACTAATAAATTACTTTAATCAATAAGAACACTGTTTTTCGCTATATATCTTTATATTTCTGTTTATTACGCTAATAAAAGTTAATTTAATGTATTTTTACTAGCTGAATTTATAATTTCTTCTGCTTAATTTTCTTCATAAACATGTATAAACCGTGTGTGTAGTTGTTTTGTCCATTTTCTTCTCCCATGGACAAGATACTGTAATTTGATGCCAATAAAAGTCAGCATACGGTTGTTTTTATAGGAATATTAATTAATGTTTAATATTGAAATCAGCCATATCTTTTAACAAGACTACATTCACATTGATTAGCAATCTTCATCAGCCCTTTTCTTTTTGACAAAAAATAATTCTTAACATTTTAATTAATGTCAACATTTCATTTCGGCGTAACTTTAATTTACATATACTGTATCACAGCAAAAAAGAAATAGAGGTCGCTTTCCTTTGACCACAGCGAACGCCTTAGTGACAGTTTTAAATAAATTGCAATACATCTATAATTGTACAGTGTAATTTTGTGTAAATACATTGTGATAATTATAAGGTTTAACTTTGAGAACCGGGGGGGGGGGGGATAAGAGAGGGACCTGACAAGGTTCTGGCTCTGCTATAACTGCTGCTCAACATACTGGAGAAATAACTACTGCAGCACAATTTTGGATGTGACCTTCAGAGGTGCCAACAGTTCTTTCTTATCTGTGCATATTTATTTTTTTTTTTTTTTTTATATTAAAAAAAGCCTATGTCACTCGCCAGTTCACATGGGATTGCAAGCCTGTGCGTGAACTTTATTCAAAGAGTTAAGTACCGACCATTGGCTCAGTGGGGATTCGAACCTTGGAAATTGCCCTACGCAATCCGAAACCTAAGCCACTGAGCCACCACGCCGGCAAAAATATGCCAAATTTTTTGTAAGTCGCGCATTTTGTCAGGTTATCATCGAATATGGATTTGAACGGATGTTGTCTTTGTCACAAATCAAGGCCAACTACTTCTTAGAAATGATCGTTAATGAACAGCATAGCGACAAATGAGCAGTCGGTGGTTATCAACCTTTCAAAATTTGTTAAGACTCTGATAAGGTACGAACTAGGAAGTTTTTACTGTCGACAAGTCGATGCAGACCAACCTCGTGGGACACACCTGTCACCTAATTACCCTAATTGAATGCTGTAACTGGACCAGTCTGAGTACGTCACCCGCGTGGGTGGTGTTTGTGTATCGCCAGTTGTTTGTCACCGTGCCACACTCTTCCACCCTCGTGCGTCACCCTTCTGGCACTATGCGCGAACTTGCGAATCTGTATTTTTGGCGAGCGGAGGATACCGCCTCTGGCAGACGTTTCGCGTATTCGTCTAGTTTCTTTGTAATGCTCAACCAATAGTTGTTTGTCTGTATTACAGTAAATTTTAAATTGGATAAACAGATTTGCCGCTTCCAAAATACTCTTGTAATTGTTGTATTTTTTGTTTATATGAGATCGTGCAGAACTTTGACCGCGCTTTCTTACCAGTAACTTGTTTGTAGTCTGTAACATGGCAAAAGCCGTATACATCGTTTTCGTAAAGAGAAAAAAAGATATCTCTAAATTTATGGCAATGTCACCCAAACCCATGAAAGTCATATGATACTATACGGTTAAAATTATACACGGTCATTAGGCATATCTCCCTAGTTTAATTCGAGTAATGGAAGTTAGCCTACGTAACTACTGAATGTATATGTGTGGGTGGGAGGGCCATACCACTCTACGTGTGTGGGTGGGTCAATACCACCGTATCAATATGAGCAAATACTGTTGATCATAGATAAAAAAACAATAGCTTAACTAAGTTTGAGATATACTTCTCTTTTCACGAACAGATGACAAAGTAAATATTTACTTACTTGTGAATGCACTTAGAGAGACATTTTCACGATCCTAAGAAGTTCATAATATCTCTGGATATATCTGATGACTTAAAAACAATTTATTTCTTGACTGGAAGTAGAAGAGGCTGAGTATTTAGGGGGACTTCAGTAAGACAATGAGAAACGTTTAAGGTACGACAGCGGAACATTTTTCAGGCTTAGCTTAATTCCGTGTAGCCATAAATCTAACGTGTCGAATCCAGGTCAACCAAACACTCAATCCAACGATTGCCAAACTGCTCTGATTAAAGGCAGTTTGATAGGGGACACACTGAAAGTAATCAGTTTTATTTAGAAAATATCTTCTTTATAAAAACGTGAATTGTCAACGTATAGATGTTCATGTAATAACAACATTATCGTTAATAAATTCACCCTAACAGTAATCAAAATAGCAAAAAGTTAAAGGAAAACTGTATTTCTAATACGGTAATGTCATGACGGATGTATACAGTGTTAATACTTTCTTAATGACGTGGAAGAGTAATGATATGACGTCACGACGTACTGTTTTACCATCTTCATATGGTACACTCTTTATGACTTGTTTATATGATGTTTAGATTTGTGTTCAGTGATAAGAATCTTCATGACGTATTTGTAAGATTATAAGAGCTTCGTAAGATTTACATCATACTAGCTTGGATTCTTGGTAGCCGACGCTACTTTGTGCGTCGAATATGAATGATTACGTGAGTGTAGGATGATTGGAATGACCTGTGTAGTCTTGTTACTAACTCAGTTAGACACATGTTCAGGAATGGCAACTAAGGAACCTACAGCTTTAGGTGGAATCCGAACCAAATAATATTGGTCTGATTTACAGCTGATTCACAAGCCTGATAGTTTATTTTCTCCCCAACACATTATTCGGACTCTTGACTACCACAAAATGGACACCCCAATAACAACATGGACTTCTCTAGTAGTGTCCAAGTTGATGGAAACCATTTAGCGGACGCCATGTCATTATTAAGGGGACCGAGTATAGAAATTATCGCATACAATCTTCACAACACTTTGTGCCCAAGTAGCTGGGTTATAACACTACGCAACTAGTGCGTAACTATAAAGACGTGTTTGCCTTGGTGACGTCATTATACAGTCATAAGGCTTCCTTAAGACGCAATTCTAACGTTACATCTAAACGAATAAAGGTTTGGTTGATAAAGTTTTCACCACAGTCGTATAATTGGTTGATATAGTAAGACACGGTACATGAGAGGAAGGACATTGATGACAATTTGTTGGGATTTAGATAGTTTACCTAAACTATAAATCAGGGAGAAGTGCTGTTGTAATAGATAACCTCTCCTTAGAATCAAGGAGCAAGTGTTTGTTATTTTTAGTCCTGAGTGTGAGTCAGGGAAGAGTCAACAAGGTAAGGATCAGGTGTCCCGGCCACGCCGTCGAAGCCTTACGTAAAAAGTTACTCCACCTTCTTTTGTCGCAATATCACGTAATTCCGCCAATATAACACTCCTCGCGGGAAACCCTGCAAGATTTGACCTTGGAAGGACACACTGGCAGTTTTGCGATCAATCGGAACAACCCCCGCCCCACATAACCACAGGCCATTTAACTGTAAGCAACTCTATAATTAAATTGTCGCCGAACTACGCCGCTTGTTGCAGCCGAGTTCATTGCTCACTTAAGTAAGGTATTTTTAAAGATTCAATAACCTTTGTTCGGATACCTGGATTGTGAAATGTCTAAATAATCGAATAAGAACGGTTCTGTTACGTAATGCTAGGGGGGTGATTGTACCTCGTAACCCCGTACCATAATATAAGTGCTATAAATAACGTTATTAAGATAGGTGTGAGTAAATATCATATTAACTACTTACTGATAATAAAATACAATTATATAACTGAGCAAATTTAACTTGACTTTAATTATACTGTGAAATGTTTTAAATATTTATAATAAGACGTATTTGCTTGGCAGGAATTCTTAACTAAAACAAATACGGATTTGGTCGACGAAAAAATAAATAGTATACAAAAATGATTCAGCATACTACCAACAAAATTAAAAAAAAGCACTACACTAACCTTGACAGAAAAAATAGTTAAAGGAGAAATTACAAATTTCAGAATTATTAGATTTTATTACTTTTTTATTTTATTTGTTATTTATTTATATTCATATATTTTTAAGTTGTTATTTACAAATAACGTTGTCCGAAAATATGTACGGTTTAATACACATTGTAGACTAATATGGAGATATATTTTACTATTATTAAAATGCTATATTATTTGGAGGTTTTGTTCGCATCAATCCTCCACAATATTTAAGAACGCGCTTAGATGGTTCAGTTTAACGTTTACAGTTGTTTTGTCGTCAATGGACGTAGAGGTATCTATGGGTTCAGTTTAACGTTTACAGTTGTTTTTGTCGTCAATGGACGTAGAGGTATCTATGGGTTCAGTTTAACGTTTACAGTTGTTTTTGTCGTCATTGGACGTAGAGGTATCTATGGGTTCAGTTTAACGTTTACAGTTGTTTTGTCGTCAATGGACGTAGAGGTATCTATGGGTTCAGTTTAACGTTTACAGTTGTTTTTGTCGTCATTGGACGTAAAGGTATCTATGGGTTCAGTTTAACGTTTACAGTTGTTTTTGTCGTCATTGGACGTAGAGGTATCTATGGGTTCAGTTTAACGTTTACAGTTGTTTTGTCGTCAATGGACGTAGAGGTATCTATGGGTTCAGTTTAACGTTTACAGTTGTTTTGTCGTCAATGGACGTAGAGGTATCTATGGGTTCAGTTTAACGTTTACAATTGTTTTGTCGTCATTGGACGTAGAGGTATCTATGGGTTCAATTTAACGTTTACAGTTGTTTTTGTCGTCAATGGACGTAGAGGTATCTATGGGTTCAGTTTAACGTTTACAGTTGTTTTTGTCATCATTGGACGTACAGGTATCTATGGGTTCAGTTTAACGTTTACAGTTGTTTTTGTCGTCAATGGACGTAGAGGTATCTATGGGTTCAGTTTAACATTTACAGTTGTTTTTGTCGTCAATGGACGTAGAGGTATCTATGGGTTCAGTTTAACGTTTACAGTTGTTTTTGTCGTCAATGGACGTAGAGGTATCTATGGGTTCAGTTTAACGTTTACAGTTGTTTTTGTCGTCATTGGACGTAGAGGTATCTATGGGTTCAGTTTAACGTTTACAGTTGTTTTGTCGTCAATGGACGTAGAGGTATCTATGGGTTCAGTTTAACGTTTACAGTTGTTTTTGTCGTCATTGGACGTAAAGGTATCTATGGGTTCAGTTTAACGTTTACAGTTGTTTTTGTCGTCATTGGACGTAGAGGTATCTATGGGTTCAGTTTAACGTTTACAGTTGTTTTGTCGTCAATGGACGTAGAGGTATCTATGGGTTCAGTTTAACGTTTACAGTTGTTTTGTCGTCAATGGACGTAGAGGTATCTATGGGTTCAGTTTAACGTTTACAATTGTTTTGTCGTCATTGGACGTAGAGGTATCTATGGGTTCAATTTAACGTTTACAGTTGTTTTTGTCGTCAATGGACGTAGAGGTATCTATGGGTTCAGTTTAACGTTTACAGTTGTTTTTGTCATCATTGGACGTACAGGTATCTATGGGTTCAGTTTAACGTTTACAGTTGTTTTTGTCATCATTGGACGTACAGGTATCTATGGGTTCAGTTTAACGTTTACAGTTGTTTTTGTCGTCATTGGACGTAGAGGTATCTATGGGTTCAGTTTAACATTTACAGTTGTTTTTGTCGTCATTGGACGTAGAGGTATCTATGGGTTCAGTTTAACGTTTACAGTTGTTTTTGTCATCATTGGACGTACAGGTATCTATGGGTTCAGTTTAACGTTTACAGTTGTTTTTGTCGTCATTGGACGTAGAGGTATCTATGGGTTCAGTTTAACATTTACAGTTGTTTTTGTCGTCATTGGACGTAGAGGTATCTATGGGTTCAGTTTAACGTTTACAGTTGTTTTTGTCGTCATTGGACGTAGAGGTATCTATGGGTTCAGTTTAACATTTACAGTTGTTTTTGTCGTCATTGGACGTAGAGGTATCTATGGGTTCAGTTTAACATTTACAGTTGTTTTTGTCGTCATTGGACGTAGAGGTATCTATGGGTTCAGTTTAACGTTTACAGTTGTTTTGTCGTCAATGGACGTAGAGGTATCTATGGGTTCAGTTTAACGTTTACAGTTGTTTTGTCGTCAATGGACGTAGAGGTATCTATGGGTTCAGTTTAACGTTTACAATTGTTTTGTCGTCATTGGACGTAGAGGTATCTATGGGTTCAATTTAACGTTTACAGTTGTTTTTGTCGTCAATGGACGTAGAGGTATCTATGGGTTCAGTTTAACGTTTACAGTTGTTTTTGTCATCATTGGACGTACAGGTATCTATGGGTTCAGTTTAACGTTTACAGTTGTTTTTGTCGTCATTGGACGTAGAGGTATCTATGGGTTCAGTTTAACATTTACAGTTGTTTTTGTCGTCATTGGACGTAGAGGTATCTATGGGTTCAGTTTAACGTTTACAGTTGTTTTGTCGTCAATGGACGTAGAGGTATCTATGGGTTCAGTTTAACGTTTACAGTTGTTTTGTCGTCAATGGACGTAGAGGTATCTATGGGTTCAGTTTAACGTTTACAATTGTTTTGTCGTCATTGGACGTAGAGGTATCTATGGGTTCAATTTAACGTTTACAGTTGTTTTTGTCGTCAATGGACGTAGAGGTATCTATGGGTTCAGTTTAACGTTTACAGTTGTTTTTGTCATCATTGGACGTACAGGTATCTATGGGTTCAGTTTAACGTTTACAGTTGTTTTTGTCGTCATTGGACGTAGAGGTATCTATGGGTTCAGTTTAACATTTACAGTTGTTTTTGTCGTCATTGGACGTAGAGGTATCTATGGGTTCAGTTTAACGTTTACAGTTGTTTTTGTCGTCATTGGACGTAGAGGTATCTATGGGTTCAGTTTAACGTTTACAGTTGTTTTGTCGTCATTGGACGTAGAGGTATCTATGGGTTCAGTTTAACGTTTACAGTTGTTTTTGTCGTCATTGGACGTAGAGGTATCTATGGGTTCAGTTTAACGTTTACAGTTGTTTTTGTCGTCATTGGACGTAGAGGTATCTATGGGTTCAGTTTAACGTTTACAGTTGTTTTGTCGTCAATGGACGTAGAGGTATCTATGGGTACAGTTTAACGTTTACAGTTGTTTTGTCGTCATTGGACGTAGAGGTATCTATGGGTTCAATTTAACGTTTACAGTTGTTTTTGTCGTCAATGGACGTAGAGGTATCTATGGGTTCAATTTAACGTTTACAGTTGTTTTTGTCGTCATTGGACGTAGAGGTATCTATGGGTTCAGATTAACGTTTACAGTTGTTTTTGTCGTCATTGGACGTAGAGGTATCTGTGGGTTCAGTTTAACGTTTACAGTTGTTTTGTCGTCATTGGACGTAGAGGTATCTATGGGTTCAGATTAACGTTTACAGTTGTTTTTGTCGTCATTGGACGTAGAGGTATCTATGGGTTCAGTTTAACGTTTACAGTTGTTTTTGTCGTCATTGGACGTAGAGGTATCTATGGGTTCAGTTTAACGTTTACAGTTGTTTTTGTCGTCATTGGACGTAGAGGTATCTATGGGTTCAGATTAACGTTTACAGTTGTTTTTGTCGTCATTGGACGTAGAGGTATCTATGGGTTCAGTTTAACGTTTACAGTTGTTTTGTCGTCATTGGACGTAGAGGTATCTATGGGTTCAGTTTAACGTTTACAGTTGTTTTTGTCGTCATTGGACGTAGAGGTATCTATGGGTTCAGTTTAACGTTTACAGTTGTTTTTGTCGTCATTGGACGTAGAGGTATCTATGGGTTCAGATTAACGTTTACAGTTGTTTTGTCGTCATTGGACGTAGAGGTATCTATGGGTTCAGATTAACGTTTACAGTTGTTTTTGTCGTCAATGGACGTAGAGGTATCTATGGGTTCAGATTAACGTTTACAGTTGTTTTGTCGTCATTGGACGTAGATGTATCTATGGGTTCAATTGAAATAAATTCGTTTACATATAAGCACGTACACCACACTTTAACGACTTTCACTCGTAATTAATTGTTCAACAACTAATTGAACCCCAACGTTCTTTGTTTCCTTATCAGTGAAAGTTATAAACTCGTTCGCAATCAATGGCTTAAAATAATTAGTTGAACCCCAATATTCGGTTTAATTGGTGTGTGAAAGTTATAACTTTATACAAAATTAATTGGGAGACCGCACCATAATACTTTTCACCTAAATTAGTTTCTTAGAATTTACAGTTATTGACCATCATTTAATTCTGTGTGTTTTTTAAAGTTATTTATTGGCATTGAATTGTTTATGATTTGTAAGTTTGTTCGATATTTCAAACACTTTAACTGTTTAAGAAACACACAACTCTTCGACAGGTATAAAGCTCTTGACATATCCAGGTGTTCCTACCTTAGCCTACATTTACGACCAGTTTTTAAACCGATATAGTCAATTGAAGTGTTAGAAATATTCAACAACTTTTACCTATAATTTTAGTTATTTTTTACAACTTGTAAACATTTTCAAGAAAATATTGATCGACTTTGTTCATCGGTTGACCTAAGCCAGCAGCTTAACATTGCCTTTCATGGCAGCGAGTTAGTGTGCCTATTGCAAAGCCAGATGCAAGCCTACCTCCTTTTACGACCATAGCATAGTCGTCAAGTACTACTTGTGTCTATAAGCGGAAGCTTGATTACAAACTTATGAATAGTCATGCTGGAAATTGTCATATCAGCAGTATAATTTAACTATAAAATAACTAGCCGACAGTCATAGCTTCGCTAAGGGGTGGTTCTCCTCGCTTGCTTGCCTTCTCTACGTGGTTCTCTCTAAACCATATCGATATAAAAGCTCAGCCTGCTGCCGTTCTCCTAGATATCAAATCTTACAGTCTAAAAGACAATAAAGTCTACTATTGGGGGGGGGGGGGGCAAAGTAGTTCAATTATGTCAGAGTTAGTAGAAATGACCTTCAACATTTCACAGTGAAAACCAAATTAGCGAAAGTTTTATGTCATGAATATGTTTTTTTGTATCAGCTATTGAAAATATATTATTATATTGAATTAATGCCCATGTTACCAATTAATGCAAATTAAAAATTGTAAAATTTGAGGGGCTGTTTCTACTCCTTAGGAATACAATTTCGATGAATCTTTCTTGGTGGGTAAAGTACTATACGTGTGTGAGTGGGTGGGTGTTTAAAAATATTCTGTAAACAATTTGTATAAACTGATATTATTTTTTATAATAAATGGATGTGTCTTGTCTCCACTTATAAACAACTCAATATTGGTAAAACTTAGTTTTTATATTCCTGAATACTAAAATGATTTTGTTGTTTGTTTAACCATCTACTTAACAAATAAATATAAAATAGCATATTATTTTCAGGTATGAAAACTGAGGATCGTAACTCAGCCAATTTGCCCAAGGTCCGCATCGCTGTTCTGGGCATGATAAATGTTGGCAAATCAGGTGAGTTTTATATCTGTACTATTTACCGACCGATCTCTTTCTTACACATTTTTTTAAATTTTTGTCAGTTTCTCAGCTAATTAAATGAATTTGATAATTATCAGATTTTGTTAGATAATTAATTATATGTTTATAAAATGTGCTATAAAAAAGTATAATTTTATGAGGATTTTTATAGTTAATCGATAACTTTTTCGGAACGCCTCTCACTGTTTTTAACAATTATTGTAATTTGTATCCAATAATATATTTTACTTTTTAGTATTTTTTTCTTCACGATGGAGTCTCCGAATCAAATGTATAAACTCTCGTACTGAGTACGTAAATCGTGTTTCGAAAATTTAAAAAATGGTTCAGTAAAAATTACTATTTCATTATCTTTCCAAATTCGAATGTGCTAAGTTTGGCACCGCAACAATTGAAACTAATACTTGCAGGTAGTATGACTTCTGTCCATCATGCACTGGTTCAAGGAAGTGCTTACTCTGTTTCTCAGCTGATTCCCCTAATGGGAGGAAGGTCGACGACTGCCGAGGCCAGCTGATGCAGGATCAGCTTCCGAGACTTTCTGAAGTACTGTGAATGCCATATGCTGATCCGACATCCGTGACTTCTCGGAACCGGAGATTGTGATCACTGACCGGTGGCGCCTATCCCCCCTCCCCTCAGCTTAGTTCATTAAACCTACTTTTTAGTTAAGTTTGTATCACGGCAATAGTAAGAAAATGGTGAAGTCACGTAATATATTGTATTAGCTCCACAAACTCACAAAATAGAACAATAATAGCAAAGATTGATAACAGCAATTTCTTCCCACAATTATATATTTTTTTACTAATATTTCACGTTTTTGAAACTCTTCTTACTCTTTATAGAATTCTCACACATATAATATGATTGTAAAATTTGTTTCTTTCACAACTCTGCTATTACCAACCAAATGAATATATATTTAATAAGAAGGGCAACGGCAGTATAAAAAATCAGCAAATATCGATCACTACTTGGGCGATCAAACACTGCGAGCGCTAGTGTTGCCAATACACTACTTGCATTGAGTACACTAGCGCTCGCAGCGTTTGAGTGCCCAACTAGCATCGGAAATGTTGATATATGGGTGTCCTACTCATGTAACCACTATTCATTAGTGAAAAAGGATTATAGCAGAAAAACATGACGTGAAGTTTCTTATCTTAATAGCTATAATGTAAGCGGGGAAATATTTTAAATACTTCTTTGTTTAAAATATGTTTCCATCTTATTAAAATAATTATTATAATGTTTCAAGTTGAAGACTTTTTATAACAAAAATATAGCGAGTCCTCTATAATTGTATAAATAATGTTTAATCCTATAAAATAATGTTATAAAAATATCTACAACTTTTCTAAAAGCGATCGAGTTGAAGTAAAAATAACAAATGAAAACTACGAGCAAATAATCAAACTGTCTGTTGCGTGTAGGAGCTGTTGGCTCGTAGATTTGTCTGGACAAACTCAAGTAATGCAGTCCATTATCGCGACGCTCTCACTTCCATTTGGCGGATCAGCGTTGCATCCATTGTTCGTGACTGACGATGTCTGCCACATCCAGTGAGAAAGGTCGTGTTCTGGAGCATCCTTCGATTATCTATTTTAAACTCTCTCCTCCCCAGGAATGCTAAGCCGTCCTTTTAAAGAGCTCAACGCCGGATATTTTCGTCGTATTTGATTAACGTTACGTTAAAAACGTTTGCTTCTGTTTAATAAGTTTATGTTTTTCATGTACAATAGATTTCCTGTATCCTCTGATATTATTTAAACTAATTTATACGTGTATTTTTAACTTAAGTAAATGTGTGGAAGGTTAAACAGTTAAAAAATGAATCTCAAGAGGATTAAAGTGTGTAATAATTAAAAAAAGTACTGCGAGTAGATATTATTTTGCATGAAACATTAACGATTATATTTTTATAAAACCATGAAATAGTATCACTTAAAGCTAATAGTTTGTAAATTTATTAATTCTGAAGTATATAATTTAATTAATAAATTTAATTACATACTAAAAATTAATTAGTTTAAATATATACCGAGCATACAGAAAGTAAGTAAGTAATGGGTGGAGAATATCTTATTTGCTGGAGATATCTAATGATGCTGGAGAAAGGAAATTAAATGAATTACCTTTTTGGAACCTAAGATATCAAGTTCCACGTACGTATAGCTAATTAATAAATAAGCAGGGACAAATAAAATATTAAATATAACTTATTAAAGTATACTAAATCTAGACACTGCTCTCGTAGACCCATTAAAAATCTAATTTCACTATTGCACTTTTAGTTTAAATTTTTTGCAATCTTATCTTCACCTTTTGCTTTTTAATGTTATGCTTTTCTGCACAGGCTATATATTTAATAAATCGTTTACCAAATGTATATTAATTTATCACATTTAAATATGCTATTCTTCTATATTATTGTGTATATATATATATATATATATATATATATATATATATATATATATATACAATAAAATATATTAGTATAAATATATTTTCTGTAATAAACTGGTACATTTTTACCTCATAACAATATTTTTCAATCTCTTACTACCCTGAAAAACTGTTCAATTTTTTAAAATTTATTTTTGAAATCAAACTGATAAAATCGTTAACTTCGTTGACGAAACTTATCTGTGCCATAATTTATCTGTGATGATTTCATAAAATGTATTTTTTTATAATGTTGTTTCTGTTGTTGCAGCTCTGACTGTGCGCTACCTGACACGCCGATACATCGGGGAATACCGTTCCAACACAGGTGAGGAGGCATGGCCCAAATTCTTTAGAAGTAAACTGTAAACACTTTATAGGCCGGTGAATGAAAGCGTGTTTGTTGTTGGGGTTTAGGATCGACGTAACCTTACCCAATGGGCGAACAGAACACCTACAACACTAACAGCAGTAAGTCAGCCGTGTTGTTGGCTGGAATTCCGACATAGTTATTTACACTGTTAAGTTCTACTTTTAACTCAATTGATTTTTTAATGGATTTTTGTGGGAATCAATCTGGTAATTTTTCGTTCTGATTTTTTTCTAACATTATATTCCTCCAACGAAAAATGTCACGAAGTTTATCGTAAACACAATTTATCGTTCGCAATGCCTTATATTCTTGCTTTTAAATAGATTTGCCGCAAGTTCTACAGACTTAATTAAATTTATTTTAACTTAAGTTTGGTTCAGAACAACATTGATATTTGTTTTTAGAGAAAATCATCCTCGGTTAACCTAATGCCATGAACTGCGTGGACAAGGACATTTTATCGGTTTTCCGCCCAGTATGAATAACAAACTCGGTAACCTTCCACCCACTCGCCTGGCATTAAGTGAATTTGCCCTTTCAAAAATGATAAAACATGGAAGATGTAAACTTTAGGCAAACCATATATTTTTATTAAAGGGTGTTCGTAAAGTTTTTATTAAAGCTGAACTTAACGTAGTTAGAGCTTTCGTCTTGTTTATTCAATTCCTTCGACTGTTATTTTAGTTTCCTTGCGTCTGAAAATGAACAGAGTATTTCATGTAAAGCGTTGACAATCACATTTATAAAGGATTGAGTATGTAATAACTTCAACGTTATTTTGAGAACGAGTTTTTCTTTTACAGAAGTCTGACCAGCATTTAATAAATCTGTTTGTATGTTTGGTGCTGGGAGATTAGTATTTTTGTCCTAAAATTATATTTTTAAGTTACTTCTGAAACTAGGAATAGCTGATCTAAAGATCGCTCTTACGAAATATGTTCACTTAATCTAACTAACGATTTAAATAAAATAACATAACCAACAATTTGTTTATGAGAATGAACTTAACATTTTTTTTTAATACGGTTTCACCCAAAACAAAGTAATATGTGTTTTTTTATTACGTGGTTATGTTTACTGGTCACAAGATTTCGCTGCGGTTTATTTCATTATATTATTTTATTTTCTCTTTTACCTCCTGTTACGTATTAAACTAGTGTTGAAATTGTTATTGAAATAACAGTCCAAACCTATATATCTACACTTATTTAGACCTCCTGGGATTTGAACCGTGAACCGTTGCATCGAAATCAGGAGTGCTAACCACTAGGCTAGCTAGAGAGATAAAATGTTTAATTTACCTGTACTCATAACATTAAGAATCTTGTGAAAATCAAAACAAAGACGCTGACTCTTGAGCCAAATCCAGTAGCAGTGGGAAGTATGAATGGGGAACACCATACAGCCATGACGTCACTGGGGTCCCGCTGGCTCGCTGACGACTTACGTAAACACCCCTGCCCCAACCGCATTCCTCACTGTCAGTGTGTAATCGACTATCAGAGCCTAGTCGATAGTAAACATCGAACACGACTCGTGGTCGAGGCGTGATTGATTTATAAACTGTGAGAAGGGAACTATTCGAGAAGGGAGATGTAATTTTGTGAAAATGTGATGTAATGACGATTACAGACAGTAAAAATAGTAATAAATCTAATCGTATAGTAATATTTAAAACCACAACAATGTATATTGACAGAGATTTTTATTTATTTTTTTTTTTTTTAAGAAGCGTACATCTTCGACGCGATTTAAACTGTTTACATACCACAGACCACACGAACAAATTTACCTTTACACGTCAAATTCAACTCACTAATTGTGCGCTATAGTTAGTAGCTAATCTGTCAAAAATATATCCTGACTTCAGAAATAAATATTATATATATATTAATTTATGATACATCGCACTAAAACAAGGCGTTTAGTTATTTTGTATAATCAAGAGTCATCCGTGTTTATAGGGTGTTTGGGTAGGGGATACCTATCCACGCTTATGGGGATATGTATATTCTTGCCGTCAAGAACCAAACAAAATGTTAAAAACTAAATTTGACAAATTTATTAGGTCAATTTACCACCACAGACCCTTGTTCTATATGTTTCCAAATTGAGTTACCAGACTTGAAAGACAGGTAGTTATTGAATAAAAACGCATATGTACATAAAATTAAAAGGCTTCCTTACTCGGATAGCCGCCATTTTTTCTACCTAACAATTTACAACCAGGAAAAATTAAAAACTTTAATGATAGGTTACAGGCACAAAACGATTATCCTTGTTAAATAATTTTTGTTTGTTAAGTTAGTTAAATAAATTCTGAAATATTCCGTACTATCCAGCCCTTGTTAAGTGTCTCCCTGATGTGAACTCCTTGTTAGAAAAGATAGTAAATGGGCAACCAAATAAATCGTAAATATCAACTTGCCCAAATATCTTCCTTTTCAAATAGATTGGCTCTAACAATATTACTCCAGCTGTTCCAAGCTATTAACTTTATTGGCTGTGGGTTTTGGCTGCATTTTGAAGGAGCTCTTTTCATCGCCAAATTTATCTCGATATTTTTAGCACACACTTAGATATTATTAGTACAAATGTATCTTATCTGCATTCCAGTTTTGCGATAAAAACACTTTTGGGTCGCACTCTGCCATGATAAACCTACTAATACCAAGGTATCAGCTATCACTCAAACACTTTGTCCTCTCGACTGGAGGAAGTGTTTTGACGAGGTTATGTTTGATTTAGTTTTGTTTTGGATTTTGTCGTGAATTTCTCTAGTCTTGTTTTCTTTAGCGTGGTAAAGACTCACGTTAATGTCTTTTGTTCATTACATATTATTTTATACAAAGTTTGAGTTTATATTTAAAATAAGTTATTAGTTTCTCTTCTAATTTATATTGACATTCAAATTGTAAGGTTAGCTTCAATTTTTTTTTTTAGGTTACTTCGTTTATTTAGAGTATTTATTTTAAATGGATTGAATTTTACCTGTTTGTTTGTATTGAGTTGATCAAATATTTATATTACGCAAAGTGTATGAAATTATTTTACACAATAGTGTCTTTGTTGACAAAATATCGATGTTAATATAAACAAAGCTGTCATTTTTATTTTATATGTTTTGGCAATATGATATTAGGAGTGCAGCACAAACATTAGCCTCAGTAACACGAAGTGTAATCTGTAGCTGGGTGATAACAAGCAGTATATATATATATATATATATATATATATATATATATATATATATATATATATATATATATATGTTTTTCTTTTTTTAATAAGGTTAATGATGAGTAATATAAACTCTAAACTTCTGGTTATAGTCATAACAATTGAATACAACATTAATACATTTTATCGTATTATATCGTAAGATATGATTGTCCCTAATAATTATGCTGATGATGTTTAGCACCAAGCAAATAAACTATTTCATTTTTATCCATCTGTAGTTAATTTCATTAAAAATGGCAACGTTACACAAGTGCAATCAATATCAAAGTGATAATATTTTTAGTGAAATGAGTAAAATACGCTGAAATGTAGTTTGCTACCTGGTATAAATAGCATTATGCATGAGTCAAATTGGCTTGATCAGTTCCACTACTCTATTAGATAGTGAGTGAAAATTAGTACAGCACGTGAGTTAACCCTTTCAGGAGTGCGTTAATTTAGCTAAATTGAGTAAAGACGTCGCATGACGTCTTTTTATAAATTGGCCTAAATGAGTAAGGGCGTCATGTGACGTCTTGTGTAATGGTAAATTATTTAATTTATTAAATTAATTGTGCATATTCTTAACACATTACACTATTAATATCTGCCACAGGCAAACTCAAATTTCAGATGTGCACATTTTTTGGCACTCTTCGTGTCAGTGGTAACATTCATTTGTCCTCTCTCTTTAAACTGATTTGGTTCCCGCCCGATGTCATCAGCTGGCGTGCAGCTGATACAACGTTTGACGCGCATTTCACTCCATTCTCTCAGTTGTCTGTCAGCTACACAGCTACACACAGTACATTTATTGAGTCTGCAGTGCACTTGGCTATTGCTTTTATACTTTCAATACGTTATTGATTGCTTTTATTACTTTTATTTTACAGTAGAGTTGTTCTTATTTATTACTTATTACTAAATCAATGTAATTTTAAATTATAAGAAATATAATAATTAATTATGTAATGTAATAAACAAGTTTGAAACATTTTTTGACATTTAATTTTTTTACTCCTCTACAACTAGTTTTTTTCAAAACTAATACTTCTTTCAGTCACAAAAATTAGGACGTCATATGACGTCTTTACTCCTGAAAGGGAACTAAGTGAATCAGCTCCGCTACTTTGCGAACAATTGTAGTACTGCATCGCGCATGGCATGAATCAAACATTTTCAAGTAAGATAAGGAATATTACAAGGAATATCCAATTAGTATCATAGTGTTAGCGCCCAAAATATCATTTTAATGCTTGGAATCTGGGGAAACTGCCAGTTGTTTGAGGAAGTGGTGACGGTATCTTTCTCGATAACACCAACCATAAAACACGACCTTCCAGATCAAACATGTCTGTTCCGGTCGCAGCTGTCCAGAAATACTGAGCCGGGCGGCTGGACAGTATCGGCCGGCCGCGGGCCGCCAGAGAATGTCGCAGCCGCACGCTGCCAACCTGCACCGATCTATTTGTGTCCATCGCCGCTCGTGTCTTAAAACAACTATTTTCAGTTTGCGACAAAAATGTTGGCATTCCCGACAACGAATCGCTCATAAGCGGGTGGATCCGTCCCGTTGGCGCCGAACAAAATATTCTACGTTCAAAACTGCGTAGTTTTTAACAGAATCCTCTAGATACTGGACAATTTCACAGATAAAATACACTGTGTTGTTAGAATATATTTAAATTAAGAGTCTGCAGAGGCTGTCAGCCATGTTAGTTTTAATCCCATAAGAACAATGTTATTTTCGAACTGGACATACGACCACACATATCCAAATTAAACAGTTATTTTTAACGGATTTTTCCAAACAAATTGCATTTTACCAAGAATGAAATTTTTCGTTGGAATTGCTTTTCGTATTCTTAATTAGTTTTATAGAAAGATATATAAAAATATTTAGTTTGAAGTTTTTATTTTAATTGATTTTTCAAAACTGGGATCATGTATTCATACTATCAAAAGCAAGCCCAATACGCAATTTGATAACGTTTAAAATGATACCTCATGCACAACTTTTGGTCAATAAATAATGAAAAAATATGGATTCGCAAATAACATTGTTCTTATCAAGTTAAAACCAACATAGCCGACAGCCTCTGCAGACTCTTAATGTGAAAACATAACCGGCGTTCCTTTATTTATTAGTAGTGTTTGCCATATACAGTAATTGTAATGTCGTTTTTGTAAGTTTATTTAAAATGGTTACATTTAACAGTCGTCTAAATTGTGATGAGAAATAGATAGTTGATCAATCAGTGGGAAACAACCACTCACAGATGTCTCATGGAAAGTTATAGAACTGTAGTTGTTTGAATTATTGTGGTGTATATATATGGTCATATGAAGACGCAAGTTTTTATTTAGTAGGGGTAGCTATGTTTTGTGTTTGAAGCCCTATTACTGGTGTAAGTAGTGGCCTTTGACTTTGTTTTTAGAGGGAGTGAACGTAGGTTAAGGTTGTAGGCTAATCATTTTCTAAAATAACTTGTTCAAAATTCTGTAGGTTTTTACTTCACTATAGCAATAATGCTACACAGGAACTGACGTGCTCAAAACTTACATAGCCTATTCATGTCTTGCTGAACCTACCCTCTAAAAATGTGTTTGTAGTACAGATATAAAACTGAAAAGAGGATATAATGTACTAAAGGTCTTTCAAATTGTGCAAAAGAAAAAAATTATAATTATCAGTCGCATTCATCCTCTTTACAAATTTGTTTCCATTGGCGTATTTCATTATATGTCAATCGTCATTCTCTCGTATACAGGCTGGAGATTGTATTCCGATTCAACTGGAAAATTCGCCTGGAGTATATTACTTCCGAGAGAAGCCTAGATCCACTAAACTGTTACTATACTTACCAGAAAATTTCTTCAATGCAATTAAATGTAAGTCATATTACAATTACATTGGAGAAATGTCCATCAATCACTTCAGTGATTGTGTAAACACGCTGTTGTTAGTCAATACATATGTAAATGAAATATCTGACGTTGGATGGAGGCAACACGATTAAGTAACCTAGCACGTACATGTGTGTACGTTATTTAGCTATTTATCATATAAGCAATCACATATTTAATTCTTTTAGCGAATCGGTCCTCACATAATTTCTCGAGCTAGGAAGAAGATAAGACAGTTTGATTCAATTCATTTTGAAGCTTGAGGGCCGAAGACGGGGAGAAAAATACCAGAAATTTACACAGTGATCTGGGCTTCACCCTACTGGCCTTAAAAAGTAAAATCCAATGATTTTCTATTTCTACAGTGTTTTGTACTGACAATTATAATAAAATGTAAATAAAAATAAATGGTTCCAAAGAATTGGTACAAACTTTCCCCATATTGAACACTAAAAAATAAAAACTTTCAAAATTACCAGTTTGATTTCCAAATATTTTTTTGCCACATCTAAAAAATTAGTCAAGTTAGACGTATGACTAACTTGATATAAAAAAATAGACATACGGTGTTTACTAAAATATTTTGAATTGTAACTCACATCTTTCCTAAAAATTTTATCAAAATCGTTAAAGCCGTTTTTATGAAAATTTCATTTTTGTATATATTTTTTGCCCATAAAAGTTAAAAAACTAACATTTCAAAAAAGTGAAAAAATGGTCTGAGATATTGGCTAAATTCACCTTCATACCAAATTTCATAAAAAATTATCCATCCATTTGGTCTTCAGTGGACAGAAATCAATCTTTTCTTTTTTTTCTTCAAAGAACTACTTTCTTGGGTTCAGGGGACTCTGAAATGGATTTTTAGACCAACTTGTAAAAAAATGTATTGAAGGTCACAATACTTTCTCTATGCTAACGCATATGGGAGAAAGTAACAATTCACGAGTCACAGAGCGAGTTGGCATGCGAAGCGTTCAGGGGTGTCCCCTGGTATTCTTTTTATATCCATAAAATTATGTACACGCTAAATTAAATATGAGGAAATACGAATAAGCATAACTCTTGTAGCATTAGCGTACGTTATTAAGAGTTTTCTGAGCACTCTTTACAAAAATGAAGATGACTTTTGAAAAGAAATAAAAATGTTAAGAAGCAATGGCATTAGTAAAAAGATGCTTCACTATATCTTTTTTTTAACAATTATTATTTTTTATTTTGTCACTCCCTCAAGTTGCGGTGATTTACCGAAATCGATCATCATAATTTTGTAAATGTTTGCACTAGTATTGATATACATTTGTTGCGGACGTTCACTTGTTTTGAATTGTTAAATTTATTATTTTCGATTAACTTATTTCTGCACTCAATAATTTAAATGTAGACACACTCTGATATTGTTACAGTATTGTAGGCCAATCCGTAAATGATAACTAGAAACACGCCAAGGTCAACTGAAGACTGTTTATCAACATTTGCCAACACGTTTTACATTCGCAAGTTTTGAGTGAAAGAATAACACAAGGCAGGTGTTGGTGCGATTTGTTTGCCTGAAATAACTGATCGCCGATCTGGGTGAAGGACGGTGGCTACATCTTACCTTCGGTGTTGATTAAAGCCCGGTCAAATGACCTGACCCTTAGGGTCTTTTAATGACCAGCGCTTTATAAATATAGCGACATTTATCGAGGTAAAATGTTACGGACCATGCATGACATTTACTGTCATATCTTTGGTTTTCACAAAAAATACAGATTTGATAAGGAAAACAACTGCAAACCTAGTGATAGTAATTAAATTATTTAAAGTGATTTTGGGGATCGTAAAAAATAATTAAGTTTGAAAGCTGATAATTTCTAGACTTACATTTACACAATATGGACCTTTAAAAATATATAGCACAAAAAGTATGATAGCAAAATGTGTGAACTAACATTGCTATAGTCAAAATATTACATGTTCTTTACACTAAAATTGTTCAAATGTGACCATTCATTATATAAGTCATCATAATTATTCATGTAATCAGATTGAAGTTAGAAAGTTATCACACTTTTCCTTGCAATGCAAAATTTATAGAGTAATAAATGGTTCCAAAGAATTGGTACAAACTCTCCCCCATATTAAACACTAAAAAACAAAACTTTGAAACTTACCAGTTTGATTCCCAAATAAGTTTTTTCTAGAACTCAAAAAATAGTCAATTTAACCATACAGTTTTACTAAAATATATTAAATTGTAATTCACATCTTTTCTGAAAATTTAATCAAAATCGTTAACGCCGTTTTTGAGAAAATTCCATTTTTGTATACTTTTTACCCATTTTTGTTCATTTATTCTAAAAAAAAAGTGAAAAAATGTTCTGGAGGTATTTGGTAAATACATCTACATACCAAAGTTCATAAAAATTGATACATCTGTTTGGTCTCCAGCGAACTGCACATACACACAGACTGACTCACAAACGGACAGACATTAAACAATTTTTTTTTTTAAATCACTTTTTTGGGTTCAGGGGACTCTAAAATGGATTTTTAGACTAACTTGGAAAAAAATTTTGTTGGACGATCACAATACTTTCTCTACGCTAACGCATATGGGAGAAAGTAAAAAGAAAAGAAAAAATTAACTATCCAAAAATGTCTGCAACCAAACTATTAAATATTAAAAACAAAACTTAATACAGTATGCAAACTCAGGTGACCATTCACATTCACCTTAAAATATGTACAATGTTACGCTGTCTCATTTCTAATAATGTAAGAATATACTAAGCTATATTGTTTGTGAATGTTTATACCAAGAGGAAAAGAACAATATTTATGTGATCTTTCCCACCACTTCAAATCTACATATACATTATATATTTTATGAAATCAAATAGTCTGACATTAAAAATTATATATATTATTTTATGAGATAGGCGAGGTTATAAATTACAATTATTGTTAGTATATATGCGGTTACATTAGTTGATTGATTACAGTTGTATTTACAATTACAAAAAAACAGAAATAAACAGATAAAACAAAAATAATTGTTTTAGAATTATGTATTCCTATAATTAGAAGTAAATTTCATTTAATCATGAAAATCCCTATAGATTACATTAATTTCAGAACAATTAACTAATTTTTTCTAACTTCATTGCTGAAAAATTCAAAATGTTAGCTAATGATAGCTCTCAGAAAGCTGCTCCCAATATTGCACCACAGTAAGGGAATACTGTTGGTTAATCATATCCACTAACATTGGTTTACGTAACATTGAGACAATGTTGAGAAGTAACATCAATACTGGATAGCACAACAGACACGTGGTTAATTAGTGGTGGGTGGCACGAGGCAGGCTAGCGGTTAGGAGGGAAATTGCGCCACGAGTAGCCACCAGGAGGTCCCACGTGTTCTTGTAAAATTGTACGACTCTCCTTTTGGTCAATCCAATTAAAACTACTTTATTTCAAAAGACGCTCTAGCTTTGAAATAAAGCTATATGTCCATAATTAACCAATAATAAAAAAACAATTGAAAATTTTGTCAAAGTATCGTTTTCGAAATATTAGTGTAAATACAGTTTTTTGAAAGAGCTAAATAATTATCCCCAGATAATCAATCATTAAAATTTTAGTAGGGTGGAACCTCAATTGTTCGAGACTTTGTGTACTATGGGAGTGTTGAAGTATCAAAATGTCTAACTAAAAGGAGCTATAGTAAACATGAAAGAAAAAACACGATTATTACAAGAAAATTGTACTTGAATTTCTTCATGAGTAGTTAAACATTTTACAAAACTTATACAAACTATGTATTGATGTATCAATGTATGTCCTACTAAATTGGTAAGGAGTTGCAGTGTGTATTTATTAAATAATGGAATTTGAAGTTGAGTAAAAACAATATTAGATATTGTTATTTGATCATCTATTTTTTCTTTTACAAGCTATCAAATTAGGAATCCTCAACAGCTATTTTTGTCAAAATTATTCCTAGTTTCAGCACTCAATAACATTACGATAATTTATACTAATCTATAAACCAAACGTAGTTAGGGGCGTATTCTCTATGTTTACTGAATTTTAATACTTAATACTTAACGTTGCTGTTAGCTAATCAGAAGTTGTTCTGTTGCAGACTTACTCTACCGCCAAACTGTCACCATCAATAGCACACCTGTCGAAGTGGAAGTGATTGACGTCTCTGGAGATTCGGTAAGTTGTCTTTTCTTATGGTTTTTCTATTGTGAATTTTTGGAACTATTTTATCTCCTTATTTAATTATTTAGATGCCTTGAGAAAGTATTGTTACAACAACAAAAACATTCTATCGTTTAAATTCAAATTTTTAAAATAAAATGCAGTGTTACGTTTTTACCGGTACATGCAATTTACATCAGTTTATATTAAGTACTGAGTAAAAAAGTAGAAAACATTCATTCAGTCTAAAATAAACTTGAGAAAACATTTATAACGTGTTTATTTTTTGTAATCAAACAATGCAACACATGTTGTACTGTGTTGCATTTGTACATTTAATAACATGCATTTAATAACATGTTGTACATTTATTAAAAAATCCCTACATCAATATACTGCACCAAAGCAAGCACATGGTCTAGTGCTGTAATCCAGCTATTTGGGTGCTAAATTCTGTGGAGATTTTACGCCTAAGTTCTGTTCTCAATAAGTTGATATGACTCTGCTGGAGAGAACTAAGTATCTTAATAACTGAGTCTGTTAGCCTAAAATCAGACAAATATTGAGCACTCCATAATAAGGTCTAAGTTCTTTAGTTATTTCTACTCAGTAGCCCAATAGATATTGATAAATATCCCTGTAGGATTAAGAGGATATGTCAACCTAAGTTACTAGCAAAAACTTATTCATATACACTTATCACACTCGTTTCCTGAACCATATTCAGCCATACAAATACACACACACTCTTTATTTTCAAATACATAGTCTTTTTTTACATCAAGTATTTCAATGGTGTCAGTTTAACTTAGATGAATGTATAAGTCATAAATAATGCATTTCAGTGTAGGTTTCATAGAATTTAATGGGAACAGATTTGAAAATTAATTGCTACTGCATGTATTTTAAACGCAGTAAGTAGGCTACTGTTCTAGTCTTCAATGACTAAAAAATATTATTGTTTAAACGAAACCATTGTAACAAAAATGTTTTCATTAAGATTTATCAACACTATGTTACATATAAGTAGTTTGTTATAAATTTTAAAGTCATATATTCTTATCCTTTCCATTATTCAAGCCTCAAGCACAAGTATTCCCAAACAGATTTCTTCTTCCTATGTTGATTAACCGTCAGCTTATTTCAATTTTTTCCTTTCAGCGAGACGCAAGCTTTCCCACAGAGCAGGTGCAGTGGGCAGATGGTTGCCTCATAGTCTACTCTATCACAGACAAAAAGTCCTTCACTTACGCCATGGACACGTTGGATAACCTGCAGAAAGTTCGGCCGGCTTCCAGCCTGCCGATCACTCTTTTGGCTAACAAGGCTGACCTAGAGCACCTCCGAGAGGTAAGCAATTTCAGATACTTAAAATTTTGTATAGTTAGCTAAATGTAAATGTTGTAGTATTCTAAATTCATTCAAATTGTTATCCTACATTTTAATTATTAAAAGTGAATGCTGTTATGCCTTATAACACTTAAAATATGGTTTTGCTGATCAAGTTTAATCCAGCGTTATCATCTATCAGAAACAAAATATCCAGAATAAAAAAATATTAATTATTGTTATCTGAAAAAAATGTCATCATATTGTTATCAGAACAGAACAGTAATTTTGAAAAAATGAAGCTGAATTAATTGTTACCAGAACAATAATTGTAAGAAAATGAGGCTGTATTGCAATCAAAACAGTACATTAGAACTTCTTTAATCTGAACTAATTAAAAGCCGGGGGGGTGGGGGATGTTCGGATCATCAAATCGTTTGGATTACAGAACATATTGTTATTTTCACATAAAAAGTTAAAATACGGCTAAAATAGATCATCTTAATTAAGGTTTAAAGAAAAGACAGAAATGCTTCACAATGTAAAAGATTGTATTGTTTATTCAACAACATACATACAATATAAACATTAACTACAGTAAATAAAAATTACACTGCTTATCATATATATTTGATAATGTTGCTTTTATAATAAAAATGAGAAACTGAACCTAGAAAAAATTTTATAAAAACTGGAAAATAATCAATACAGACTATAGTAATTACATAAATTATTGAAAAAAAGTATGTACATCCACAATTTTTTTTTCTCTTTCGTGGTGGCGTTCGGATTAGTGGATGTTTGGATCACATAAGTTTGGATTAAAGAGGTTCTACTGTAATGGAAAACAAAAAAAATACTGAATTTTTGTTTAGTTAATTTGAACCTGAATATTATCTACTGTGTCTATAACAGTAATTAGACCAAAATATGACTATACTGTAGTACAGAAGGAATATATTTTATTTATTGAAATTTCAGGAGAAATTCTTGATTTACAAGATCAAAAAGTTTTTAAAAATTCAACATGTAATTAATTAATTTGAGTGGCAAAACTCATAGATTCAATTAGTTACGACTAACTCCCACAACGAGTTGAGATTCTCCTGACTAAATCCCTGTAAGGCTAGGGGATATCTTTAGTGTATTTAGTGTTGGGTGCTAAGCTAGGTTTAAACAGCAGAATTAACTTAACTGGCTCCCAAAAGTAACAGAGACCAGCCCCGCCTACAGAATGGGGTCAAGCACTGAGTGTGTTACTAAATTCAAGAATCCACTAGACCTTAGTAGGTGTCTGCAATATCTCAATGCAGTCTTGAGAGTTGCTTTCTCATACTTCTTGCCATTCTTAAAGTTTCATTATTTAACAAACGAACCTAGCGATAAATACATATAATATACTTAAATAACTGTATTGAAATAAATATGAATAAATTAACTGAAAATTAAACCAAAACTATATGGTTCGGATTCCACGTAAACCTGTAGGACCCTTAGTTAATAAATGGCTCTTTCTGAGGAACAGCCAAACTATACAGGCCTTTCCCTCTTATCCCACACTCATGTAATCATTCATATTCACCTTAAAATACACACAAAGTTGTGACAGTGTCTCATATGTAAGAATTAAATATATTCTAGTATAAACCTATCAATCAATTTTAATTCTGGTATAGGAAAATATAAAATAATATGGAACATCAAGGATTTACAGTACTTCAATTTTTAAACACTAATAGTTCACAATACCTATCCCTGAACTTAAGAAAATAGAGCACAAACATTTATGTAAAGTACCAGTTTATTTTCATCTACATTTATTTCAACTATTTCAAATACATATTTTGTATGGTGATCTAATTTTATGAATATTGTAAAAGTCTACAATTGAGTATTTTATTTTGTGTCACAGGTAGACGAGTCAGAGGGACGTAATGCAGCAATCCAGAAGGGCTGTCAGTTCTTTGAGGTTTCGGTAGCTGAGAACAGCTCAGACCTATACCAAGCTTTCGAATCATTACTGAGTCAGTCACGGTGTCACCAAGGGTCTAACAAGAGCCGCAAGTTCTCTGTGTCCAAGATGATCGGCACACTTATCGGCAGCGGAAACAGCAAAGACCAACGACTGCAACAAGGTGGAACTGTTGTGGTTTGTCACAAAGCAGATCTACACAAATCACTAGTGCTTAAGCGGCGGCAGAACTTCACTGCCACTGCTTCTTTGTGACTGCCCGGCTCCTTGGGCGCCGATACTAGCGCCACACCTTGACTGCTCTCTTTAAGAGAAGTGCGGAAGACAGTTTCCTTCCCTTGAGCAAGAGCCAGTAGAAGTTTGTCACAGCTCTTCGCTCTCACCATTACGAATTGATCCCTGATGTTTGGAGAATATCAAGGACTTTGAGCAAGAATGAGATCTGCTCCGTAAACATTACTGCATTGTGTTTATGTGTGTGTGTCTTTCTTACAACACTGTAACATCATTTGTTGTACCTAGGTACTATTGTATCTACTACCAGAGTAGTATGTACCTTCACTTGAAGCTGTCCAACTGGGCTGTAAAACGAATTTTAATGAGGTTCTAAAAACATGGTTTCTCTAACAAAGTAATGAACAA
Source organism: Stictocephala bisonia (assembly GCA_035578905.1). NCBI lineage: Eukaryota > Metazoa > Arthropoda > Insecta > Hemiptera > Membracidae > Stictocephala > Stictocephala bisonia. The sequence goes on along the minus strand of JAQJVL010000337.1, from coordinate 770,216 downwards.
ATTTCAAATGTTTTACTTATTGGTTACTTAATAAGTTCTTTAACATGTTCATTTTCTCTGTTTAACTCTTGAAGTTTAATTTTATTAATTTAAACAAACTGATGTTTTAACAATGGTATACTAATAAATGATGTGGGAAAATGTGCTTTGATTAGAGAAAATAATATCTACCACTATTCATAAAAATTCTTTATCAAAATAATTGCTAATGCCTCCATAAAATTTTGACTGAACATTTGACAATATATATAGAGAACATATGTTCCACGTGTGTGTTACTGAATATTTTATTGTGACCTAATTTATAATTATTGAGAAATGAAACAATGTGTCTGAACCAATTAATAATGGATTTATCTAATAATTTTGTGTATTGAAAAGGCATGTTTCCTTTCACAAGTTAGCATAGTAGTTTGCTAGTACTGTCAGTTGTTAGTTAAGTATGATTTCAAGTAAGTTAATATGTAATTTCCAGTTATGATTAATAATACCGAAGCATTTTATGGTTACCATGGTCACACTGATTGCAAGGACCTGAACCTAATTTTAGTTTTAAAAAAAACTGATAGTTGACTGTAGAAACGGCATCAGCAATAAAATAAGTTAAAGAGAAAAGACAGCACTTGTTCAAAATACTCTAAAAATAATCAAAAATGCTATGGCTGTTTTGTTATTTCAATTTATTTGACATAGATCTGGGATCATTCATAAATATTAGAATAGAATGTCTTATGTATTTTATTTCTGATGCCTTTTTAGAATAATTTTAGAATTAGAAAATTTGATATCAAGAGGCTGTGATTAATGTAACTTTACAATATTCTATAGGATTTGTAAATTTTATATGCATGTTCTTGGGAGAATGTATGTTTTGTAATATAATAAACATATTTTTTATCAAATTTGTTTCATTAAATTACCTATAAAAATATTTTACATAGTCTAGATTTTTAGATTATGATTGGAAGCACACTTGAGGTTTCAGACTGTTTAACTCTGAATCTCAATTATACATATTCAGTGGGAATTGGTGAGATATTTGAATCAACAACCCAAAATTGGGAAACTTGAGAATTATAGTAACATTTTCACTTTTATCCAATTTAATTTTAGCTCTTTTAATAAAATAAATAGGTTTACCAATTTTTCAGTTTGCTAAGTATTTACACATACACGAATGACATTTTTCTCGTTATATGAAAACAAAATCTGTCAAAATAATTTTCATTGATTTTTCCTCTAATTCCTTAAGCTTGTTATTGACAATGGTATAAAGAACAGACAAATAAATCTGTTTGGACTCTGATTTAGAAAAGAGTTCAATTTACATTCATAGCTTAAAAAATAATTTTTCTTAAAAACAGTTTAAAAGTCTAAAACTGATATGAGATCTGGAAAAATGGGCAACTAGCGTCAATAATATCGATTCTTCATTTAATAAAGGTAAGATTACAAAGATAAGATTCTGTAAATTTTGAAAGTTTGGTTCGCTAAGTTATTTTCAAATATTGCAAAGTAAGTTTCATACCTGTAGAATCAAAGTATAGTTTTTTTTACTCTCAAAGTGTGGTAAAGCTCTTAACAAATTAACGATCATGTTTACAATAAATAAAATGTTTACTTATTTTATTTACTGTAAATTATAATTATTAGTTTATGTTGATTTTATAGAATAGATTGAAAATGATTTTAGATTTAAATCGAAATATATCCAAAATAAGAATTTATTATTTATTGATAAGAAGCTGATTTAATTTTAATGCTTATTAATGTACACCACCACGACTAATGATATACTGTAACAAATTACGTTTTACACTATATCAAATATATTTTAAAATGTCAGCAATTTAAATCAAATGTGTCTGGATTAACAAGTAATTTAATATTATTTGAACCTAAAATCTAAGAATGATATTTATGAGCCAAAGCAGTAAAGCAGTTAGTTACCTTGTGGACAAGTCCTGCCATGTCAAGTTCTTTGGTAAAACATTAAATTAGGACAGCTGGGTTTGCTCTGTTCCGTAACATAAAATCTACTGGAGCCATGGTGCATATTCAGATCTATCTGAAACTAGTACACTACATTTTACACATGAGCCTCCTTTACATGGATCAGAGAGAGAGAGAGAGAGAGAGAGAGAGAGAGAGAGAGAGAGAGAGAGAGAGAGAGAGAGAGAGAGAGAGAGAGAGAGAGAGAGAGAGAGAGAGAGAGAGAGAGAGAGAGAGAGAGAGAGTATTATTTGACTACCAACGTGTACAAGTTCTAGCATTTACTATAGAATCAAAGAGATTGTTCAAGGCAATGCATTAGCTGTAGACCCACGCCTGCACTGCTATCTAATGATGATTGTTTTCAAATAAGGGCTCCAGTGACTGTTTTTTGTACTTTTATCAAGATTGGTTAATATGATCACACCTCACCTAGGTCGTATACTTTGTAGACTTGCTTGGTCTTGTGTGGAGAAGACTGTTGGTCAAACGCATGGAAAAACCTTCTGTAGACTGTGCAACTCATTTGCCGGTGCACAATACTCAAACCCCCGATAGTAGCAGATATTCGGATTGAGGACTTTATTGTATGTGGTGGCAGCATATTGTCAAATACTCAGATAGAAAGTGTTGTGCTGGCACCATTCTATTATAGCTGTAAGGTTTATTTGTAAATGTGTACACATCTCTGCAAGTGTTATTTCCAGAAATAGTTTGATGTGGTCTGCAATCTTCAGGAATCTAGAGGAGATGTGGTTTGATGTGGTCTGCAATCGTCAGGAATCTAGAGGAGATGTGGTTTGATGTGGTCTGCAATCTTCAGGAATCTAGAGGTGATTAGTTTAGAACCATAAGAGCTGAGTTAAAATCCTGCGATTCACCTGATTATGAATTTTGTATATATTGTCCTTATACATTGAGCCCTGGCCAGTTCAATGGCTAAAGTTTTGAGTTAAGGAGGGCAAGTTCCAAGCTTTTAATCCACAACTGAGCTAACGGTCGGTGCTTCTCTTACTGAATGCTTCTCTTACAGTTCACACACACACACAAGTTTGCTGGCCCATGTGAACTGGCATGTAAAAAATTAAAATTTAACTGGCAAGAGTTTACTAAAAAAAAAAACAGTATTTTGTTATTTTTAACAAGTAGAGTAGAGCCAAAGTACATTGTCTAAGAGAAAGAACTGAGTCATACCAATATTATGTGGTTAAATAAGTTTTAGGTACCGGTACCTTAGTTGCCCTGGCTATTGAATATAGGCTTTTGGGAGATAAATCGTCCTTATATGGTACAAAAAGACTACACGATCTCATAATACTAATTTGTTAGCCTTATTTGCCCATATTTCTACTTTCAGTGTTATAAGTACTGTACAAGCAAATAAAAATAAAAATTGTCTAATAATTCAATTTGTATGGATATTAGCATGTATCTTAATTTTATCTTTAGCTACTGCGGACGTGCTTCACCTGGGATGCACAACAAGATAGGTTGCTCTTCCTCTTAGACTCAGAGGTATAGTCACATTAGTTTTACCATTTTTATTTATTAATTTTTTTTATTTATTCATAAGACGCCGATCATCAAGATATGGGCGAATATGGATTTTGAATGAGTGTGATGAGTGTAGATGAGCGAATGTAGTCATTGTTACAAACTAAGGCCGACTATTCCTTAGAAAGTGTTATTAATTAATAGCCCAATGACAAATGTACAGTTAGTGATTATCAGCTGATCCTTCTCAAAATGTATTGACTCTGATTGGGATCGAACTGAGAACCTTTAGCACATGAAGCTGGGATTGAACCAACTACGCTACTGACCAATTATTATATATATTACATAAACCAACTACCATTGACCTTATATTATACTATTAGAGGGTATATGGTTTTACTTAGGGTCAGAACCCCCACCTTAATGTCAGAGGTTATCCCCTCCCCACCCATAAAAAATAACCATAAGTAAAAGTATAATGCCGTTATTGACATATTTTTATTTTACTTACATCAGTGATTTAAACAGTTGTGTTATTTTTCGAAATAAACTAAATATATTAGTTAGATTAGAATTCTCAATCTAAACATTAGCGGTAACACGTGGACTTGTCCAGGTCTACTGTCGATAGCCCAAGCCCAGCCGTGATAAACAAACGACAGTACTGGGCCCCTTTACATTGCGTACGAAGTAGATAGTGTGATAATTTCCTGCAACGATGTTTAATGCCTTTGTTGACAAAATAATCTAGCTTTAATGTTGATTTTGTTAATAAGACTTAAAACTATACAAATAAATGAATTCATTTGCTTACATCATGAAAATAAAAATCTGATATCTAAAATAATTACCAAGGTATGTTTAATCTAGATTTGAATATCATAAATATAATGAATAAGTTTATTTAAGTAAATATTAAAAAGCACTTTGATAAAAACTGATATAATTTTTAGTCCTATATATAGCAATATAACAAACAAAATGGAAGAATTCAAATGTATTAATACATTAACGAAATTATGACAGCGTGATAAAAAGTGCTTAGACCCATACACGTCCCCTTTAAACCTTTAGACCCATACACGCACCCATCACAGTGCCTGTATGGGTGGGCGGGTGGGTCAATACCACAGTGCGTGTATGGGTGGGTCAATATCACAGTGCGTGTATGGGTGGGTTAATATCACAGAGCGTGTATGGGTGGGCGGGTGGGTTATAAGACCCATTTTAACGCACTTAAAATTTCTAAATAAGTGCAAATTTGCCCCCCCCCCCCCCCCGTATCTTAGAGCTCTCCTTGGGAACTTCCTGGCTACTCCACTGCTTAGACTCCATCATCCTACACCTAGTCATTAACATGCGTTAATTAAAATTGTTTGCTTCAGTTTCTACTGAACCCATGACATGAAATCTAAATGACGGAGATAGAAATATTTTCATTTAAATGTATGATTATGGCAATCATAATTTTAAATTTAATCTATATCGACCCATCTCCGTCCTGCTCACAATATCTAAATACCTAGAAAAGGCCATCTACTTCCAAGTCCAACTCATAACTTACCTAGAAACAAATAAACTCCTAACACCTCAACAACATTGCTTTAGAAAGGGAAAATCCATCGACACCGCTCTCTCACAGCTCTGCGACTCTATTTGTGCTTCGTGGGAAAAAAGAATGTACACTTCGGGCATTTTTCTGGACTTGCAGAAGGCCTTTGATAGCCTAGACCCCAAAATCTTGCTACACAAATTACAAACCATAGGGATCACTGACAGTGCATTAAATTGGCTCAATAACTACATGACCTCAAGAACTCAACTAGTTGAAATCACTCATTTCAAAAATTGCAGGGAATTCAAAACACACTCGTCACCACGTGAAATCACTCAGGGAGTCCCGCAAGGCTCAGTACTGGGGCCCCTTCTGTTCCTAGTCTACATTAATTCATTTCCAAATCAACTAAACAACTCCCTAGAGTGTGTCATGTTTGCGGACGATACCACTATCATTGTAAAAACTGACCCCATAGAAGACAAAACCTTGAAAATAGAATCTGCACTAAATACGGCAACAGACATCTGTAATAGTCTTAAACTACAAATCAATAAGTCCAAAACCCTGCTTTTAAATTTCAAATGCAACAAAAATAATGATGACTCAAATACCACACTGACCACAGTCCACACCACAAAATTTTTGGGAGTTACTGTTGATGAACATCTAAACTGGCACGCCCACATAGAAAAACTACATGGCAAACTATCATCAATCTTGTACGCCATTAGAAGAATCTCTCAACTCACAAACAAAGAAACCAGCCTCATTGCCTACCACGCCCTATTTGCTTCTCACTTGAAATTTGGAATTGTGGCATGGGGAGCAGCCAGTGAACATGACCTGGAAAAAATCCTAATCCTGCAAAAGAGAGCCATAAGACTCATAAATGGTCTGGATTACAGAGAACCCTGCAAACCATTCTTTAAAGAAAACAGGATTCTCACTGTCACATCCCTTTACATTCTGGAAACCATCATCTTGATCAAATTAAACCCACCCAAAAATAGAGCTGAACTGCATAGCCACAACTTAAGAAATAAAACAAACCTTAACTTACCGCAACATAGGCTTACAAATACAAGTAAAACCCCCAGTTATGTAGGGACTAAACTTTTTAATCTCTTACCTACAAATCTAAAGGAAATTAATAAACCAAGCCTTTTCAAAAAAAAAAAAAAAAAAAAAAAAAACTAAAACTTTACTTACTGAGAATAGACCCTACTATAGGCTGACTGAGTACTATGATGAACATGGTACTATTAATTTTTAACTTACTCACTAACTAAGACTAAGCTGATCCTAGGCCTTAATGAAGAAATTTTGACGATTCCCTAATCTTCATGATTATGAAGAAGAAGAGGATATGTAAGATGTATAAATAAGATTTATAGATTATTCTCTAAAACATGTTTCTTTATTGATTATTATGTATTTTGTTTGTATTAGTTCTTACATTTTATTTGCAATTTTCTTGCTTCAAAATCAATCTCGAACGATAAACGACGATCAATCAAACGACGGTATAAACGAATATCTTTTTCATAATCTATAAGGACTTGTGGTGGAAAAAAGAGGAGGTAACTTCATTTTTCTATATACCAATATTGTTTTGCGCAATCGTGTCGGCTGTAGAGGCATAGACCTCCAAATGTCTTGGTTTTCACTGTTTTTTAGTAACTCATCTGTCACGAGTCTTCTCAGGCAGAACGAGTTACCAAACTTTGTGTCTTGTGTCTGTCAGTTTGATTTGGTAGTTTAATAAGTTAATTTGATATGCTAATGATATTATGCACTTTTATTCAAAATAATTAATCGGACTCAGTAGAATATATGAAGAGGATCTTCTTGTATTCAAAATACCCGTTATTATATTATCTATCGCTTGCGTTATTCAATTCGGTAGAAATTCTCCTTTTATTGCAGCTCCTTACTAGCTGCAAAATGCAGAGTTAGCAACATGAAGTTTAATGTGTCTGTGTTTTCAGTTTAGCCTAAATTACATTTACCAAGGACTTCATAATGGAAGCGGTACCAAAACTCCCTATGATAAGTTTCGAATTGAAAGTTAGTCCAGATCGCCAACCAACTGACTTTAGTAAATTGAAATTGGTAAGTAGGCCTGTTATTTATTTATTTATACAAGGTTTACACTATTTATACATTAAAAAATAATACATGCATGTAAAAATTTAGCAAAAATGACAGGAATACAAGTACTTAAATCAAGTGATTTAAAATTGAAGGTCAATGAACTGAAAAAATCGCTTATTACCACCAAAAAATTACATAAATATACAAACAAAAATATACATGTATTAGCTAAAGAAAATATTGGTAGCTATAGTAAGCACTGTAACAAAGTGTTATAATAAGTTCTAGCAATAATAAAATGATAGAGACTATACTTTTTTTAATTGGTCACAGCGGAAAACCGAATGATTAATGAAATGAAGCTCTGAATTCCCCATGTCCTCACTAAGGTTAGTCTCAACCAAGACCAGTATGTCATAGTTAAAAGCAGCGGAAGAAGTGCGCAGCTGGTTAAATATAGTTCTAAGACCATATATGTCCTGAAAGTACACACTTAGCAAGAATCTTTGCAGATTGGTGAGGCCTATCCATTTTTTGGTTTAGTTTTTACTATACCACTTACATATTGGATCGTAATATCTTTTTCGCCTTTATCATATCTCACTTTTAAGTGTTCCCTTAAGTTTTTTTTTAGATATTTCTGCTGTAGTTTTTGATCATGTGTGATAGATCCAGCAAATTCTGGATGATCCTTTAAAACTTCCTTAGAGTATTTTTGAGTATTTTTTTACTTTGCAGTATTGAATTAAGTAAACAAAATCTATAAATTAGTAAATACTGGGCGGTATTTATGTAGATTGATTGGGCTTAGGGTTACCTAAATTAAAACAGAAGCAGAAGGCCAAAATACAATTTTGTTTGTAAGCAACCAAACCCAGGATGTATTTGTAGTTGACCTAACATTTTAACAGAAATGCCAATCAGTCTCCAGTGACTGCCAATCATTTAATGTAGACTATTCTGTCTTCTGGCTACAAGCTAACCAGCAAGGAATTATAATGCAATCAAATAATATATTGCAGAAAACAAGTATAACAAACATTAGTATCGAACTAAAATTGTTCTAATTCATATCTACATTCGGACTTACAAACCAGCGCTCATACAAATATCATTCAAACGCCAATATTCATACATTCATACCTACTAGAACGGATTCAATCTCCTGATTGGGCGGTTCCGTTGTAGGACTAAGCCAAGAATTCGTTAAAATTATAAAATGCCTCAGACAAAAAAAGCGATTCAAACAAGTCTTGAGCACTTTGTGCGACAGGGCATTTTTTATTGATGGCATGAGGGCTAGAGTTCATAAGCAACTGTTCTGTGTCTACCAGTTTGATAGTTTTTCTCTGTCTCTAGTTTGATTGTCATGTAAGTGCCATTGCCACTTGTCATGACGCAGTTAGTCATACAAAACCATGTTGTTTCTAAAATATATAGGTTTGACAGAGTTACAGTTGCAGTTTTTAACAGTTTCTCTACAAGTATGCACTTAAACCCCTCTGAAACTATAAATTTGTGTATTTTTTTAGACCCTTCTCAAATTTGACATTTTGATTACCAGTGAGTAAATTGAAGTCTTGCCAATATTTTTTGGAAACATTAATTTGTTCTGTTGTATTTTAGTCCTCTTGTATTTAAAATCTAGGAGGACGTGCTTATTTTTAAGTTAAAGTCTATCTCTGTTATTTCTCATCATTTTTTCAGACTTATTACTTGAATGCGCATATGCTGCACACAAATTTAAAAACAATTGTTCTAAAATAATTATTTCTTGAGATACTGTTGGAAAACTGCTTTCATAGCAAACAGCGTCCTAGCTGAAGGTAATAATTGCCTACTTTTTCAGCTTCAAATAAGTAATATAAATCTTTTGTTCCCAAGTTAGATTGGACTTAGATGAACTTACCTTGGTAGATAATGTTGTCCCGCAGCAAACATTATTTAGACTCATAAAAACACTTTTTAACAAGCATTAGCAAATATAACATACTGTAGTTTTAGCCCAACTTAACACATTCTTCATAAGAATTTGAGATTTGCTTAAAATTTGGATGCCTAGGGCATCTACGGTAACCGGCAAAAATGTATAACCATTTTCTATAAAGGTTTGCTAAAATCTATAAATAAACTTGCTGTAAAATTATTTTTAGTACCGGTAAATAAGAACTTTTGCATATTAAACACTAGCTTATCTGGTTTAAAAATAAAAACTTGATTTTAACCATTAACCAGTGGTTATCAAAATAAGTATCAACATCTGTGAAAAGTCTAGAAAGTCCATGAATACTCTAAGAATTAAATGTTTCACTGTGATGCAGCCATTTTTTAATAGACAAATAAAGTTATGCAGTATTTTTCAAGTCTTTTTTTTCTCTCGAAATCCCTTGAAATCGGCCTAATAATCACAAGCCAGTGTTAAAAGGGTTTGGCTAACATTTTTGGGAACGATTAATTTTTCAACAGAAATCCTCAACCTTTAAACATTTCATGGAAGTTTTTGTGAAAAATCAAACTAAAATATTAATTCATAAATAATTATTACAATGAGAGGAATAATTCAGATATATAATGAGAATATTTTGATAATCTAACAACTGAAACCAAACAAGAGATTTTAATATCAACACTAACTTAAAAATAACATTTCATTAACCTGTTATAGGAGAAAATGTAGGGGGGCGTGTAACAGTCCCAGCTTTTATTTCACGATTTCAGTTACACTAAGAATGTCTTCCCAGTCTCCATTCAAAAACTGGTATGATAAGCAGCCACAAATTATGTGAATGGATTGAATCTAATATTAATTTTGTTCCAACGTAGGCCTACAATTTTTAATCGTAAATTAGTAACCTACAAATATGCACGTTACAATAATAAATAAAAACAAATTTAACGTAATTCTATAGTATTATATTCTACAATATAATAACCTAACCTAACCATAACTGCTGCGGCGCGATATTAGTATACACCGAGGCCGCCCATATACATTATGCCGCGGCAGTTATGGTTAGGTTAGTATAGGCTATTGTATATAATGTTTTTCAAATTCTACTGACTGAAAAGTGGTTTGCGACAGTGAAAATACATTAATACAGTTTCATTCTACAATACAATAACCTAATGTTAGGTTAGGTTGGCATAGCCTATTGTAGAATGTCTTGACAAATTCTACTGACTAAAAAGTGGTTTGCGACAGTGAAAATACGTTAATATAGGTTAATTTTACAATAACCTAACCTAACCATAACTGCCGCGGCGCTATGTCTCTGAAATTTCAGTGATAGCGTGTGGACATGAAACCTTATCGCTTTCCGTGAACAATGGCTTTCCGACACCTAATTTTTACTAAATATTGGTATTTAGCATCCAAAAAATGTATTATCAAAGTATGAAAAGATTTGAGGTTGACTAAGTAATACTATAGAATTACCAAATTAACTATTTTCAAAATAAATATATAGTCAATATTTAATTTCATATCGTTGTAGGATAGATATATATTTATCGTACATTGGTGGGCGTAATCCCTTTTCAATCTTAAAGAAAACTGACTGACACCTAACACATCTACCTACGTTATACCATCCTTAAAACATTACATGAAGGGATCTTTTTCTTTAACTAAAACGAATGTATATTAAGAATAAAGCCCAAGAGTCTACATTCAATAGATCGTTAATAGCAGTTTTATATATTCGCTTCTACGCTGTGCAAGTTGTACCTTGATTTTTCAACAAGGCTTCCATCCTTTTGTAGTAAAACATTACCTACTGTTGCAGTCTAGCTGAAATTTTTTTGATCTATGGATATGAACTGACCATGATCCCGCTGCCGAAAATGATACAAAATATTATGTGGTAAGAAGACTCTTGCCTTGACTACATTACTGACTTTGTTTGATCACTTACTGTTAGCTAAGAGCTCTAATGAGTCTGAAAATAAATCTTTATATATTCTAAGGACTACACTACATTTTCATGTCAGTACTTCTGCGTTATAGGTGATTCCCCAATGTGTTCTTGTTTTCATGTTGTCAACCCAGGTCTTATAAACGTAAACCTGACAGAAGTTTATAGTGGTTTGAAAAAGAGCAAAATTGATCGTTTTATGGATGATGGTGGATCTTTATTGAATGAAGAAAGAAATTATAGTGATGTAAATATTGATGTGTTTATACCACATAATAATCATAGTTATGATAGACTTCTAAGGATAATACTGACGCCGTTCTTCTGTTGCATTTTGTGGTCCTAGGTCATGTCAATGATAGTGAAATTGAAGTTTTTCATAATTATGTATGAACGTATTTTAGATAATTCAAAACTTTGTTGTTATTGTTTAAGGTTTAATGAACATAGGATCTTATTAATATACTCTGGTTGTAGGATTTTATTTAACATAACTATAAAATGAAGGAAAAATAGGAATTGCTAGGTGCTTTAAGTCAGTAGATTACAGATGATTTTTTTCTGTTCAAATGTTCATCATTATGAAGAGAAGAAGCTTTTACTGCTACATTGTTATTATCCATTGTCACATTACTTGGTGCTAACTTGTTCATATCTAATTCTTTGTTTTATACCCTTTTATATTTTATCCCTTGATTTCATATCTAATCCAATACTAGTCTTGTTATTGTTCAGTTGAACAGGGCCATCAGAAAAATTGTGTCACTCTCATGGTTTCTCCACTTCCATGGCTCCTAGTACAAGTGCGATATAGCTCCTCCTGAGATTCGTCGTAGAGATGCTCTGTTAAGGAGCCATCTCTAAATTGCATAATGCTAAAATCTGTCCTCTCAAAGGTCCCCCATCTCCCATATAATGGACTTTGTAAAGGTAATATTAAACCCCCCCACAAAAATTACGTCACTCTGTCATCAACCCCCCTCTAATTTTTTGTTATCCACTTGGATAACAAATTGTTGTTTGGACTTTCTTCCATTTGTTTAATGGGGTGGGGAAGAATATATATCTAACTTCAATATATTTTCAAAAAATCATGTATTTTGTTGAAAAACAATAAAATGTTGTGATTGGATTTAAACATATTGCTAGGGTTTAATAGTTACGTAATGCTGCGCAGAACCCCCCCACCCTCCCCCGTAATGGTACATAACGCTGCCGAAAAACCTCCCTCCCTGAAAACTGCCAGGGTCAGTGTGAACCTTTCAGCATTGTAAGCCTGAGATAAAATATGCAAAATTGTGCAAAGGTAAAATAATGGAAATTCAACTTTTCTGTCAGCTATGAACCCTCCGATGGTTTAATGTTGATTTTTCGACCTTTACAATGTATCTGCCGTGGTTTACCGTCAAAAAATCTACCTTCGCTTTTACCGTTTATTACGAGTGTTCATTGTTCACTTAACAGCATATATAGTACCGGTATGTTATTTGAAACAGCTGATTCCACTGTTCAGTCTGGTAAAAGTTTTATTTGGTTGGCCTTGGCCTAGACTAAAAAAATTACAACAACGAACTTGACATCTGTGATTGTGAGTGTCGTCATTGTTGTTTACTGTGTGTCTGTATATAGTTTTTTGTACATAACTTTTTTATTTTAGTGATAAAGCCCTTAAAACTATATATTTTCTTATTCAGTAATAAATTCTCTACAAAATGGCTATCTTTGAATTTGTGTATTGTATATAGTAAAAAATGTATGTCTGTAAAGTGTAAAAACATTCTGGATTTTCTTAATCTTCTTCTCTCCAGAAATGAAAATCTCCAACTACTTGCTGAGTCATTTTGAAATACATAATATAATACTATATGGTTTTATGAACAAAATTATGTATAATAAGTCTAATTTGGATAAAAAATACATTTTTAAAAATTTTTTTAAAAGAAGGTTGAAAATTGGCCAAAATGGGCTGAACCACCGGAGGTAACATAGTAAACCATCGGAGGATTAAGGAAATTGAAAAAGAAAATAAAAAGGCGCTTAGAAAAAGTTTAAGGAAATTCTTTACTATTAGTACGCCAAAATCCAAAAGCTCACCACCCCGGATGTTCTTACAATCTACTCAATCTCCTGTTATTGACGAAGAGAGACTATCCACTCAATAGATTCTATCAACTGCCGTGAGACCATTTGCAATGCAGCCATAAAAACTGATTTCAACAAGACTATTATAACTGTTACTAATACAAAACATTCAGGACCTAACCCTGTCACTATGGTGTCACTGTTATCTCCAAAAGTCTCAAACATTCAATCTCCATCTCAGCCATCAGATAATTTTGAGGCATCTACACCACATCTAACTCTTCTTCAGATATTGTAGCTGACTTTTCTATTGACTCAGAATTAATACCATCCACATCTTTGGAACTGGAAGAACAAAACAGGATACTTAGGGAATGTAATGTGACTCTTGTGGTGCAACTAAAGTGTGTTCTCGACCATTCAATTGAATCAGACAGAAGATTAATGGAGTTCACAAATGAAATTTTCCCTGTTCCAAGCTGTAGCCCGAAGATGATAGATAAATTTGTGCAATGTGATACTACAACAGCTACATTCCTAAATCACTTACTAATACTGCAGAAACAATGACAAATAATCTTTGGAATAATGAGGAGTTTACAAGGAGTCTCGTACACCAGCGATACCGGTCTGCAAATAATGAACTAGCGACCAATTGTACTAATAGGATTATAGCACTAGAAGATAAAATCCTAAAGAATGATGTACTTAGAAAACAATTGGCTTCACAGTTGGATGAAGAAAGACGCGAGATCAACAAGCAGTTAGATAACTTAGCACTTAAAAAATCTAATCTAGAAACCAAAGTAATTGAACTCAAAAAAAGTTACTGATCATGTTAAACAAACAGAGTATGCAGCAAGGGTTTCAAAACTTCTTAAAGCAGATGGCACTGCATGGTCTAAAGCACAATGGTTGGATGATACCATTCTGAAATCGTATTTCCATTCCTTCAATCTCAATCCTGCAAATAAATCGTCATCAATTCTGTTTTTGGGCCCTCATCCAACACAAATCCGTAAAAACAGTAGTCAAGAAGATGTTAAAAAAGAAATGACTGATCTACTTTTTGAAAAGTTCAACTATGTTTAATGTTGTCTGAATGACAGCCTTGATCCGGCTAAAGAGGACTGCGGTTCTCATTGGAGACTTCTGATTTTTGATAATGTTAGGAGTCTAGTATACCACTTCGATTCAAATTCTAGTATGAATAAGCCAAGTCCCTGCGCACTTATTGTTAAGCTTAATTTTAAAGGAGAGTTAATTCCATGCCCACAACAACAAAACAATTTTGAGTGTGGTATTAATGTGTTAGTGAACTCAAAAATAGTAATAGAATGCTACTGTTAAAACCAAGGCAGTAATATTTTAGCATTACATATGTGGTATAGTTCATTTATGGAAAACTCTGCTGCTACTAATCTTGACAAGCATCCCACTGAGCCACCGTCTACTACAAAACTGAAGAGTTTTTGTTGTATTAAATTACACAGAGAAGTTACACCCATGGGTACTATCTCTAAATTACAATGTGAAAGGACATCTGATGCTACAACGGTTTGCTGGAAGCTGGTTGACAATGAGAATAGTAAGAGTAAAAAGGTGTTTGGGGAAAAACAGGTATTGGTTAATAAATATCAAGCTCACACATTGAGAACACACAATACATTTGACCTACTGGTAGAGTGGTCTGACACAGATGAAGAAGAGGACAGACAAATCAAACAAAATAACGGCAACAGGTATAAAAAACGGATTTCTCCTAACAGAAATAATCTGAATAAGTCCTACCAACAAACGAGTGTGGAAACAACTTTGGACATCCATGAGACCACCTATGCTCATAATGACATAAACTTGACAGTAACAGAAGATGAAGATGCAGTTAATCTAAAGAGAAATGAAGTAGAAGGTCGAGTAAAACCATCGAATAATAAGGTAACTAAACCAACTTTGTTTATAACAGGTGATAATCATGCTAGGAACTTTGCCCAATTACTGACTCCACTTTTTACTCGGCACAAGGTCACATCATCATACTATCCTGGAGCATTGCTGCAATATGTTTTGAACCAACTAGAGAAAAGCAAAAGGAAATTCAGCAAAAATGATATTGTATTATTGATTGGTGGAACCAACAATACTGGCTCTCTCGACATTACGCCCATGCCCTTAAAACACTTAGCATCCATACTTATAAGGACTTGTAAGGCTGAAATTATACTTACAGAGCGTCCCTACCTATATCAACATCCATATAACGGTAGAAAATTCTTTGAAATAGAAGACTGTAAGTCCGAGCTATTGTCACTGTCACTAGATGTTAATGCTAAATTTTTTTTATCTTCAATCACCTTTTGAATTATAAATGCAATAGACAATAGACAAATTTTCTTTATTATCATATTCCTCAAGAACAGAAATAGGGTCACATGGATCAGGTTACATACATTCAGTACAAGTCAAAATAAGTTTAAACATATAAAGTGTAAAAAAATGAAAGGCATTCATTTCAGAATATCCAGTCCTGTTCTCTTGCTTCTAAGAATTCATCTAGGGTATATATTGGGTGATTTATAAAGAAATTGTTGAGTTTTCTTTTCAGAGCAGCTCCCTTAAGTTCTTTCACTGCTTGCGGTAGGAAGTTCCACAGCTTTCGACCAATATAGGAAGGTTTTTCTTCATAGAGTGATGTTCGATGAAGAGGCAGAGTGTAGTTTGCTGCGTGGCGTGTGTTGTATGTGTGATAATCTTTCCCTGTTTGCAGGTTCAGTTTATCTGCATGCATGATCACCTCTTGTATGTAAATTGCAGTTACAGTCATTATTTTCAGAGTTTTGAAAGCTTCCCTGCAGCTTTCCTGGTGTTCAAGATCGGCTAGAGATCTAATAGCTTTTTTCTGCATGAGGAGAACTCTGTTTAAGTTTCCGGCTGAGGATCCACCCCAGACCACAAGTCCGTACCTTATGTGTGATTCCACTAAGGCATGGTAGGCTTTTATTGATGCATCCAGGTTCCCGATCCATTTTATTCGTCTCACTACATATATGCCTGTACTAATTTTCTTGCAGAGGCTGTTTACATGCTCAGTCCATGTTAGTTTTCTGTCAATAATAACACCAAGAAATTTGGCATGGTCTTCTACTGATACTTCTGGTATGTTAGGAGTGTGGTCCTTCCTTTTGCTGAAGTTTATCTGTATTGTCTTTGATGGATTTACTGCCAAATCATTCTTCCTACAGTATTTTAGGGCTTTATTGAGAGAGCTAGTGGCAGTGTCATATACTCCTTCAGCTGTATCATTTCTTATCATGCTAACTTGCTACTTTGCTAGGAACAGGCTTCACTTAAATCTAAAAGGAAAAGAGTTAGTGAGCAACTGTATTTTCTCTTGGCAAGGTTCGCCCAAATTCAAGAAGTTCTGTTTGGAAAATAACAATTGCCAGCTCCCAACTAACATCGGTTAACACTCAGTCAGCAATAAATGTAATTTAGGCTAATATGAGGGACATGATTAATCGGAACAAGAATGATCCTACTGTCGCTTTTGCTCACACCATCTTAGGCGACCTCCACTATGGGAGAAACATGTCGGCGAGTATAGCAGTGGTGTTCAGGAGCCTGTTTGGAAGACCTAAGAGGAGGCAGATTAGCCTGTCAGCAATATCATAACGGTGCCAAAGTATACAGGGTTTAATTACTAAGGACCACTAAAATGAGGCATGCGAGCAGCTGATCAAGACATCAAAAAGAAAAAAGATCACAAAACTAATCTGTTTTCTTGTGGGTTGTGTTCGCGATCTCGTAGAACTTCAAGATGTTGCTGTAAATATTACCAACCTACAGAGGGAAACCAATGTGACCGTGTTTGTTGTATCTTTATGACCAACCAACTGCACAACGAAAACTGTGGAAAGGGCTATTGTGTTTCGATTTCTTAAGGCAGCTTAAAATTACTATAAATGACAATATGCTAAATGGTGCCAATGTTTCTAAATGGTGCATTGGAATATCCCTACACAACGATGACACAGTCTGAGAGCATCGGCAACTTCACACAAGTAACGTTTGCAAATCATCAGTTCCGGCGACTACTCCTATCAGTCCTCAGTTGGTTCCAGGTCTTTTTAGCTTCAACAAAGTTGTATTGTCAACACCAGTAAGTTATGTGAGTGTCGTAAGAAAGAAGAGTTGTGTGTCAAACATTAAGATTAGTGATTTAGAATATAGTTTAACTAAAAATAACCCTTTAAATATTAGATATTGCTGAGCATCACCAAAATAAAGATGGCCTTAAGACTATTAACATAAAAAACTATATTTTAGTAGCAGATTACTGTAGAAGTGGAATGGAAAAAGGCGGCACTGCTATATATGTCAAAAGAGATATTGTTAGTTTTCTAAATGTTAACAAACTAAAATGGTTAGGTAAATTTAATATCGAGGGAGTTTGTGAGTTTTGTGGGATAACAATTAATGTAAATAATACTGTTACAACCTTGTTAGCTGTTTACCGCCCACCAAATTCAGATGTATCAATATTTTTCTCTTATTTTATTTCAATTATACAAAAAATATCAAAAAAGCCTAATATACTTGTAGTGGGTGATTATAATATACATTTTATAGAAAAAATCAATACTGTTTCAAAGCAGTTTTTTGACATTATTAACAGTTTTAATTTAAAAATATTGGTAGATACACCAACACGAATTACAGAAACCACTAGTAGTTGTATTGACAATGCTCTAACAGATTGTAATGGATGTAAAGCAGAAGTAGTCATTACATCTATCTCTGATCATGATGGAATTATAGTAGAATTAAAACAAGTAGGTGAATTAAAACTAAACAACCATATTAAGCGAAGGAAACTAACTAAACAGTCAGTAAATAACTTAAAAACAAATCTATCCAAAATTGGGAGGAAGTGTTTCATGCAAGCCATATAGAACATAAGTATAAGAAATTTAAGGAAATTTTTACTCGTAGTTTTGATTTAACCTGCCCTGAAAAACTAATTGACATTAATAAATCAAATTACAAAAATAATAAATGATATACCTATTCTCTCTTGAGGGAAAAGGAGAACTTGCACACTGTTTATGATCAATTTAAAATGCTTCCAGATCCTCAGTTGTGGGCTAAATATAAGATATTAAAAAAACAATACGAGAAAAACATAAGAAAACAAAAAGATAAGTACATTGGCGAAAAATTAAAACTAATAAACTTTAACCCTAAAGATGTGTGGAAAGTAATAAATAATGAAACAAAGCCACCTATTTTAAATAAAAACATTACACTGATAGATGGAACACATACCATAAGAGATCCAAAAATAGTTGCACATTATTTTAATGATTATTTTACTAGTGTGACTGGTTCTTCAGACAAGATATCGTGGAATCAAGAACTCAGACAACCTGAACATTCTATAAATAGTTACACTGAAAAATTGTTTTATTTCAATGAACTAGCTGTTCAGGACACAATTAAAGGATTAAAAATGTAAAAGGTCTTCTGGTTATGATGGAATACCTACACAGTTAACAATAACATTCTTACAGTACCATCAATTTACATATTGGAATGCATAATGTACTGCATATCTAATAATCAGCTTAAAACAGTAAAGAACCATTAACACAATACAAGGAAAATAAACTTTGCTGCAACTCATAGATTAAAGATATATGAGTCCAAACCTTCATACATAGGTAATAAGTTCTACAGTAAATTACCTTCTCAATTGAAGGTAGAAGTTGATAAAAAATGCTTTAAAAATAAACTGTGGAACTGGCTTGTACAGAAATGCTTTTATAAATTGAAAGATCTACCTGAGCCCGGTCAAAAATAAAATGGTTGTTTTGTTTCTTGGGAGCTATTTTCTATCTTTTTAAATGTTAAATTTGTCATGAATTATTCGAATTATATAGTAGTGTAGTCTAGTTTAGATTTAAGATTGATATAACCATATATATATATATATATATATATATATATATATATATATATATATATATACTAAATGACAACTTTTATACCCTTTGAGTAGGGTTTTTGTAAAGGCTGATGTAATTAAATTAATTAAACTAGGTAATCTTCACAAAGTTTTTGTATCTGCTGACTTAAAGAATGTATCTAAATATCCTAGTTTTAAAAATGCGTCAGATAAACAAGCTTCAGATTTTTGCCAACAATTGAAACTTCCAAACTGTAAAAATACAGAGCTAATTATGCAATATAACTCTCTGAATTTAATTTATTTTTATCTTAAACAAAATTAAAAGTTAAAGTTATTACATTGAATGAACATTGGCTTGACCATGACTCCATTACACTGCTCAATACCATAAATAATTTTACTTTGGCAGACTCTTATGTAAGGGAAGGTGGTCTTAGAGGAGGCTATTGTATATTGGTGGAAAATAATTGTAAATATGTAGCTTTCGAAGACTTTACATTTTTAAATACAGATTTTATTTTTGAATGTTCAGGTACTGAATTGATCGATTACAATTAAATTTTAATTACTATATATACCATTCCTAATTATAACATTAGTAAATGGTTTCTAGACAGGCTTGAACATCTGTTAAGTAATCTACAGACATTTTAAAAAACAAAATCTGTATAACCGCTGACTTTAATATAAACATCTTAAAGAATGATAACTTAACCAGTAGGTTTAAGGAAATTGTCAAGTGTAGTGGTTTTTTGTGGCAGTTTAATGAACCAACAAGAGTGACAGAAAAGTCTGTTTCTTGTATAGATAACATTATTCCTTAAAGACAGTATTTATGGTATTTCTTTTAAGCTTAATACTGGTTTGGGTTTATCAGACCATAATGGGCTGAATCTTCCCATTAAACAAAATTGATAAAATAAAAGTGGTTTCTTTTAGCTAAAGAATGTTTTCAGATATCAAAGTAAAAGAATTTACTACTGCTTTAAAACAACATTCAAGCTTTATATTCAACCCAGTTGCCAACCCTAATGAAAATTATGATAATTTTCTAAATAATTTCTTATTGACTTTTAACTATTGTTTTCCGCTTAAAATGTATGATAAAGTTCCTAAGTCGAAGCCCAGTGTTTTGAACTGGGTCAAACAAGGAATAAGAATTTCAAGCAGAAGAAAGCGAGAGCTACATTTAGAATCAAAACTTGGCAAAAATAACAATTTTTTTATCTTACATTAAATTATACAAAAAGATTTTCAATAGATTTGTTAAAAAAGCTAAGATATTAGCCAAGAGTCAGTTCATAAATATATCTGACAATAAGTCTAAAGCTGCTTGGCAAGTTGTAAACAAGGAACTTGGTTAAACTGATAGAAAACATGAAAATAACATTATAATTAAGGATAATAATTATATGATTCTGATAGCGTAGCCAGAGTTTTTAACATTTTTTTCCAGAAACTGTTTACAATTTAAATGTAAAGAAGGCCACTGTAATTGGAGTTCATGACTCCATAAAAGAGTTATGTAGAGATAAAAGAATTTCATTGTGGAGTCTCACACCGGCAACTGAGGAAGAAATCAGAACAATCGTTCTCTTTAAAAAATAAGCCATATGTTGGTTGGGATGAGGTTCTCATTAAAGTACTTAAAACCACTGTACACATAATAGCTGAACTCTTGTCTCAGATTATAAATCGGTGTCTCAGTCAAGGCATTTTCCCAGAAAAACTTAAATATTCTAGAATCTCCAATATATAAGAAGGGTTCAAAGGATTCTTATCATAGGCCTTCTTCCAATATATAAGAAGGCCTATATATTAATAACTATCGGCCGGTTACTGTTTTAAGTAACTTTTCCAAAAATTTTGAAAAGGTAATAAACTCAAGATTATAGTTGATTATTTTGGAAATAATAATTTATTTTATAATAATCAATTTGGATTTAGGAAACATTTAAATACAGGATCCGCCCTCGCATAGTTGGTGAATGAGGTCGCTGAGGCTTTGGATGGGTCACAGGCCACAGCCGGTGTGTCTGTGACCTGTCCAAGGCCTTCGACTGTGTCGATCATTCTATCTTACTAGTAAAACTTTCTGATTATTGTATTAGAGGAAACTGCATTTCATTAATAGAATCTTACATGTGCAAAAGGAAGCAGCAAACTGTTATCTCAGCCGATAAAAGAATACATTTTCACTATAGAAAGAGGTGACCGCAGGAAGCCACAAGGTTCTATCTTGGGCCCACACTTTTTTTTAATATATATATATATATATATATATATATATATATATATATATATATATATATATATATATCAATGACCTTCCTAAAGCTATTAACAAAAATCTTATTCTTTTTGCTGACAACACAACCGCTTTAATAAAAAATAACAGTACTTCTGAATTATTCAAATCTCTCCCTGATGTCTTGTCAGATATAGAAAATTGCTTTATTTGAAATTAAATCTTGATAAAACCCAAACTATTAAATTTTCAGTTAGAAAACATAGTAATGAACATTTTTGTTATGATGTAGGTCCAGTCTCACAAATATTTAGGTGTAAATATTGACGAAAATCTTAACTGGCATGTACAAATAGAATATATACAGAAAAAAAATCAGATCAATAGCTTTCGTATTCTTGCGTTTAAGAGACTGTATCACTCTGGAGTCACTGAAAACTGTTTATCATGCTTATGTTGAATCTTTCTTAAAGTATGGATTAGTTTTGTGGGGCCAGTCAGCAGGAATAAAAACTGTTTTTAAATGAAAAAAACGTATTATTAGAATAATAACTAATTCTCACCCGAGGAGCTCTTGTAAAAGCTATTTCAGAAACTTAATGATTCATACTCTCACAGGTTTATACATTTTTGAACTAATTACTTATATACATACCATTAAGGACAATGTGCCTGAGAAGTTAAGATTCCATCACAGCTATAATACCAGAAATAAGAAAATTTTCAGATATCCGCCTCATCGATCAACCCTGTTTGAAAAGAGCCTGTTGTATGCCGGTTTGAGGTTGTACAATGGACTACCTATATACTATAAGACTTTAAGTATAAGGAAATCGAAAGAGAATCTGAATGATATATTGTTGTATAAGGCCAAGATTTTTATAATAATCCCATTATTTAGGAGTTTAACTTTATTTGTCTACAATTTTTATATTTTTGTAATTTTTTATAATAAGTATATTTTATTTTTATAATGACCATGCACCTATTCTTTATTTATTTACATGTCAAGAATGTTCTGTGCAAATAAGTCTATGTCTGATAGGTGCAGAAAGGCTATCGATTGTAAAGATGTGGTAGCCAGCGGGTATCAAATGACACGTGTAGTTTTTGGGAGACAAGTCCATGAAAATTATTTGTGTAATATACATTGTTCCTGCCAAAGTAAACTCAGGAGGTTTTTTCTAGTTCTATTGTCATATGACAAGAACAAGAATGTTCAAAACAGTGTGAAGCGTACTATCTCTTCACGTGGTGCCAATTTTCTGCCTTTTCGGTCCAAACCATAGTCCCTAGTTGTCCAATTACCATTCTTCTTGATATTGACTAATCTATTCACATGTTCAAAGGTTGCCTCATCATATTAATTATCTCTGCATGACATACAGATTAATTGATGTTTGCTGCCTGCATTCCAATAATGTCGTTTGTTATCTTTTCCATCCATGAGATATAGGCTTAATTTATTTGGAATATTTATCATTTGAAGTTCGCTATGAATGGAAAACTGAGTCTAAATTATATTGACCATGATTGTTTTTTTTAACTGTATTTGGATTTGTAGAAAAAATGTCACTCTCTCTTTGTATGTAATTATAATGGATTATAGTCAGTCATGGTATGACGTCTGAAGAAGGTATTGAAGAAGTTCCTCCATTGTATTTTGTGAGCCTAGGTCATTTTAGCGATACGGAAAGTGAAATAATTCAAAATGTTTCATGAACTACTTCTTAGTGAGTCGAGAACTTTGTTGTTAATATTATAAAGTTAGTGAACATAGGATATAATTAATGTACTCTGGTGAGTACATTGTGCTACTTGTATAAATCAGCACACAGTATCTATAATACTGTACTCTTCTTTGTTTGCTAATTTGTAATGGTATTTAAATATGTTTGTTACTTAATAGAAAATATATGTTTTTATAGTAGCCTATTTGTTACAAACTTTATAAGTATTTTTGCTCTTAATCAGTTTATTACTTTGTATTAAAATTTCTGCTTTGTATTAATTAATTAGCTCTATACATCAATTAAAGAAAATAAAAGGTTTTCTGATATTTGATGTACAGTATTTAAATTGGCCTGTAATGATCATTGAGAAGTGTAAACTGGCCAAAAAGTCCATTGGTGTGATGCTACAGATAAACATGACTTGACAGGCTAGTATAAAACAATGTGACCACCGTCCAGGCAAAGTTAGAATTGAGTTATTTAGTAAGCATCCTGAAATTTGTAAAGCATTGAAAGCTTAAAAAAATTTTTAAATTCAATTAAGCATCAATTTTTAGCTTCTAATGCAATATACAAGTTTACACAATAGGAAAGCATTTTGTGCCAGGAATTACAATTGCACTATTTAATGTATACACTTCCTGATTAGTATATTGTATTTGACAATACTGCCTACATTAAGCAATAACAGCAAACATTTTTTATTTTAGTAATGTACCCTGAATTTTTTATTTTATAATTTTGCATACCTTTCGGTTACAATGTATTCGTCATATTACTAAAATTTAGAAGATTTCTTTAACTCTACATTTCCAAGGCTCATTGTTAGTTAAGTTGTATTGTATGTCTGTTCAGTATAATTTGTTCTTTGTTTCATGTTAAACATTGTTCACAGTACATTCGAGATTTCTATCATGAGGACCCAGACAGTTACTCAGGAGAGATCCATAAGCTGGAGGCTCTGCGGGCCACAGCTATGCGACCCGTCTTGGATCCTAGTGGATGTTCCATTCTTAAAAAATACTACTGTCAACTGCATTTTCTTCAAAGCCGCTTTCCCATGGGTAAAGATGGAGCCGCAGCAGTCAATTTTACTTGGTAATTGAAGTAATTGTTTCAGTCTGAATAATCTATCAATTTTATTTTTTCAATATCAAGTTTTTGGTAAATTTTATTTTTGAAGTAACAAGTTTTTGGTGATTGATAAAAGAACGCAGTTTTGCCTTAGGTTAAATCTGTTTGTTTAGCTAGTTAGTTGGGTTTAATTGTTAGAGCATTACATTTTTATGGTAATACACCAAATCTTAAGTAACACAGCCTTCTAGATTTCATACAAGTCCAGATTGAGAATTCAAGGACGTGTATGATATTATTATTATTATTTAATTTTTAGGAAAAAAACAGAGAAAACATGATATTTATAGACAGTTTCAAAGATTTATAACACAATAAAGGCTTATAATCCATCAACAAATTTATCAATTAAAAGGTTCAACAGGAGTTCATCATAAGATATTAACATCATATATCGCAACTTGCAACCTACACAATCTTATATGTATATAAAACCTATGAAATACTATACGTAGACTATTATGAGCTACCATTCTTTGTAATCCTTTTCTTCATATGTTTAGCATAACTAACCCTTCAAAGAGTAAAGTAAAATATTATGAAATAAATAATGCTGAACTATCTCTAGTATTACTTTACAACAGAATTTTGCTATTGTAGAATATCCACCATATGCTTGGAACAAAATAGTTTCTAACGCATTCTTAACGTGTGTTCCTGATTTACGTCTTGCATTATGCATTGAATGGACATGTGTGCTTTGTGGAAACATATGTTGATGGGAATGTTCATTTAGTGGCAACTAATTTATTGTTGTTGTGGTTATTGTAAATTCATGTGGTTTGTGTGGATACTTTCGTTTTTAAACTGTTCTATTGTCTTACTTTGTAATGCCTACAAAAGTCAAAAGCGAATATAAACTTAAGTTACTGTTAATAATGTTGAATTATAATTAACTTTAATTGTTCTAGAAGTTCAAAAGTACCATTACAAAACATTTAGTGATTGTGTATCAGTTATAACAACAACAATTCTACCAGTGAAACACTCATGCACGCTCACTTCATACGATACGACTAATTGACATGGTATGTGGAAAGCACATATGTACGTCCACTATGTAAATTCACAAATTGTTAGTTAAAAGTGTAAAATAAACTGTGACAGTAATAAGTGCACTACTATTAATATAAATTATAAAAAAAATATCCGCATCCAAGGTGACATTTCTGTGAATTACCACAGTGAACATGTAAATCATTTTTACTGAGAAACTAGTTGAAGAGAGGCATTTGACTAAACTAGACGCTATAAATAAATATTCATATTTGAGTTGTAGTGTTTGTATACCATTTAAACCTAATGTTTCTTTTCTTCAAATGACATGGTTTACATAACAAAAAAATTAAAACAAAAATCTTCCTACAGTAATATATTTCATATGGAACCTGTCAGTGTTCCATCACCCTGATCTGGCGTTGATAAATGTAACTTGCACTTCGGCAAACAGATGTATCTGGTGTGTGCTTGTATCAGATAATGGTTTTTTCTGTTGTACACTTTACGTGTGCCTGCATAACATCTAGGGTTAGTAAATAAATCAGTATAACCAACTGACAGTTGGCAACCAAACAATGCTCAATTTTATTTACAGAAGTTGAATGTTACAGGAGGGACACGTATGCCAACATGGTTTGTACATTGGCTGATATAAGATTTGAAATAGTTTCTGTGCTTTACAACATTGGAGCACTGCATTCTCAGTTGGGAGCTGCTGACACTAGAACTACAAGTGAGGGTTTGAAGCTCTCTTGCTCCCACTTTCAGTGTGCTGCATGGGCATTCCAGGTAATATGCCTTTTACTGGTGTCATTTTTTCTATCATTCGGTTAAGTAGCCGGTGTCATTACTAAAAATATTAAAGCTTCGGGTAAAGACTCTTTCAAGGTGTAAATATTTTAAGGAAGACCTTGTCATTGTTGTTACCGAAAGCTTTAGATTTTAGTAATATTTCAGTACAGCACTTTACAAGAAACTATGGTAGACTGTTAATGTATTTTATACTTATATTGAGCCAATTTTTACAATATATAAGCCTTCTGATTTTAACTGCACCTAATTTCTGTATATGCTACATTTGAAATTCTATGATTGAGGCTTGTTGTGGAGTCCCATTTTCAAGACGAGACTGAACTGTAAATATCACTTATAGAAATCAAATGTAGGAGCTCTTGAGTTATAGTACTATCTGCAACTGCAGCCTTGATTTCATATAAAACTTGTATAGAAGTTGTAGTCGAAATCAGAAGATGTAGATAGTATAAACTATTATATTCTTAGGAGCCTATACAATTAATATAAATCTCTTAATTTGATTCTACCTCATCTAAAAATGTCAGAACTTTATCTGATTATATTATTTATGAGTCTAAGAATCAAGCTGGTATAAGTACCACATATATTTGTTTCAGTTTTACTCATGCTTAAGGATATAACAGACTAGAGCTCTTTATAGAAAAAACATAATCGCAGCAGTGTTACTATTTAATATCACCTGAGAGCGTTGATGAATGAAAATAAATAGCAAAATAAAATGCATGATGTCAGAGCTTTATATTTTTCTCACTTCTTGTATAGTGTACAAAAATCAGGGATAGTAAAATATGTATTTTCGCAATTATTTATTTGTGTGTTGTTCAAATTTGATGAAAATTTGTATCAACAGACAAAGAAGTTTCCCTCTTGTAAAATGTTTGCACTTCAGTTGTTGCATTATTTTAAAACTAAAAAAAGAGTTAAATGTTGGTTACAAGAGTCGTAGAGAAACTAAAGCATTGCTTGAAAAAATAAACACAATATTACATTTTTTTAATTTATTTTCTTCTTGCATTCTCTAATTCATCTATATTTTTTCTATATTTCCATCTCTATATTCTATCTATATTTGTTTTTGGTAATAGGACAGTGTCTCATATTACTTAAATGTAAAAAGGTGGTCAACCCAAATTTTTCGTAGTTTAAAAAAATAATCCATCTATAGTATTAATATTATATATGAATCATTGAAGTAAATACTAATGGATGGCGCTCTTCATGGCAGAGAAAAATGTCTTCCTTGCCACACCATATTGTGGGACAGTCATTCATCTGGCACCAATAAGCATTAGTTTATTTTGGTTCGATGTTTGGTTTGATTCAACAAACTGGTGCCAGCTGACTGACTATCCCACAATGTGGGAGGAGAATGCAGATTTTGAAAGAAAACACCTACTTGAGAGTGTGTTCCCAGTAGTAATTATAGCTCACTGATGTGAATTCATGCAATTTAAGAACTTCATCATGTTCTGTTGCAGCACTTGAAGGATACGTACCCGCAGCCTTCTGGAGTAGACCTTGCTCCTGACTTGATGCAATTCATGTATCAAGTGTGCCTGGCCCAAGCCCAGGAATGTATATTGGAGAAAAGCATGACAGACAATAGAAAGGCTTCTATCAATGGTAAGTCTGCTACATACATTTGCAAATTATCTGTAGTAAAGCTGTAACTGTGCAAAATTTGCTTAGCAGGAATGATTAAGACATTCCTGCTAAGCAAAAATAATAATAAGGTTAAATAGTATGAAATAAAAAATATAATATATGGCAATGAGGACATCTTCACCAAACTATCCACTGTTGCCAGGATTTACTACGCTGTAATAAAGCTATAATATTATAATGTGTACCACTACATTCTTGTCTCCAAGCTCAAATGTTATGGAATCATGGACCCACTTCTCAGCTGGATGAGAGACTTCTTGGCTGACCGTACTATCTAGAATAAGTACGTTAAATTTCAACATTTTACTTGTGTGCAAGTAAGTCAAAAGATGATGTATTTGAACTCATGACACTGATAAATGGAGCCAGTAGGATGTGATCCATCCTTTTTATATCCGTCTGAGGTAGTGGAACTGGCTTCACTGCACTTACACACTATTAAATCAGATTGCCTCTCTTATATTACTCTGTGCTCGTTGGTTCAGCCATAGATCTACATGTAAAATATATATTCACTTACATTAGAGATCTGATTTATCAGAATGCTGGTAAGAAGGTAAATTTAGGGAAACAGAAGCACACACTTTTGCTAGAAAATCATGCATTATATGGACAAGGTCTGATAGTGAACTGTTAATGTTTTAGCTAAAGTAGCAGTGCAGATAGTGGATTTCTACAATATGGCACTCAACGCCTTGTCGCATGGAGGGACGGATGATGGCTCAGTGCTAGAGACTGTGGGCAGCAAGTTGTTTAAGGTACAGTACAGAATCTATATCTATGTTCATAATTTACCACAATCTATGAATAGTTTTTTTTTTTTTTTTTTTTTCATGCCACATACGTATTTATACCTAGCCACATTTTGGTAGTTCATAAAACAAAATAATATTAATAATGCAGTGCAGTTGACAACAGAGTTGTTATAAAAGTACTACAAACATATAACAAAAAAACTATAGTAAGAAACTATAAATATAAAATTTAATAAAGACTTCTTTAATTAATTTTAGTTTAACATTTATTCTAAAAAAAAAAAGATGTAACTGTCCTTAAAATACAACTGACATTAAAACAGCAACAAACCTACCCAACCATCCATACACATACTATAGTGGTGTTGAAATTACAATGTACAGTGTTACTCACACGCCTACTCATACACATTCAGCGGTTTTGACCCTCCCACCCACACATGTACGTGGTTTTGACCTACCAGTATAGGGGTTTTAACCCAGAATGTTTACATTCACCTTAAAGAATGTGTTTAATTATCCTGAGGTAATTATTATGTAGTAGTTGATTGTCGGGTGGTCAAAAAATTAATTTTATATGTCCTTAAGATGACAAACTATTCTCGTGATATCAATGCACTGTTTATGCGAGGGAAATAAAATGATTAATTACTTGAACATATAATTTGAGCTCAGACTTTGTTAATGATCGTTCTTCAACTTTCGTGTGAGGTATTATGTATTATAGTACAAAAATATGTAATACTGTTCAATACAAACTTTGACTTTTTTTTCTTGGCTGAGCATTGACCAAGAACATGTTTTAATATCTTGCTCTTTTTTATTCAGCAGCTGCCTGGCCGCTTCTCATGACATATAAGTGTAGTTTCATACCAAATAAACACTATACCTCTTTTAATATCAACATCTCAGTGGCGGGAAGATCTATGAACACTTTTTTAGTGATGATCCATAGACATTTTTTCTGCTGCTTTTTGAAATTATGTTTCAGAATGTTATTGCTATTTTGAAGAACCTTTTACGCTCTTTAAAGAGTAAAGAATTGGTAACATCTTATACTTTGGATTTGTTGTAAAATTATTCGAGTGAAAAATAATTTTATGATAGTTTAAATATTTCTAAAAATTATGAAAATTATAACCAGAGTAATTTTTTATATAAACCTCGACCTTTTGTATTTGGTTTATATGATTGCTGCTATATTCAAAGAGCTAACACTGAGAAATACCGCTCTACCCGATTAATTATACATTAGATAAAATATATCACAGTGAAAAATGTTTTAAAATAAAATTCATTTTAGTACATTTATAATCAGATTGTTCACCTATCAGTATGAGTATTGCATACCATTCCCTCACTGTCTTACTGATAAGTGATAAAGAAGAAATATTGTCAGTAAACAAATACTGTAAACAAGATACAAACTTAAGTTACAACCTCCTTGTGATGTATTTAATTAGGAAAATAGTGTTGTTGGAGATACATAGTTATTGTATTAAGATGGGGAATTGATTTCCTCAATTGTCTAGAAAAAATTAAAAATACATTACTTTTAAAAATGTAATTAATTAACCCTTACTCTTCTTTTTTGAGAAATTCCATTTAATGATTCATGTACTGGAGATTTGTTTAGTTTGTGCGGCTCCTAACATTAGTGGTGTAAAGACAACTAATAAATCAGCTGTTTACTCTTGAGATCTTTTGAATATTCTTAACTCCGTAAAATTAAAGTAGGATTTTTGAAGGCAGTGAGGTTAGGAGAAAACTTCTCCTGCCATCTACAAAAATTCCCTCGTTGCTACAAACTGAACATAAAGCATTAATCTTGGAATTAAAACTCAACAGCTTAGTGTTTTAAATTAAGTTTAAGGATTTAAAACTGAAATGAACTATGTACATATCAATTAATTATTGTGTGTTACAATATCTGTGATAGTTTTATCACAAAATATAAGACATCATCAAACTTACTGAGAAAACATATCTACGAGGGCTATCAAAAAAAAAGTTTCCCTATCTTAACCCAGTCCCTGGCCAACGCCCGATATCGGGCGCCAACGCCTGCCGTACGACTGGCAACGCCCGATATCGGGCGACAAAGACAGTCGTCATTATTTCGATATTTTAAACATATAAAATAGTTGTGGCGGTGTTAATATTGATATTTATAGAAAGAAGAATACTTTATCTTTCATATAATATATAATTTGTTAGTTTATAACAACTTTTTAATAATTTTATTTTGATTCTCTTTGACAAGTATGTTACGACAACTGCAGCATACAGGGTAGTACATACAGGGCGCGATAATAGAGATAACAAGTGTTACAACACTCAAAACTAAAAAAAAGGGTAATAAAACTATATATTTTTGGAATAAGTATAAAATTTGGAACATTTAGTATATTTTGGATTTTTTGTTTACCCAAAAAAATTTTGTCTGTAGGACGGAATATCTGAAAAATATTTTTAGTTTTTTTATACACAAAATTTATGTATATATATAATATTTTTAAAATATTTATTTACACATTTCTTATGTTTTACAATAATAAGTGACATTTTCTAAGTAAAATGACATAAAAATTATAAAATTTGGACAACATTTATAGATTTTAGAGATGTTTATTCATACGCCTACATTTTGCCAAAAAGGGTGGCCAGTCCAGGTAGGAATACTGGCCAGTTGTAGGGTTAAAAAAGATAGGTAATTTTTGTTTTTACTAAAATTATTTATTTCATTTTATACAGACTTTAAACTACTTTTCTACGTAACTCCCATTCCAATCCAAGCATTTTTTGTATCTTGACAAGATTTTTTATACCATCCTCGTTACAATCTGCCGCCTTGTTTTTCAACCAGTTTTCTACTTCCTTTTTGACCTCTTCATCACTGGCAAATCTCCGACCTCCAAGATGATCCTTTAGCTCTGGAAACAGATGAAAATTGCTTGGAGCAAAGTCCAGAGTTACAATCTACCGCCTTGTTTTTCAACCAGTTTTCCACTTCCTTTTTGACCTCTTCATAACTGGCAAATCTCCGACCTCCAAGATGATCCTTTAGCTCTGGAAACAGATGAAAATTGCTTGGAGCAAAGTCCAGAGAATAAGGAGGTTGCTCAAAAATATCCCAGTGAAACTCAGCCAAAACATCTTGTGTTGCACGAGCAGCGTGAGACCGGGCAATGTCATGAAACAGCTAAACTTTGCGGGACAAAAGCCCGCGTCGCTTGTCCTGGATGGCACGACGAAATCTCATGAGTACATCGCAGTACCGTTCATCACTTATTATTGTTCCACGGGGCAGATAGTCGAAAAGCAATACTCCTTTACAGTCTCAACAAACTGTGGCCATCAATTTTCCTTTAACAGGAGCTTTCTCTCTTTTCTTTACCCATACCATACTCTGACGTTTGGATTCAGGAGTCGAATGGTGAATCCAAGTTTTGAAAATACAGCTTCACCTTCATTTTCAAACATCTGTAAAAATGTTTGAGCAGCTGCACAATGATGCTGCTTGTGAACGTCAGACAAGCGTGGCACCCATCTCGTATATTCTTTCGACAACTGGAGATTGTCAACCATGAGGAACGACTAATATCAATATTGCTGGTCGGCCACTACGGTCATCCTCATGCACATTTTGCCTCTTTCAATAAACATTTCCGCCAACGGCAACCATTTGGATGGATATTATTCCTTCACCATATACAGTGCATATTTGACGATGAATATCCACAGCTGATTAATTTTTTGCAGTTAAAAATTGAATTACACTAAGCACCTCACAACTGGCGGCAACAGTCAACGGTGTCTCCATGGCGACTGAGCCGTAACTGACCGAGTGTGCGCTTCCCAGTTGCTAAATCGGTCCTCAGGGGTGCCAATACAACCAAGCTACAATACCCTGTGCCTCACACCTGTCAGCGTTGTACTTGATGCAAGTATTGAAGATGGGAAACTTACTTTTTGGATACCCCTCGTACAAATACATGCAGGAAGAAAACTAATGAAGACACAACATATTAGAAATATTCAGTACCACTTGCACCTTTGTCAGGTGAACAGGCAAAATATAGAAAGTTAAAGTCAACCATACTTTCCTCAGGCAATTATTTGTGTAGTGAATATTAGTTTAAAAGGTTGTCAATGTCTGTTACAGATAGAAATTATTTATTAATTTTTAAAAGTCAGATAATGCTAGTCTTTTATTAGTTATGGTTGATAAATTGTATTGTTTAGAGCTGGAAGCGGTACGTAAAGTTCAAAATGACCTACTACAACTGCATTGCCCTGCTCTATCAAGGGCAACAGTCAGAAGAGCAACAGAAGATGGGCGAGAGGATGGCATACTACCAGGCGGCCTTCGACAAGCTGGTGGAGGCCACAAAGCTCACCAAGGGACTGGATCACCCTGAGGTAAGTTCTGACCCTTGGTAGATTTAAAGAATCCTGATAGCAAATTAGTTTATCATACACCTGATTTTTGTAACAAGGTGAGGCTTTCGAAGTGAGGCTTCAGGTAGGGCCTCATTCTAAAGACTTGTAACATGTAAATCCAAATAAATGCACATTAAGAGAATTCAAAAACATAGTACTTTAGTTACAATAAAAAATTAAGATGTATTTATCAATATGAGAGATTTATCTTGGATTGGTCATTTTGGCAGTGTGTATGGCTAAATAGCAGTCTGTAATATTTAAGGTGGTCCTTTTAGGATAGGTTAAGACCATATTACCTGTTAGGTTCTTAAAGGGTTAATTATCCAGAATGTAGCGACATCAAAAGATTTCAAGGTTATTGATTGATCAGAGAGGGATGATGCATAAGATGCTAAAAGTAGTAGAGTGTGCACAATGAATATATGACTTGAGTAACTGTTACACGTTAATCAAAGCAGTTACATCATAAGAAAAGTATTTGGTTTATGTTAAACAACTGAATTTAAAAAACTTGTGATCAAAAAAAGATAATTCTGAGGGGACCATAACAGTTGTGAGGGCTTTTGTAAAAAACAGGCTTGTTGCTAAACTTCCACTCACAATTTGAAACGTACGGATTTATTCAACAGATAATTGAAGAGGCATTGACGTTCACAATGGATGTGGTGGAGGGCAAGAGGAAGGCTGCCAAGAATGAGAATGAGTTCATTTACCACGAAGAAGTCCCAGAGAAAGATGCCCTTCCAGAGATCAAGGGGGCGGCCCTTGTCAAGGGCACTCCCTTCAGTGTCACTGACCCAGACATCTCTGGCCCGGACATATTTGAGAGACTAGTTCCGATGAAGGCCCATGAAGCATCCTCACTGTACAGGTAAGGATTTTGCCCATTGCAGACTTGTGTTCACTCTCATAACATAATACTCTCACCATAGTAACTCTTAATACTTCTCTATACGAAATCAAATCTGACATTTTTCTATTTGAATAAGACTTTAAATGTTACTATTTTGACTGGAATAAATAATTTTTAAGAGATAGCTGCATGATTGGCTTTTGTATTGTTTTCCTACCAATGCTAATTAATAAAGTATTTTCAACCTTTTTCTAATTTACAGTGAAGAAAAAGCCAAGTTGCTGCGCAGAATGGGAGCCATGATTGATGATAAAGACCAAGAACTGATCGCCTTCATGTCTTCCCTGCAGTTAGAGTGTGTCAACGCTCACTTACAGCCGGACAGACTGCCCCAGGTATATGGGTGATTCATTTCTAATAATCTTTAATTTGGGTATAGATTTTTTTATATATTCTCGATTTATAGTGTAAGAAACTGTATTTGGATTCAATTTTGAACACTCAGTAAGGATCCTTATGCTTAATTTTGAATAAAAGATGAAAAATCACCGTAATTGGAATCAACGATTACAAGGTTTGCTGTTGATAGTACAATTCCAAACCCATATTGAAATCTCATGTAGTTTGTTCAGTCTATCCTAGCGCTTTTAGTTGCTGGTTGATTCATTGCGAGCGTGTTTTGACATTCTTTTAAACTAACATATATAGTTCATATTTACCAGCGCTAAGTCAGCTCCTGGTGCCTGGTTACAATGTAAGCCAGCAATGAACGTGTTAATGCTGTTTTGTACTACAGGATCCAAGCTTGTGTTTTGAAAAAGCTCATGAACTGAGCTTGAGTCTTCTATTTGTATTGTACTAAAGATGAAATTAAAATTTCAATAATGAAAGTTAGATTTTTTGAACAAATAATTGAAAAATAATTAAAAAATATTATAGTCAGCACACAACAGAAATAATGGCTTACTTCACAGGGATTTAGTGTTAAGCTAGTATTATAAGTTACACTACTATTGTATAAATCTAAACTAAAAATCAGCTGATTGTATTTCAAGTTATTTCAATAACATAAAATTGATTTTATAATATTTCTTATATTTTAAGTACTTTTTCAGAAAGGTTAAAATTCTTCATTTGGTTAAGTTAGGTGTCTCATATGTAAGAATGTAAGGTTAAAAATCAACATATTTTTTATTTGTTATTAATTTGACACATTAAAGTTTAAAAATACATAATGAATATCGAATATATTGGAGAGATAGATAGGACATCAGCAAACTTACCTTAGAAATTAGTGAAGTTTCACTAACACGAGTTTAGTAGTAACATATTCAAAAGAAACACAAAATCACACTAGTGAGTCACCTGTGAGTGCCAGTGGCACAGAAAATTTGTGTGATTTTGTGTTTCTTTTGTATATGTTACTACTACTCTGGTGTTAGTGAACTTGTCTTCTAAGGTAAGTTTGTTGATGTCCTATCTCTCCAATATACTAATTCCTGGCCAAGTGCCCTTAAACCTAACCTAATAATGAATCTACATATAACCACCACATATCAATCGGTGCGCCATACTTTGTTCTATTAAAACCACTATCTATACCAGTCTGCCCTCATTGATTAAAGTGGTAACGCTTATCACTTTCTTGTAGGGCTAAACAATGTGGTCAACCATGTCAAACTTACTTTGTAAGTTCTAGTATAGTACTAGATGCAGTAGAAATTTTTTATCAAATGTGGGAACATTTTTAATAAGATGCCTGTTTCTTTTTTTTGGAAACAAATTTGTCCGAAACATTAAAATTTCATCTAATAAATACCTTTAACATTGGTTATCTATTACAAAGTTAACACAAACCACATTTAATATAGTTATCAGTTATAACAATACTTATAAAAATGCCTACTCCAATTATTAATCATACATGTACGAGGGTTGTCTCAAAAGTAAGTTACACTATTTTATTAAAAGTATAAAAAACATCAGAAAATATTTTAAATGATATATTTTGAAAAGTACAAGTTAACCTTATTTTTCTACATAATTTCCATGATTTTCTAAACATTTTTGGTAACGTGGTAACAGTTTTTTCAGTCCCTCATCATACCATTCTGCCGCCATATTGCTTAGCCAACTCTCAACCTCTTCTTTCAGCTCATCGTCATTTGCGAAGCGCCGACCTCCAAGATGTTGTTTGAGGTGTGGGAAAAGATGAAAGTCACTTGGTGCAAGGTCGGGGGAGTAAGGTGGATGTCCAAAAACATCCCATCGAAAATCTGTGAGCAGGTCTTGGGTCTGACGAGCAGCATGTGGGCGAGCGTTGTCATGGAACAAAAAAACTTTTTTCGTCAACTTTCCTCTTCTTTTGTTCTGGATTGCTCTTCTCAGTTGTTCCAAAAGTTCACAATACCGTGCTGCTGTTATTGTAGTCCCACGAGGAAGGTAGTCGATCAATAACACACCTTTGTTGTCCCAAAAAACCGTCGCCATGATTTTTCCAGCGGATTCCACAACTTTCGCTTTTTTTGGTGTTGGTTCGTCCTTTCCTTTCCATACCACACTCTGTCTTTTTGATTCAGGCGTCCAATGATGGATCCAGGTCTCATCCCCAGTCACTATTCGATCGAATAAATTGTCTCCTTCATCATCGAAAAATTGTTGAAATTGCAAAGCAGCATCAACTCTCCGCTCTTTGTGCTGTTCTGTGAGAAGGCGTGGAACCCACCTTGCACACACTTTTGACAGATGAAGATCATCAGAAATAATCCTGTGGAGTGATGCACGGCTTATTTCCACATTAGAAGGCAGTTGACAAAGGATTTCGTCAAGAGTCAGGCGCCGATCGGTGTCAATGACCTTTCTGACATCTTCAACAACAGTTGCCGCGCGAGAAGTGGAGGGGCGGCCGCTTCGTTGTTCATCATGCAGTGTTGTCCGTCCTTCAATGAATGATTGACGCCAACGAGATACCATTGGCCTTGACATCACACCTTCACCATAAACACTACACAACTCATGATGAATTTCAGTAGCAGTTTTATTTTTTGCTGTTAAAAAACGAATAATAGCGCGAATTTCACAATCAGCGGTAGGAACAAGTGGTGTCTCCATATTGCCTGTAGTCTGACTGGCCGATCGATCGACGCACGCGCATAGGAATTTTACAGTGCTGCCACTACGCCCAGACGCAAATACTCCGCGACTCCGAGACTTCTGGCGCCAACAGAACGGCTTTAAAAAAATAGTGTAACTTACTTTTGAGACGACCCTCGTACTAATAATACAAGTCCTCAGTAAAAATAAAATCTGAAAGAAATCACAAGGGTTAGGCTGATGGCTGCCTTAAAGTCTTGGTTAGATGTATTTGTGTTTAAAAAAATTGAATTCCAGAAATAAACATTATTTTTTTAAAGAAGTGTACTTGCTGCTTTAAAATTATTAATAAAACAAAGCTTATTTAAGTAGCAATCTTTAATTTGATATCAAAATGTTCATATTTTTTTAATCAAAATATGATTTACTATTGTTGGGGGTTGAAAGTGATATTTTATAAGCTTAGCTGCTAT
This sequence comes from Stictocephala bisonia, assembly GCA_035578905.1. NCBI lineage: Eukaryota > Metazoa > Arthropoda > Insecta > Hemiptera > Membracidae > Stictocephala > Stictocephala bisonia. Next base: position 732,896 of record JAQJVL010000337.1, on the reverse strand, counting down.
GATTTGTACCAATCATTTGGAATGTAATATATTCTAAGATTGGTCTTTACAAAGTGGATAAGAACAGAGTTTAAAATTGATCCATAGCTTTGCTTTATAATCTAATCTTTTTTCTTATTAATTTAGAAAGATAGTTATAGAATCGCTAATAAATCTGTTATAGTATGTATTGCTAAGTCTGTAAATCATAAAATTTTAAGAAGTTCAGGATTTAGTTGACCTCTTTTTGTTTTCAGGACGTAGTTGACAGATGTGCAGCTCTAAGTGCGAAGCCTGATGCTATTCAGAATCTCATCGAAGCCATGGACAAACTGTCCGATATCTATCAAGATGTTGAGGCTATGTTGAAGGAAATAATGGAACTCATTCAGGTAATTAAAAAGTAGAATTAAAGTGAAGAAGAACTATAATATTATCATAAAATGACAATGAGTTATATTAAGTTTTGTTTTTTACCTTTAGCAATTTTTACTGTAAAATATGAAATCTACCAATATACTTTTTAATAAAATCTAAAAAATTCTATTTGTAATTTTGTATTTGTCTTGTTTTCTAACTTTTTTAACCTGTTATCAATTTTTTTTATAAATACATATAATACAGCAAAAATGGGCTCTTTTAAGGGAATACGTCAACGAGGCATCGTCCATAAGGTTTACATGTAATACTTAGGAACACTTTTCTCAAAGATGGATAAAGATATCAATTTGAAATTTTTACCACCTCTTCAGAGTATTAATACCTACTTAGGGTACCAATATGATCTGCATATGTGTGTTATTTATTGTTTTAATCAAAAAAGATTTTTTGAAAATTTTAAACAAAAATCAGAAAACAAATATTTATTTCTTTACACCATCTTTTCTATTGTAATGCAATAATATTGGTACATGTAACATAATATATACACATAATGCCATGAAAAAAATTTCAGGCTTGTATCTTAACTACTTTTAGAGATACATGTTCCTGAACTCAAAAATTACTACTTGCGGAAAACAGCAAAAATACCTTGGCACAGCTGGCGCGCTTTTGGCTGCAAGCACCACTACAACTAATTTTTTAGATGGTTTAAAACCTGACTAGATATAAGTGTTATACATCATTTTGTTCAGAACATTCTGTAGACTATTAATATGCAATAAAAAAATTTGTATATATATATAAAAAGAACCACACTTAGCAATCTTTTCTTGATGTTTTAATGTTTAAATCGATTTCGGTCTCGAAAGACCATCATCAGTATAAAACATAATATAAATAGGGTTATAAATATATCTTTAGAATAATTAATTTAACAGCTGACACTATAAAAATTTAAATAAAAATGTAGATGGATAAGTTGTAGATCTTGTTAAATTTTATAATTTTGCATCTTCATGATAGAATCAAACATAATATTTGATTGAAATTTTATTTGATCGTTGAGTAATAAAATTTATTAATTATTAATATTACTCAACGATCAAATAAAATTTCAATCAAATATTATGTTTGATTCTATCATGAAGATGCAAAATTATAAAATTTAACAAGATCTACAACTTATCCATCTACATTTTTATTTAAATTTTTATAGTGTCAGCTGTTAAATTAATTATTCTAAAGATATATTTATAACCCTATTTATATTATGTTTTATACTGATGATGGTCTTTCGAGACCGAAATCGATTTAAACATTAAAACATCAAGAAAAGATTGCTAAGTGTGGTTCTTTTTATATATATATATAAATAATAAGCAATCTAATAGCTAAAAATGTCAAAAAAAAAAAAAAAATTTTGATTTTTTAAAGGTTTTCGTTGACGTATTCCCTTAAAGAAAATATCTTTTTCACTAAAATATACTTAAATTGTAACCAAACATTTAACTAAACAAATTCTTTTAATAGTTGGTTTCTGAAATGTATATGAAAATAGTTTTACCTACTACATTTTACACTATTTTATTCATTTACTAGTGTAGAAAGAAAGTATTGACTTATCATATTTAAAAGAAAAGACACAACAGAATTTTTTTATTACTAGTTAAGATGCTAGAAACTTAAAAAATCTATTTTTGGTAATGATATGATGAGACAACAAATTATTGCCATGTGGATTATAGATTCGTGAATTTTAGTAAGCTGTTTTTTTTTTTAGTATAAATTTACTCATGTCTATATTTACCTATTTGTTTACTTCATTTCTTTCCTAACAATTTCAACAATAAAATCCAGATGGTACTTTAGTTGGAGTCATGATAAATGTCGAAAGGAATCAGCTGATAACCACCAGCTGTTCATTTGTCATTGGGCCATTAATTAATTACACTTTCAAAGGAGTAGTTAGCTTTAGTTTGCACAAAACGTTAGCTCATAACACTCATTCAAACCCATATTCTCCCTTATTTTATTACTTCCTCTTTACTGTTGCATTTCAGTCTTCTAAGGACTATGTGCTGAGCTCAGCTTTCCACATAGTTCCATTTGGCTTTTTCAGGAGAGGTTGTACGTCAATGCATATTAATAAGTATTTTACTACCTCTTCTCTGATAACTTCTGGGAACTCTGTAAGATCCTCTTTTTTTCTACCAACAATCAGCTGTTTACTTTTTCTTTCATTTAATGCTAAATCATTGGATTGACAGTTTTGGGATGTCATATTTATAGATATATAGGAGGCTATTTCCAGTTTAAGAGTACAGTGTCTTCTGCAAGCATGAGAGTCTTAAAGTGGTTTTTTTTTTTAGATATTTTGGGAAGTCACTGGAAAATATAATAAACATAAGGGGTCCCAGCACTGAGCCCTGAGGACTCTCTGTTTACCTTTAAGACGTGGTAGTAGTGTGGACTCAGTTCACTTTTGTTTTTATTTCAACTGCCTGTTGGTTATTAGATAATTTTCTAACTATTCTGCTGGTGTTCCTTTTATTCCAAAATCAAAGAATTTCCTCATGAGCATATCATGACTAATGCAGTTGAATGCTTTACTATAGTCTTAAGAGTAGATCCATAGCAGTATCTCCAAGAGTTAGGGGTGTGCGAGTAGAGATTTTTGAGTTCGAGTCGAGTAGTTGGTATTTTTTTGGAGTATCGAGTATTTTCGAGCGAGTATTTACAGAAAGATTTCCTGTTTACCCAAGGCAACTGTAAAAGGCAGACACTATCCTAAGCATATGTTAAGTTTTGCAAGATTCGTAAATATATACATCTAAACTGAACACAATAATTTTGATTTGTTGTTTGTAACTGTAACATTTAATAAATAAAACTTTTTACTTCCTGCCTTTCGATATTTTTATGTGGCATTGTTTTGATTAACCTTTTTCCTTTTTTCATAACTAATATGATAAAAGAAACTAAGAAAGTATATTATCAATTGAAACAACGTGAATTTTAAAGATATAATCTGTTCACTCACAGATCAGATTTTCTATGCAAGCCAATTATACTGTTTTACAGCCGGCCGATATGTTTATCTGGTGGTTCAGTTCAAAGTGTACTAAGTGTACAAAGTGTGAAAACGTAGCTAAGCTTGTTGGCAAAAGCTACATCCAACCAAACTGAAACTAAAATTCAGGCGTCATCGCCAAATACAGTCATTTACTTTCAGAATTGCTTCCTCTCAACAAAAAATTGATTGTGTACGCGCCAAGAAGAGTGGATCTGGATTCTGTGGGTATTTAATTCAGTAATAAAAAAGTTACAACTAGCCGGAAATAAGCTGTGAATTATATACTCAAATTTGAAAATCTGGATGACAAAGACTGTAGTTCAATCGATTGATAATAATAACTAAGCAGGTTTACAAAAAATAAATTTTAAAGTCGCTTAGGATGAATTAGTTTTTAAATTATGATCGGTAATGAAATGTGTGCAACTTGAAACTATTTCGATACATGAAGCTACACTGAACAACAGATAAATAATTATTTCATAACGAGAAATTCATGAAAACCTGGCGTAATCAAATGAAAACCATAGACGTAGTCGGCTAATATAATATGTCTAGCCGATATTGGCGACGAGATGCAGTCTGAAATATAAACTTATGAATAAAAAATGAGACATTTGTCGATAAGGCTACGGTTCAATAAAAATTATTTTCCGAATCTCTAAATTCATCGTATTTTGTTTAGAAAGGTCTTCCAACATGTTTCTCCATCACTTGAGTTGATTCGTGATTGTTTTACAGTTTACATCGACGTCAATGAGAACAGGGAACCGTTCAGTGAGTTTACGAATCAAAATTATCGTATTTTACTACCTTTTATACTCCAACTGTGTTATTGTCTAACCTAGTCAGGAAACCGTTCAACAAATTAACAGGAAAAAATATCGTATGCACAAATATTACATGCAGTTTTGGCGATCTAAGATGTTTACGGAATATTAATTAATAGACGTTTACCATGGATATATATCTATTTTTATTTGACGAAAAATAAATCAATAATGTTGTGTCACATGCTGCTAGAACGCCATTACCATATTTTATATGATACAATACGCTATTTTCTTACGTGAAATCATTGGACCATTCCCTGCTCAGATTAAAAAACAAAATGGACCTCAATCGACTCGTGGGAAATATACGATAATGTTAGTTCCAAAAAGGAGCTGAACGGTTCTTTGCACATACGTATACTACAACCTAGATGAACTTTAGCCTAGAAAAGATGGGAAGTTCGATTTTTAGGATCTAAAGTGACCCGTTCTCGATACCCTTTTAATTGTCGGTATTATTGATATGAACGAAAATATACATAATTTCTATGGCGTACAGACCATTAGATTTGTATCGGTAACAGGTCTTTTTAAGCATCTTGAACCGGATCTCTCGACCCCTTTCTTGGGTCATAAAAACACTAACCAGCACTTCTGTTTTATTCATGCTATTTTAGGTTACAAGTGACTAGTAGACTCAGCAACCAACATGTTTGATCGCTTTCTTCCCAGCTCTGTTGTTCACTTTGAATTGAAATCATAATGAACGAACTCGTTCACTCACTACGTCGACTAGTTCATTTGACTATCGTCGAGTACTACCTATTCTTAGGCGTATTGTTTAGTTCATAAATAAGTGTACCTAACTGTTAACGTATTATTGAGGGTAAAATAAAACACAAGGAAGCACACATTTTTCATTAATAACTTATAAAACTGTTTACTCTTAAAACTAAATTAAGATGTAAATCTGATATTTCGTGAAATACAACTACTCGATCGAACTTCGAGTAGTTTCGGAAGCTTCGAGCCAAGTTCGAGTAATAAAATACTCGAAGTTTCGAGTACTCGCACACCCCTACCAAGAGTATTCATATATTTGTATGATTGCTGTTTTAGTTGACTTATATGGTACAAACTCATGTTGTTCCTCAGGAAGAAGGATATTGCTTGTTAGTTTAGTCATCAGTTGGACTATCACTAATTTTTCTTCAACATTTCAGAAAGTAGATAAAATTGACATGGGTCTATTGTTACTCCCATGTGTTGGGTCTCTACCCTTAAGCTTCAGTTATCTTAGCTCATTATCATCTTGTATTATTGAAAAAGTGGCAGTTTATTAGACTTTGTTCTTTGTGACTAGTTATTATCTGTGAATATGAAAATATTTCCTCTAATATACTAAAAAGAGAAGCATCCAATGATGAATCCCTAATAAAGAATAACAATTTTGACTAATTTAACCTTTAAACCTTCTTTATAGAATGAGGAGTTGGAAGAAAGAGAATACCAGGAGGTGATGGGGAGTCGGCCGCCATCCATCGTTGCAACAGACTTGACTCGGGAAGCTCACAAGTACGAAGAGGCTCATAATAAGGCTGCAGAGAGCAACAATACACTGCACAAGGCCATGACGCAGCATATTGCCAACCTGCGGCTGCTGCAGCAGCCTCTTGCGCAGCTGTCTACTAAGATTCCTACTGTATCTGCTTTGCGTTGTAAGTACAAGAAGATTGTAGTATAGAATCTGATCATTATTGTTGCATTGAACAGTTTTTATTTCTTTCTTCGTTTGATTATATCATTTTTCCCTTAATTACTTAAATTCCTAGATTACTTTATATTAGACACTAGATGATAATAAGTTAATTAAGTAACAAGAAATTCTTCTTATATTTCCTGATTTTAAACTAAATTTCAAATTGTACTAAAACTATTTATTTTTTATCAGTGAAAAACGTAAATCAGCCTTTATTAGAGAAAGGCTGTTGGGTTAGTATGTTATGGGTTTTGTCATTTTTTGTAATATTTTTTCAACCAAATTTAAATCATTAGATAAATATAACAATTAGACAATATTTGGTATGTTCCTCATGTATTCTAATCATAAAATGTGTCTTGATAAATTCTAAGTGTATAATCATGATTTGAACATTCTTAAAAAGGAATTGTTCTACCTATACAGGTAATTCCATTGTATGTATAATATTTACTGGATAAAGTTTTTTCCTGTCATTTTTTTGACATTTTATTTTATTATACAGTGGATCAACAGCCAGTGGTGCAAGAAATGCAGCATTTGGTGGGGAAGGTAGAGGAGATGCGCCGGCAGAGGGCCATGCTAGCAACACAGCTGAGAGAGTCCATCTGTGGAGACGACATAACGGCCCAGCTGGTGACACGGCAAAATGAAAATCTGGAGACAGTCTTTCAAGAAGAGCTTCAGAAACACGTCAAATATGTAAGTTTAATTGAAATTATACTAATTTATTTGTTGGGTTTCTAGAGGTAGGCCTACTAGTTTTTAAAGAATAACTTTTCTTGGAAGATAAGCCCTCTAAAAAAAGTACCAAGTTGCATGTTCCTGGCTTCTTGGTACATGTGATTAGACAGAAACTGACTAAGGGTAGTTATATAATGTCAGATATTTTTTGGTGTTGAGTGAGGACTGTAGTTTTAGTAATATAATCTTTCATGTATGCTAATTTGTGATAGACGGATGAATAATTTGTGATTGACTGAGTTGAAGGGGTCGGTCAGCAGATGAAGGAGGTATGTTACAAAAAGTAAGTTTTGAGATATTTAACTTCAAAGTTTATATGCTGGAACTTTTTCAATATATAATATTAAAAACTTTGTTTCCCCTATTATTATGGCTATTGGTGGTAGAATCATTGCCCAAATGTTAGTTTTACTAATTCAAATATTTTATATTTTTATAAATATAAAAATATACTTATAGAGTAGTGTATGAAGGCTTTATATCAGAAGAACTTAACAATCCCAAATGGAAGAAGGGTGTATGTACGTATTGGAGTGTTACATGCCCTTCTTCCTTTAGGTGGGAGTTATTTACAATGTGCATACCTCCTTTATCATTAGCTCGAAACTTCGAGTATTTAATCAAGTATTTTACTACTCGAACTCGGCTCGAAGCTTTCGAAACTACCCGAAGTTTGATTGAGTAGTTGTATTTCACGAAACATCAGATTTACATTAATTTAGTTTTAAGAGTAAACAGTTTTATAAGATATGAATAAAAAATGTGCACTTCCTTGTTTTATTTTACCCTTAATCATACGCTATCAGTTTGGTACGTGTAACACGCCTAAGAATAGGTAGTACACGACGACAGTCAAATGAACTAGTCGACGTAGTGAACGAGTTCGTTCATTATGATTTGAACTAGTTTAATTCAAAGTGAACAACAGAGCTAGGAAGGAAGCCATCACACATGTTGGTTGTTGAGTCTACTAGTCACTTGTAATCTCTCTCAAATTTCTTTAAAATGGGTAAAATCATATTTAGTGGATCGGTTTCATAGAACAGTCGTTTTCAAAAATAATACTTACAACTTTTCTAATTGGAACTAACAATATTTGAGTGTGCCCCAGGGATCAATAATGGGACCACTTTTGTTTTTAATTTACATTAATGATTTGCCTTTCAATCTGAATTCAAAATTGATTCTTTATGCTGACGAGACAACAGCCATATTAAAAGCAAACAGTCCAACTCATTTACAAAATTCAATAAATTGTGCGTTTGAAGAGCTAAATCATTGGTTCACTGCAAATGGTTTAAAAATAAACTGCTCTAAAACTCAAATAATTAATTTTAAAACCAATCAAAATACGGAAAATTTCGAGTTATTGATCAATTTCGATGGACAAATTGTGGATCAGGTAAACACAACAACATTTCTGGGCATCCAAGTGCAAAACAATTTAAAATGGGATGTATACATAGACATTTTGTCTAAAAGACTAAATACCATCAACACAAATATTTAACTAGGTATCGAAATGATTTTCAACTGCCTAGAAACTTCACTAGAAAAACTACCACAGTACATAGGCAAAAAAATGTATAATAAATTACCAAATACTTGAAAGCAATTGAGAGAGTTGAAATTTTTAAAAGAGATATTACTGAATTACTCATAAGCAAAGCCTACTATAGTATTAATGATTTTTTAAATGATGTATTTTAATTATTTTCAAAAATATTTGTATATGTAGTTATCCAAGTAAGTGCATTCTTCAAAATTCAAACCTTTATTGTCTTTCAACGTTTATAGGCAATCATTGTCAATATATAAACTAGATTTAGACATACAATAAAAATACTATACAGTAGTGATGGGTCGGTTCCATTTTTTTTTCCCGGTTCAAGTCTTTACTGAAATTGGTTCTCGGTTCTGAGTACTTTTAGAGAAAGTCTCCAAAAGTGTTTCCATTACCTTCTGCCTGTAAATCAACAAATTAATGGAATCAGACAGTAAAAACAGTGCATAGTATTTTGGCGATTTCTCCAATATGAAGTTTAATACACCCTAAAAATCTATAAAATGACATACAATATTTCCAATAACTAGAGAGTTGGTAACATTTTATTTAATCTCAGGGTATGATTGTTTACATTTTTTGCACAAAGAAAGTACTTATTTTAAATTTTAAAAAGTATACAATTTAGCTAAATGGACTATAATGCTAAAATAAGTTTGCAATTGAAATTTAACTTATACAATTGAAAATAATAAAACTTATATAAGCCTAGACAAAATTTTAAAATAACCTGCCATTTTAGATCTGGTTTAGTAATACAACTTATTCAAAAATAAATCACAATTGATTGAAATTACCACAACTAAATTTAAGAGGTTGGTGTAATTGATGCCTGTCAAAAATAAACAGCAAAAATAAATAATAATATAATTAATTAAAAAAAATATTTTTACTAACTATTGAAAACAAACTATTTTTATTAACTATTGGTTCTTTTCTCAATTGGTGATAATACTGAAGTTAGAAAATATAAATGCTACTCACATTCATAAGAAACTATACAGCCAATAATACCACAAATGTTTTTAGAAATTACAGTATACATTTTGTTTTAAATTTAAGGAATAATGAACTATTTTGGGTCAGTAAATGTTAAGTCAGTCCAATTTAAAACATTAATCAAATTTTAAAATTTCTAAATAAAAAAAAATTAAAATTAAATTCAACTATTTTAAAATAAAAATGCTAAAAACTCCTTTTGTTTAGTTTTGATACAAGATTAAGAAAAAATTATTTGTCAATCCAATTCCCTTGGTGTTGTATGCATTGTTTTCTCATTACAAGTCTAAATAAATAAACTCTAATATCTTAAGTTCATCATAAAAACCTTTTATTTTTCAAAATACAGTGAAACCCTATTTTCCGCCAGGTTCTGTTATCCGTCAGTGTCTGGGTTCGTCACGCCACGATATGACAGTTGTCGTATGACATCCGTCTGGAAGACGACAATTACCCCCTCCAGCCGTCTAGCCCTCATAAGCCTAGTTCCAACGGCCTGTCATCTGTAAGACCTCGTATGCTGTCTATCAGATAACAGGTTGTTGGAACAGCTCGCCTGACGTACGGACAGGCCGTCCGAGGCTGCCTGAACAGATCCCTTACAACATGGGGAAAGAGGTGGCACTACAAAGGCCTGCATTCGGAGATTAAGTTTTAAGCTGTTATGCCTACACAGGTCACGGGCCGTGGAACGGTCATGTCTGATGATACATAGGCGACACGCTATCCGTGTAGCAACATCGCCTGATGTCTGCGAAAACACTGGCCGTGGGAACTGGGCTTTAATATATTACACTGTACTGCAGTTTAATTTTAAGAATGTTGATAATTAATTTTTGTGCTCATTAAATAATGTACAAGCTTATGTTTTATATTAAACTAGGCCTACTGTGATAAAAGCGTAATTGTGACCTGCAGTATATACATTCTGTAACATGTCTTTTTTTCTAACGTTTACATTCTCATTTCGTTAATCAATATGTACAAAACAGCATTAAAATTTAATGTGCATAGGCACTAATAATAAGTTTCCAGTGATATAAGTGTGAGTGGGTGAATTCTCTATAATCCGTCTATTCTCCAATCCGTCACGGCCGCGGTCCCGACCCTTGACGGAAAATAGGGTTTCTACTGTACATAATAAAACTAGAAGCATAATTAATTTTAGAATGTTAGATGAGTTGTAAACAGAATGGAATGTTTCCACAAGGTACTATTTATCAGGCAGAAAGTGAAAGAAAGGGTGGAGCTCAGGCAGAAAGGAAGACTGGACTCTGGACTTTTGAACAAAAACTGAATGGCTTCAAATATCAAGATTTGATCACGATATCACTAATTAAAGTCATTCAGTTTTTGTTCAAAAGTCCAGAGTCCAGTCTTCCTTTCTGCCTGAGCTCCACCCTTTCTTTCCAGTGAACAGTGGCCTTTACGTGTGAATTCCTATTCATTAATGTTATCTGTCTCTTTTCACGTGCTGATAAGGCAGTGGTCAGACTATGGGCGAATATTTTCTGACTTAGATATTTTGTTTATCTCTGGCCAAATCACGTACTGATAGTGAAGTTGCCTTCTATGGTCAGATTATTAAAGATCTACCTTATCTTGTGGATGTTTGATTGTTCTGCTAATCAGCACTTTTCACACCTGAAACATTTCTGATATGGAAGCTATCTCCCCATTTACTTTCTGGAACCGGAACCGCAAAACCGAGATTTTTCCATCGGTTCCGGTTCCTTTGTCAATAACTGATAGAACCGAGAACCAACTTTAGGGACGGACCCATCCCTACTTTACAGTAAAACCCTGATTATTACAAACCCGGGTTATGCAAAACATAATCTAGTGAGAAAAGGAATAATGGACATTAATCGTAAAAACACTTTGGTAAAACAATTGCCAATTAATTTATACAGTAAGTATAGTAGAGTGTTAAAAACTACATAATTGTGCACTTTACAGTAGTGTTGGTCTATTGATTTAGGATGTCGGCCAAACGAAAAAGAGTGATTGTAACCATTGAAACAAAATACTTTTTAAAATGATTTTTAAAATTCACTGTACTGTAATCTAATGCTGTACATAGTTTTAAAATAATGCTTATACAATCTGGGAACACATTTACTGTTCATAATTACTAAATAATGTAACATCTGATTATCGGAAATTTTCATTATTTGAATCGGGTCCAGCCCCAATTGTTTCTAATAATCGTGGTTCTACTGTACATGGTAAAAGTAGCAGTAAACTTGGTAATGTTTCATACATAGTACAATGATCATTGCATAAAACTATTAAAGAGTATATTGTTACTCTAAAATTGTAAAATATAACTGGTCTTATAATACTCCTGGTCAAAATAAATGCCCTTTGCCCTAACCCGCCTCATGAAATTATCCTTCACATATTCTGTGGGCTTGAGGTCAGGGATCCTTGCTGGCCAGTCCACTGCAGTCACTTTGTAGTCTAGTAGATACGCTGTAACCAGTGCAGCAGAGTGTGGTCGTGCATCGTCGAGTCTCAGGATGAAGTACTCTCTAACATCAACAGCTAATGGAACCACATCGTGTTCAAGGAGGTTGTCCACATACCTTCACGTCCTCAGTGCTGGCCTACCAACTGTCACTATCTCTGTACGACAGACAGAACTTATGCCATCCCAAAGCATAAGTCAGCCACCTCCAAAATGTTCTCTTGGGGAAATGCTGACCTCTTCAAACCTTTATCCTTGCCTTCTCCAACTTCACTCACGTCCATCTGAATCTGATCTTGATGTGAGTCTCATCTGTGAAACACGAGTCTCCAATCTACCTCAATCCAAGTCACATGTTCACAAAAACTTTAGTCTTAGCTGTTCAGAGCTTTGCGATGAGACAGGGACCAGTAGCTTTTTTTAAATTTTTTTTATGATTGGGAGGGCCAGGCTTCAATACCTGGTAACGGTCCCTAAGCCAGAAGGCCTATTGTGCGCCATTCTTTATAGGACTTCAAACCTCATCCAATACATCTCCAATACAGGAGTCAAGTTCTGTGACAGTAATCGTTTCGCCCTGAGGATGACCTACTGTAATGCGGCCGAAATGTCGGCAATGTTTGTACATAGCCCAGTGACGCAGTCGAACCCCGAAGACCCCTAGTATTTGTTAGTGATAGTGACGACCGTGGAAGCCTATCCATGAAGAAGGACGATCTCATGTTTCAAATACATAAACTTTGTTTTTTTTTTTTTTTTGTAATTTATTCTTAGACCCATATGTTCAGTCTCATGAATGAAAATTCTTGTTAATTCTTCAATGTCTTCTTTGGTTTCTGCTAGGAGAGTTACATTATCTGCAAATGCTAATAAGTTTATTTTACTTCCTACTTTCAGTACTAAGTTTTTTCCTAGTTTTTGTAGGGCAACTTCTAGTTCCGTGTTGAATGGTAGAAGTGATAATATGCATCCTTGCCTCACTCCCATTACAACACAACGTTGTGTCGGCGTCTCATATGTAAGAATGTAAGAACTTCAAATGTTTCAGACAATAATTCTTCTTCAACTTTGACATTACAACTTAACCCATCGACTGCCATCTTAATTAGATTAGCAGTTTTTTTATACCAAAATTTTTAATCTTTTGCCTTATTCTCTTCCTATTCAGCTTTTGAATAATAAACAAATAAATCATGAAATGCTTTATTGTACTCCTAATATTTTCTAAGGACATATTTCAAAATAAATATTTGTTTTGTTGTAGAGTGTCCTTCAATAAGCTTAATGGTCACCTATTATTGTGCTTTTAAAATTGTTGAGACATCCTTGAATTCTTTTTGAGAGAACTTTACATGCATTGCTAACCAGTGATAGTTCTCACACACTTCTTTTTCACCCTTCTTAAATATGGGTAGGATGAGAGCCAGTAGCGTTATTTCAACTTTTTAACTGGGGTGACAATACCCCCCCCGGGAGAAAGTTTTAAGAACAGTTGATGCTGAAACAGTGTTTTATGACACTTTGACATTCGAGAATTTGTTGATTTCATAATTATTGTCATTAAGAAAATATGTAAAATAGCTCTCATAAAGTTCAGTAAAACCCAATAATATTAGTTTCGAGCTTTATCTCATTAATCATGTTACATTAGACCCTACTTATCAACTACATAAACAGATAGCAGAATTCGCTAATTCAGTTATTACTACCAAAGTAAAAACCGATTGAAGAAAATTAAAAGAAGTTATCGCCCTTTTGAAATTTGTTCTGACTGTAAATTGTTTTCTGCTGTATATTCTTGATGGAATTGCTTTGGTTATAAATAGAAAGTCATTTTTTGGTAAATTCCACAAATTTTATACTGTACTTACAACTGAAGATGCCTTAACCGGTGAAAGCACTTAAGGCATCTTCGGCGTCTTAATTTTAAAAATTAAAATTTGTGGAATTTACCAGAAAATTACTTTCTATTTGTAAATTGTTTGTCAACTTTTTAGACTTTTATGTAAAATTTTTTGGGTGGCAAAATACCATGCTGCACATTTTTGGGGTGGCATTTGCCACCCCTAAATGACGCCTATAATGATAGCTTCCTGCTAGCTCAGGATAAATTAGTCCATGAGTAGATCTCAAAATTATAACGTTCATTGCCTCCATTTCAATCAGTCATCTATCACGGACAGATTTTCAATCTCTCCTATGAAATTTTATTCACTTAGAAAACTTCCAAGTTAAATAGATTTTTAACACAGCCAGGCAGTTGTCAACCTGTCATAATGAATGCTCACGATAGCTCAATATATGTAATCTTGTCATGTTTAAGTAAATTAATTAATCACAAAATGAGTCATATACAAGGTTTGTTTTATAGAACAATACTATCAAGACAAACGTTTAATTTACTCATTTATCATGTTATGTCACTACATGAAATGTTTGAGTTCTTTAGTGCACTGGAAGTATTGGTAAAAGTTTGCTAATTTCTTTTACTGTCAGTTATTCTTTTTTCTTTTTTATTATAGGTGTAAAAGTTTGATTATTTCATTATATCCAAATTATTTAGCATTTGTTGTAAATAAATTAGATTATTGCCACTAAAAAATCTGTAAGCACATACAATTTAAAAGTAGTTATAAAAATTTAAAGTTAAGTAATATTTGCATTTTCCTGTTGCAGGTCAGTCTCATCGAACAAAACTTGGCAGCTCAAGATAATATAGTAAAAGCATTAATGGAGACCTATGCTCAGTACGCTCCTGTGCGAAAAGCTACGATGGAAATAATTAGGCAGAGAAACTTGACTCTGTCAGCTCTCATATCATCTTATGATGCCTATGAAGACTTGATAGCCAAGTCAAGCAAAGGTCAAGAATTCTACAGAAAGTTGGAGACGAATGTTACAAAGCTTCTTCAGCGAGTGAAAGGTACTTGCAAAGTTCAACAAGAGGAAAGGGACACGATTCTGGCCAAAAATGGAAAAACATTACCCTCAAAGGCTAAACAAATTGCTAAAGACCCTGTTCCACAAAGCCATGAACAAAATCCCCCTTCTTCAGGAACAAGTGGGCCAAAGCTAAAAGACTACTTGGATAACTATAAAAAGGATAAATCAGGAGGTTATCCAGTGCAAAACCCTGGAGGACAAATCAGTGATCCATATTACAATTCTACTCTACCAACATCTACAGGATATGCTGCTGATAGTGTTTCAGCCCCTTACGATAACTCTCAGCCCTGGGTGCCTAGTGTGAGGCCAGCCCCTGTAGGTCAGGAAGGAACTTGCCCCACAGCTTCCTCGCAAGACTTAAAATCCGAGTCAAATTATCCTGGATACAATTCTAGCTACACATCCAGTGTTCCTAATAAACCATATATCAGCGATTCAACTCCATACTCCCAGTTTTACGCTGATCAATATGCATCGTATATGGCTCAGTATCAGCAGTATCCTACCACCTCTTCGCCTTATAATATACCACCAAACTATGGGAAGAATGAAATTCCAACTTATCCTAAGGGTCTCTCCCATGGCACTCCAAGTACTGTTAAATACCCAACCAACACACCAAGCCCCCAGGTTCAAGGATCTATGCCAATGAATCCTCCTCCTTACCCCTCACCAGCGCCATCACCTGCTGGAACAAACTATCAGCCACCTCCATATGACGCATATAAACCTCCCACTACAGCCCCACAAGCATATGTTGCTCAAACTTCCCTCACTCAGTCTTATAACAGTTCCACTTATAATGCACATCCCCAATACATGAATCAAAACTTTCCAACCAATCAAACTTACCCTTCACAAGTTGGGCAAAACTTTACACCGCAAGAGAACTACTCTGCATACCCAACACAAACATATCAAACTCAGAATATTCCTTCAGCACAAAACTATCCCTCTACTTCATCCAGTCCATTACATAATTATACTTCAACAAATCTGGTTCCTACAGCAAATATTCCACAAGTCCCCTACACTTCTACAGAATCATATCAAAAGCCGATGACCACTTTCTCCCAGACATCTAACATTCCTCCCCATCACCAAAATTCCCTTTCATCAATAGATCAGAATATTTCCAACAATTTTAATGCAATCCAGAATAAACAAATGGATGTGACAACCACATCATATTCTATGACCTATCCGATTCCATCTCAGGAACAACAACAAATCAGCAGTCAGCAACTTTACTCACAGTACAACAGTGGAGCCAACAACACGTTCACTAATCCCTCGGTAAACCATGGTGAGACCCAGAGTGAGCCAATACAACAACAGCAGTATTCCAGCTACATTCCTCAAAACTACACAGGGTACCTGAATTCTCAGAACAATTACACTGCACAGCCTTGGCTGAATACGTATGATGCAAAGTCTGCACAGCCACAGCTGAATTACTATTCAACAAATCAGTATCCAAACTACTCTCAAGTGGGGGCAGACGTGCAGTATACACCCACTGGGGGCTCTTCATGCTACACCCATGCAGGGCAACAAGTCGGTCCACAGACGAGTGCCTCTATGGCTCAACCGAGTACGCAGGCTGGACAACCCAACTACACGCAAGGCAACTACTACACTTTACCTTATGGCTACCAATACACATCAGGCTCTACGCAGTGTATAATGTCACCCTCAGGCGCTCCTCAGGTTCTTCCTGCCCAAGTGTCCACCCAACAGGGCCCAATGACACCTCAGAGCCCAATGACCTACATGCAAGCATCTAACTCTAACCTGAAACTCACATTCAGCCAAGATAAAGGATCCCCTCCATCCAATGTCGATCTTTTGGCTGGTCTGGATTTCTCTCTCAGCCAAGATCCTCTGGTACCTCAACAGAATTCAACAGAAACAGTCAAACCTGCACCATCAGCTACTATCGGATTGGAGGAGAAACTTTCAACTGTAACAATCGCAGATAATACAACTGTTCCCGCTGCTTCTGATGCTGTGCCAGTTCCACCTGCAGGACCAATCACTTTCACTCCCAAAAAAGTAGGTTGATCCTATACCTCAATCATAACAAGTATTGTCATTAATATAACTAAATTGTTAATTTTTTTGAGCTATTGAAAATAAAATACAAAAACTGATTTAAGTATTCTTAATTATCTGTAAAAAGAATTTTTTTCAATGTTTTTCCTAAATTGTGCTGTTAGAATGTGTACTGTTCCAGTTTTTATATTCCACTCATAAAGTACAAACAAATTACGTTTTATAAACCTGGTGTTTGTTATATAAAAAGTACTTCGCATGCACTTTTACTGTCATTTTTGGTAGTATGGTTTATGATTATTATTGTAGTATAGCAATCAACTTCTACCATGTCTTTCCTGTATTTATTTTTTAAGTTTTATATTAATGTCAGTTTCAAAAGTCTTGCTAATAATAATTGCATGTTCAAGTAAATATAATCAAGTATTTTTTTAATGTGTAGTAGTTTCCAAGTATACATAAAATTTCCACGTATACATACACCATTCTGCCTATTCTTTACGGCAGAATATTCTCTCCACTGTGTAGTATTAGTTCCTATGATTTCATTAATGTTTTGCTCTCTATTTAAATTCCTTATTAAGTCTTCTCTTTGGAGGTCCAAATTGAGTAATGCCATCCTCAAACATTTACATCGTCATATTATTTATTTATCTTACCATTTTATCTAGAATCTGTCTCTTTTTATTCATGCTACATTTTTATTTGTGAGTCATGCAACATTTTCTTCTTAGCTTTGTACTATTTTAATAAACTTATATAATCCTACGTTTTTTTTTATTTTCCTTACAGTCAAGGTATTAGTAATTAGAATAAATTTAAATTATGTCATTATTATGGGTGTTTCATCTGTTCATGTTCAAATCTAGGTATGAACAACTTTTTAAAAGATACATTTCTTCGCAGGCAGTCAGAATATCACATTTAGTTTACAAAATCAAATATTGAATATAAAATAAATTTTATTGAACATCATTCAAGGCCAGAGGAGTAATGGTATACTGATGTAAATTTTTTTTATCGGATGTTATTAGCAACTGATGATTCCACTTTGTTATGCAAGAACATAACATTATTGGGTACAGTGTTGAGAAGAATGTAGGCAATAGGTTCTATGCTCTGTCCACTTTTACACGGCATACACTCAGTGGTTGCCATGGACGTGGACACTCTAGAGAAGTCTGGGGTGTCCATCTTGGGTGGTAGTCAAGGTTTAAATGTTTGCAGGAAATATAATAATTACAGCTTGTCAGTTACTTGAAAAAATCAGATCAATATTACGTGGTCCGGATTCCACGTAAAATTGTAGTCCCTTAGTAGCTCTGGCTATTGGGCTAAATAAATAGCTCTTTTTGAGGAACAGTCAACCTTCATTAGTAACAATGACTTCAAAAGTTATGTACACTCATTACATTCATTTGCCCATAGCGTTTTACTAATAAATAATAAAACAACCCCTTGTGTAATGTGGTACTAAAATTCTCTTATGTCCTAGTCTAACCTACTATTCTTGCCAGTAAATAAAATAATAATATATAGTCAGACAAATCAATAAGAATATGATCATTGTTTACTTGTCAGTCACTGCTACTCCTAGCGGAAGAAACATGAATTAGTTGGATCACAAAGTAACTTAAAACATCAATCAAAAAATGCAAAAGCACTCTTTTAGTTTTTTCTTCGTACAAGTGACTGAAAAATATTGATGCTTGTAAAATAATAAGTTTTAATAATTTGACTTTGTATGTTTTCATCATATATATATAATTATAGTTACAGGTCTAGCAATTCAAAATAATAGACCTGCACACAGGGTCGGATTTCCCAATAGGCCCGGGCCTATGGGCACAAGCTCCCAGGGGACGTACGGCCGAGAGGACAACAAAATTTAAAAAATATTTAGAAATAAAAATAAATAGCCATAACTTGAAATTTTTTAAATTGATTTAAAAAAATCAGGCTAATAATGTATTCTGATTATGAAGTTCATTGGAACAAATAGTTGTTAGTAAAGTTAAACTATTTTTCAACACTATGCATAAACTTAGTTACAACATTTATCTCAAACACGGGAGAATTGGCTGTAGTGATGTCATCGAGCGGTACGCATCGTATTGCCACTGCCAGCCTTATGCAACTCCCATGTTCTACGTTTAGTGGAGCTTGACCGTCTTAGTGACGCCAAATAACTACAGATTGCTCCGTGATACCTCGTGGCGCTGGCTGTTCTCATTCTATCGATTCTTCTGATTCATTCTCTCCGTAAGTCCGTGCTAACACAACCTCAATCAGAAAGTTTATCATTCATCCCTCATTATTAAATATCAATATAAATTATGTTTGTCCGACTTTCCCTTCAATATTCCAATACCTAGTTTAAAATCATTAAAAAAAACAATAAACAAAGCAAATAAATCTTTGACTAATAATGGTCTTTTTGTGGAGTGGTGAATACCAGCTAAGTTTTTTTGAACCTCGAACCTTTGTGCTTCGAAGTATTCCAGCTCAAGTCGAACTTGCTTACATATGTGGTTTACGTTTTTTACATATTAGACCGTCAGAATAGTTTGAACTGTACGCCTTTTCTCAAGTTTGGTATTCTAATCGAATAGAAAAATATAATTTTTATACTAGTACAATTTACTATTTGTACGTAAAAATATCTAGTTTTACTTTAACAGTTGAGTCACACTATCAAAATATTTCATGTAAGCTTTGTTTCTGAGATTAAACCTATTTTATAATGTATTACAGAGTTTTTTTTATTTATTTGCCCAAATGACTAAATTGAACAAAACCAAAGTTATTAATTAATGTTTTGTTAATACATTAATGATTGTTTGTTAAGCCCAGAACCATGTAATTGTATTTTTGCTATTGTAATTTCTGTGGTAAATGATTGGTTTGGATAGATTCATAACGAAAAAAATCTTTCTTAACCATGTCAGTTTTATACAACCGACAATATTGTCTGTTAACTGTATACTAAGCTTGCTGACAATACAATAATTGCAAGTTGCTAGCCTTGTTTGGTATATTCGGCTCAGCCACCTGGCACATTACTATGTAGAAGTGAGCTTATGTAATTAAAATGAGTTGTATATTTTTGCATGCTTTATTATTTATAAAAAAAGTTATACTAAAAGAGGTACCAAATAAAATCTAAAAAGTTTAATTTTATTTACTATGTGAAATACTTCAATAAATTAGAAGTATATTTACTTGTATAATAAATTCAACACGTGTACTTATAAAGTTTGACTTTCAAGGCCTATAGATTGATGTATGAGACAGTAAAACTGTATTGTCATGATCATAAGAACAGGTAAATGCTTCAATACAATAAAGTAATAAATTCTAGTAAGGTTGAATTGTTAATTTCTTCATTAAAATGATTTGAGTTGAGTCCAGTAAACAACAGTTGAAGACAAAAGATTTTAACAAGACTGAGAAATGTGTAGAAATAATTAAGCAGATTCGAAAAATTCTTCTATGCAATAAAGAGTGTATTCAAAAGCCAGGCTTGTAGTTTTTTTCTTAATTGTTTTAGGAGGGTAGTTCTTGAGGAAGCTTGTAAAGCTGTGTTCCGACAAATTATGGTTTCTTAGTGAAAAGTGAAGATCTGTTTACGGGAGGGTGTTAATCCTGTGCGTGTCTTGTAAAATGTTGGTGTGTTGATTTGTTTGTCACAAGATTCTGCTCTTAGGCATATAATATGACATCAGTGATGTAAATGGAGACCACCGTAAGAATTCTGAAAGTCTTGAAGGTACCCCTGCAACTGCTACTGATATGGCCATAACTCTTCTAACACTAATAGTAGTTCTACTAACCAACTTAAAAATGTCTGATTCTCATAGGACTCACCTGTTCAGTTTTTTTATAATATTATACAATAACTAATATGACCTAAACAGTAATTTCTACTGTGTTTTGGTTTTAGAATTTTAGTTAGTTTATTATAGCTGACAATGACTCCTGATGTTTCATGAAGTGACATGTGACATTGTTGAAGCAAGAGTGACGTTAAACTGAAAAGACAGTCAATCATCACCGATACATCACTAGCTTGACAGTGAGGCATCACTGAAATTACACTAAAGCATCACTGAAGTGGCATTGTCATGTCATTGAAGTAACACCATAGTCCATGACTCAACACTAAAGTACACATAAACGGCACTGAAGTCACATTAATGTATCACTCACGAGGCACTTAAACATCACTAAAGTCACATTGATGAAACTGTGATGCAACATTCTAGTCACTGACAAGTAGCTTACACATAACCCTACTACCCACTCATTCATGTAATTTGGTGATGACCCTCCCACCCATCTTTACCTGACTAAAATGCTGGTGAACATGATATGACACAAACGGAGAAATCCTGTCAGATTGATTAATTAATTAAATTAAATTGGTTGATAGCATAGTTGGTTGAAGCCCAGCTTCATAAAATAAATGTTCTCAGTTCAATCCCGATCAGATTCATAATATGTTGAAAGGGATCAGCTGATAACCACTGGCTGTTCACTCGTGTCATTGAGCTATTAATTAATTACACTTTCTAAAGAATAATCAGCCTTAGTTTGTATGAAAGATTACATTCACTCATCCACATTCGTTCAAAATACATATGGTACCATATCTTGAGATAGGTGTATTAATAATAAATAAATAATTGGATATAATGAAAGATGTCAAAGGTGATTGAGTAGGAGGGTCCAAGTTAACACCTTGGCAAGCACATTGTGTGCTCTCCAACCTACATAAAAAGTTGTTTCTTGGCAGAGACATGTAGATGCTGTGTTGGCAGTGTGAGGTTGGTAGTTCCACGTTGACAGTTGATGGAGTTTTAAGGAACTTCTTTGTCTTATCTGCTCAGCAGTCATAGCAAGGCATTATGATTTGATTGTGTCATTACCATTGGAGGAACGGTGGGATAGCAGTCTAAGGCATCAGAACTTTGAGTATTAGTTAGAGACAGCACAGGTTCGAATCCTGGTCTTGACTTGAACATTTTATCAAAACTTTTCACTTTGTACTGTTCTTGTTCTAAAGCTAGTGGCTATTTGACTTTCCTATTTCTAGGATTATAATATGGATTTTGAAGTAAAATATTATATTTTTGGAGTTTTATGTTATAAATATTAACAATAATCGGTAACAGATTTTGTATTGAGGTGTAAAAGTCAAAAGAGGTTATATACATTAATGTAATTTGGCAATCTAGCATAGCTTGCCAAATTTATATCAACATTGTATGTAATTTATATTATTATTACTGTGCATTAAGTTATGTAATTTATCCAAGAGATTGATGATATAGATTATGCAGAGTTTATTACCAGTTCTGAAATTTTTTCACATGTTTTAGACCTCAGAAAACAAAACTGACGGGAAATTCCAACTAAAGGATCCATTCAATGACACAGAAGTGCTAAACACTTTTGTCCAAGAAGTAGAAAAATTTGAGAAGTTTGTAGAAGGCCTCACGGTAAAGACACTTAATGGACCAACACCGTTGGATATCAAATGGAAAGAGTTGTTGGACTTACAGGTAAATTGAAATATAGGTTAAGAGATTATTTAAATATTGTATAATACAAATAACTTGCTTTGTAGGATGTTTAGAAGTGCACAACCTTTAGTGTGTCTTTAATTGTATCTATAAACCTTAAGCACATTTGCTGGTGAAAATCCCATAATGAAATTACCTGTTTACTAAAGAAATGTTGAATTTTGTTTGTTATTTAACATTGTTGTTATTTAACATAATCTTATTAAAATTGTCCTTATGTTAAAGGATTATGCACTTTATTTATTTAAGGTCACTTCATAGAAGCTGAAAATCATGGCCGTAGAATACCAAAGAACTATGATATTATAGGAATTGGGGATGCTACCTAGATTAGACAGATACAGTTCACACCATGTTGAAGTTGTGAAGATAATTGTTCTAAGCGCACTTTTCACGGCATGCTCTTTTCTTGTTCTAAGAACACGAAAGTTGTCATACACACCCAGCAAAGCCTACTCGTAGCTATGATCAATGCCGACTGCAGCGAATGTATTAAGTTGGTTTGGTCATTCATATTAAGATTGAAGTAGTTTTTGATACTAAAAATCTTTAGGACTATCTAAATTCTCTTTATTACTGCACCAGCTGTAGTATGTTTATCCAGTTTAGCTCTCAAAGATTAAGGATAAGTTATCTCTGCCTCTCTGCTTTGTTCTTTAGTATTCTACGGCCATGATTTTTTAGCTTCTATGAAGTGACCTTAAATAAATAAAGTGCATAATCCTTTAACATAAGGACAATTTTAATAAGATTATGTTTTTTAAGGTTTTACTAAGTCTAAAAAGTGCAATGTATAATCACAATCAATGCTAGACAGCAATTTCCTTAGTTTTGACCTGCTACCATTGTTTTTAAATGACAAAACGTAGAGCTATTTAACCAACAAATGCAAAAACATTGTGTTTTTGTCCACGGCCAAGGGAACTGTATCAGTATTGGAAACCTTTTATCAGCAAAAGTCATTGAATTTAGTTTTTGACGTCATTCTATTCTTAATTAACTTGTCAATTATTCTGCATTTAAATATGTTTTTTAATGTAAAACATGTTTTCCTGCTATACTTGACATTTTATTTCAAACATGATCCTATCAAATATTTCATTGTCATATTGTAATTAATGACATTTTTACAGGAAAAAGACTGTGCAAAGCAAAGCATATCTGTAGCTAGGTGTTATCCGGTCAAAAACAGATTTCCTGATATTTTGCCGTATGATAACTCAAGAGTGGAGTTGCCATCGACCAAGGATGAATACATCAACGCATCATTTGTTAAGGTATTTTGATTCAGAAGGTTATAAAATGTCTATGTTGAATTCATTCATTAAGAATACTAAAACATTGTTGAGTACTTATGAAGTTTATTTTAATTTGTATTTATTACAAAGTATTGGATTTATTAAGAACAATTGTATCTAATCATTAACTGAGATTAGAATCAATTTAAAATAATGAAATAATATTTAATTACAAAATCAAATAACCCTCAAATATAGAAAAATCTGCAGAGTAATTCACATCCTTCATTTATGAATATTTGCATTTTGCAATCGCACTAGCTATTCCAGATTCAGAGATAAACCCTACACTGCTAAGTGCTATTCCTCTAGTGAGATGTTTTCTGTAAGTTTGAAGGTTTCACATGTGATTTTCCAATATCAATATATGTATTAGCAATACGAGATACAGTTAAAAAGTTTTCAGAATCAATGTCCAGAGACACACAGCATCGTTGCAGGTGGGAATTTCGGTGTCTATCAGCTAGTACCATTCCTAGAAAAGGGATATGGGGTAGCGCGAGTATCACCCAGCTGCTATTGTTTTCCCGGGGAGAGTGTTTTCGCGTATTTGCGTGTTTATATTGTCGCTTTTTGAAAATTAATTAAAGAAAAGCTAAAAATATCAACATTGAGTTTGGTAAACTGTCCATGCAAACTGAAGAATAACGATTGATGAATTCGCATATAAGGTAAACTTATCTACACAAAAGTTCTTACACGCTTACGAGATGCCATTAGAAGGGAATAGCCTGAAAAATGAGCAGAAAACAATTGGATTTTGCTGCATGACAATACCCCTGCACATTAATCCCTCCAAGTATGCAACAACCTAGTCGAGATCCACGTTACCACGCTTGAACACCCTCCCTACTTACTTGACCTAATGCCAACCGATTTCTTCCTTTTAACTTGGTGAAAACGTTAACAAAATGAAAACATTTTGCAGATGCTAAAGCTGTAAAAAAAATGTGATACAAGTATTGAAATACATTTTTAAAATAAGCCTCAAAAGTGTTATTAACGTCTGTATGACCGTAGGGACAAGTTATAGTAGGAGGACAGTATATTGAAGGAAAATAGGTTTGCAAGTTTTTATCTTTGTCCAATAAATATATTTCAACCAAATCCAGGAAAGTTTTGACTATACCTCGTATATAAAAGGACTATTCTTAGTAATTATGAAATACGTATATAAGAATGTTTTAAAAGTTATTTTTGTACAAATAATTGTTCCTATCTCGAGGTAAAAATGTCTTTTCAGTTATAATTCTAATGGTATTGTTGGTTATATCAGCAAAGATTGTTATTTCATCACACATAGCTCTTGATAGGCAAGTGGCCTTAACCTACCAATAAGCTGGACTGAGAACATAAAGTTTAACATGTACCAAGTAAATGTAATTTTAGAAAATGAAGATCTAAGGAATAAAATTTGCTTTTCTTATTGTTATAAAAGTTATCCTTATATAATCTAGCGGTTTTTTATGAAATTTATTGTTTTGCCCAGTTTTACAAGAATTTCTCATTCATTATGTACCCTTTAAAAAGACAATATAAACCAGTGGTTCCCAACCTTTAACACTAGATACCATTTGAGTCTTTTGTGGTTCTGAACCTGTTGAATCCATAACTCGCTTTGCTCTTTGGGGGCTTTGCCCCCAATCCCACATTAAAGGCTGCAGTAAACTGTGATATAAAATTAAATTTCTAAAAAAATTGGACCCCATTTAAATTGTGGCCATTTTATAAATAATAATTCTAGTTTATTTATTGCATTTTGTTCTGCTGGAGCAGTGTTACCAGTTAAAAAATAAAATTTCCCTATTTACAAGAATATATTTCCTTTTATCTTTTTTTTAATTTTGTTTTAAAAAGTCTGAATTCAATAAGAAAAGTTCTAGTGCGGCATCAGTGGTACACATACAACTGGTTGGAAAATTTTTATGTATACTCTTTGTATGTATAAAAATAATTTTGATAAAAATTTAATGTTTTCTTACCTAAATTTTCTGAGCATAGTATTTGTTAAAATTAATATAAGAAACCCTATTTTCTTTCTCTTCCCCCCTCCCCCAGCCATGTATTCTCAAGGTTGTGAAGCTTGCCTCTATTCTTTCCCATTTACTGCTTCCACCACAGTGATCCTCATCTTCGTGGTCTTTCCAACTACTCTTATGTCTTAAGGTCTCCTTCCATCCAGATTGTTGTTCCACATTTGATTTATTATTGTTTCATTGCCTATCCTTATCACATGACCAGTCCATCTTAATCTCCTACTTTTAGCTTGTGCAACAATATCTGGCACTATAGTAAATTACCTTACTTTTCCAGGACGTAACACCAAACTTTCCAGATTTAATTGTGACCCAACTACCTTTACCCTCAACATTTGGTGACTTCTGGACAATGGTCCTGGAGCAACAGGTGGAGTTAATTGTCTGTCTCCTGAATGATTCAGAGGTAAGTTTGACAATTTTTAAAAATATTTAGTGTTTATTTTAATCTAAAATACATGATCTGAACCTGCACAAGTCCTTTTCCATTTTGTATTAGTTTTTTCGGCCACTTTATGAAGACACATAAAGTCTTCTTTTTGAGTGCCCGTATTGCACTCAAAAAGATAAAAACCTTACAAAGGCATACTAAAGGGAAAATTTTTTTAGATAATTATTTTCTTGTGTGATATCGTCATAGTTATCAGTAAAATCTCACTTGTTGTCCTTATTGTTGAAAATTAACCTTCCGTCGGTCGCACATAAAAAGTTACGTGATCAGTCGCAGTGTATCAAAATGATACATTTTAGTAAAACAGTTTTTAAAACCCTTAAAACGTGTTTTTATTTAGTTTTCTGATAATGTATTGTGTAGCCTGTCACGTTTACTTAAAATATAGAGTATTTATGTTTTTTTAATAAATACTTGAAAAACATTTAAACTAATTTTTGTAAAAGTCTACATTTGTAGCTGAACTAAATTGGACGGGATAGGTCGCACTGTATCAAAATCATACAATACTTTTAAACTAATTTTGACTACTACTATAATGCTTTAATAATAAATATAGCTTATTAAATTAAGGTTAAATGATGAAAACGTGTAATTGAAGTAGTTTTTATGTATATCAAAATGTTTTACAACAGTATAAACATGTGGTAAAACCTATTTATATAAGAGTACACACATATGAAAATATGGTAGAAGATCATGAGATATTATGATATTCAAACAAATACAAATTATTTATCAAATATGAATCAAGAAAATAATAAATGTTTGCAAGTGTCTTGATTTTACTTTAGTTAATCTTCTTCTGATGATAGAACTTCCATTGTCTTGAAACTCATGTTAGGAAAGCATTCTGCACAGATGTTTTCAGTATGGTCAGGACATATTGCTTTTCTACATTGTCTGCATATGTGTTTAGTTAGTCGGCTCTTCTTTTCTGCCTTGCAGAGCTCACATCGTTGACGCTTTTCTAGGGTCTTTCCTTCCAGAAAACCTTTGAGTGCTTGCTGAAGAGGGTGTGGAACTCCAGATGTTGATTGGGCTCTTCTTCCCAAATGTTCACTCACCAGCTGATCACTCAAATGTCTTAGGAATAGTCTTCTTCTCTTAGTAGGCATACCATTCCCAATTGACACAACTTGAGCATTGATTCCAGCTACGTTGAGTAGGGGAAAAAATACAACCATTGGCCATCTGCGTGTATTCCGGGCAACATTATATGAGGCACATAATTTATCAAAACAGTCTACCCCGGACTTTGTGTAATTGTAGTGGAGAATCATTTCTGGTTTGTTTGAATCTTCATCAATGTCATCACTATAGTGCAAACTAGAAATTACATTGGCATTTTTATTTTTTTTTGAACATATGATAGTAGTGTGCTGTTTTCACCAAAAGCAAACATAGAGGAACCATCAGGATGGTTTTTTGTGGCTTTCAATTCACTAAGAATACCTCGCCTGTTTTTCTTGAGCGTTCCAATATAGGACAGATTGTTCGATTTCAAATGGTCCACTAACTTGATGTCGGAAAACCAATTATCGGCTGTAACATTATGTCCACTGCCATAAATGTGTTGTGATAACCTTTTTACCACATCTACAGGTTTGTTGCTAACCTGAAAAGGACCTGGCGGTTGTCTTCCACAGTATATTTCTAAGTTGCCGGTGTAGAAGGTTTTGGCATCACATAACGCAAAGATTTTTACTCTGTACTTTGCCGGTTTTGATGGTATATACTGGCAAAACCGGCAACGTCCTCGGAAAGCTTCAAGTTTCTCATCTATTGTTACATTTTCGCCAAGGGAGTAATATTTTTTGCAACTATCTACAAAAAGTGAGAATATATTTCTAATAGCTGCTATATTATCGGTTTCTCGTCTTATAGGGCGTGTGGTAGCATCGTCAAATCGGAGGCACCGTAACAAAAATTTAAACCTCCTAAGACTCATTACTAATCGACATTTTTCGATGCCATATCCGTCTGCAGACCAAACCTCTTCAAGGTTTTACCTGTTAGAATGCAATGTTCCTAATATGTATAACAGTCCGAAGCATGCTTTGATTTCAATCATATCTGTCTGCTTTGCATCTCGTGAACGAGAGTATTTAGCTTGAACTACTTTGATATATTTGTTTGTACAGTTTACAATTTCTTGTAAAACATCATCAGTAAAAAATTTTGGCAGCATTCCAATTCAGTTTTACTTTGTTTGGCTTCCCCTATAACACCTGGCAAACGTCTTAATAAATTGTGGGGCAAATTTCTCTGGTTATTTTGACGCTGGTGTAAGTACCATGTAATAATTTCATCCTTACCGTAACTTGCGGTGAAAACTAAGTTGTCATCAGATGCCTGTGGTTGGGGTTGGTATCCATTATCGTTCTCGGGTCCTTCCTCTGCACTTTGGTCCGTGTCTGAATTCTCTTCTCGTTCTTCAACATCTTCACCTTCTGTGTCACTGTCTTCATTGGGATCAAGTTCACAGTTCTCGCCTTCTTTATCACCCTCACTTATGTCAAATAGCACGTCTTCAACAACAGCTTTGTATCTCGGATCATCTACGTTAAAACTGAATGTCCGTCTTGCCATTATAAGGTAGAAGAATAAACAAACAAAAATAAAAACTATATTTAATAACGACAAATCAAAGGTCGCACTGTATCATAATGATACAAACAACTGTTGGAACAGGAGCGGTCGCACTTGATCAATTTGATACAAGGAGGTAGAACGTGCCACAAGTTCACTGGACAAAGTCTATTTCTCCACTGGTTGGTGAGGGGAGAGGAGAGGAATGCCGGCTGGGGAGGTGGGGATCCAACGTTAGCGCGCTGAAAAATGGCGGACATTAGTAAGCGTCCTGTATCAAATTGATACACTGCGACCGACGGAAGGTTAAGTTATGTAAGTTTTTAATTAGCAAATAATTTTAATGGAATTGTTTCTGTGCATTTGCAAGTGATGATGAAGTAAATTTACTTGTACTTTTAAGTTTTCTAAAACGCTTGTTTGGGAAGTGGTCAATCATCTGTATGTTGGAATGAAAGTGAGGGTTTGTGGATCCAGTCTAGTATGTGATCATTTTAGGGAACAGTAAATGATTCAGTAATCTCATAATTAAGTGGAGAAAGTATAGTGATTTTTCCTGCTCTCAAAATTTGTTTTTCTCTTTTTCTGCATTTATGTACACCACATTCAATAGATCTTATATCACATTGTTAAATTTGTTGGGGGTTTCTAACGCTGCAAGTGTTTCTTAAACTAACCCATTGTATCGACAGCTCTAACATTTCTGTTGTCTTCAGGTGTTACTTATTACATTATCATACATATAAAACTACTCTTCATAATTAACCTATATCAATGTAGAAACCCCTTACAAAATTACATGCTCATAGATTACAATGAACTCCATAGAAAATCATGTCATTTCACAAACCATACAAATACATTCAATTATGAAAAAAAATTACAAAGCAAAGAAAAAAATAACTTTACCATTCAACGATGTATAGAAAAAAATATCAAATATTAAAAAGTGTCAACATATCCAACAGCATTTATTTGCCAACTCCACAAGATACAGGGGATAAGGAACTACAAACCACTACACTCACGGGCGAAATTCATCACAAATGTCTATGACCAACTGCAAAAAGAGGGGTAGATTCCAAAGGCATTATCTCTTAAATCACTTTTCTTTAATTAAAGGGCAAACAATAGTTACATCAGCTAGCAAAAAACTAATAGTAGATCGTCTGAATTTTCACTTAGGGAAAAAACAAAAACACCTGATAGATGAGGAAACCTCAAATCATAATCTATAAGCATGCAGTTATTTAAGGATTTGTGTTATTTAGGAAAATAATTAAGGAAGGCAGTAAGTAGCACCTAAAGATGACAGGAGTGTTATACCTGTCGAAATATCGTGTTTGTTTACTTTTGAAGCATTGGAAATTTCCAAAAAATTTACCAATATGAGTAGGAAAACGCTAACAAATAACAACAGTTATTATATAAATGTAAAACCTCAAATGTTGATTGAATTTATTGAAATTGTTATTTCATGTTCGTTCAGTTGGAGAACAGTCAGTACTGGCCCGCAGAGAAAGGAGTAGAAATGGTTGTGGGCAAAATAAAGCTAACCCTACAAAGTTGCAACAGCTGCAAGCACTGGATTGAGCGTATCATCCATATCACTGATACAAGACTGGCTCGCGTCATTGTCCACCTGCAGTTCACTGACTGGCCAATGAGGTAAAACTCCTTCATGTGTGTTAAACCTAGAGATAAGTCACATGACAAATAAGCTATAGAATGAAGCATTTGGTAGAAGGAACTTATCTCTTCTTTTGTGTTTACTACTGTTTTAAATAATTCCATGCTAACTAAAGAAAAGGCATTGAAATGTGTGCAATTTTAACTTAATCCATAAAATTTCAGAATTTTGTATTTTTGGCATTATAAAATCACATTTTAATATGCAATTTCTGTACAATTTTTATTCAGAGTTTAGGCCAAGGTGATTTTACTCAAAGGTGTTTTTAATAAGTAGTTGTGATGACAAAATTTGAAAAATTAACAAAGAAGGTAAATTCACCAAACGTGATGACACATATTGAAGAAAGGTATGGTAAGGTATCTTAAGCATTTGGATGAATGCTTCTTAAGTAAATCTGCTTATTTTGTACTAATATACTCTTATTTTTCATTATAATTTAGCTGAGTAGTTAGATAGTTCGTATTCTTATATATGAGACGCTGACACAACGTTGTGCGTATTTTAAGGATAATATGAATTATGATATGAGTGTAGCCTTTACTCAAAGTACTGGCCATCAGTTGTGGTGTATAATAGTATTTTGTATATTTCTATCCATATAATGAGTTTATAAAAATGTAAAGTTTACTTCTAAAAATATTTTACTTAAAATAATTAGAATTGATAATATAAATAGTAGTTTACCATTTTATATGCTTTTTTAAATTTTTTTCTGATTTTTAAAGTTTTGTATTTTTGGTATTAGACTTCAAAAACTGTGAGATACTGTATTCACTATCTAAGGCCATTTACAAAATAGTTAACTTTGCATTATATTTTATACTATAGTAAGGCAAGAGTTTGAATTGTTTACTGCCTACCTAAATATTACTTAGTTGTGTTACTCTGTGATTGCAGTTGGTTTCCCTCTTCTCCAGGCCCCTTCCTGTCCCTGGTGTGTGAGGGGTTGAGTATACGCAGTCAACAACGGGGTGGAGGCCCCTGTGTGGTCCACTGTCTGGCAGGAGTAGGGCGCTCAGGCCTCTATGCTCTAGCAACAGCTGCAGTGTGCCACATCCACTCCCATCGTACTCTCCCAGACTTAATCACTCTGGCTGCAAGTGTTTCTGGCTGGCGCAAAAATGCACTGCGAGACCGTGAGCATTTGAAGTTTGCATTCCAAGCTCTTCTCTACTACAGTCAGGATCTGCTGATGAAACGTAAGAATAATAATTGCATCTTGTTTATACATTAAACAGAAAAATAAATAGCAATTTTTTAATATACAGTGGAACCTCGATACCACGAATCTCAAGGGAATTGAAAAATATTCGTCTTATTGAGGTATTCGCGATAACGAGGTTCGTGTTAGCGAAGTTCAAATAAGTGACATTCGTGTTATAGAGGTTAGCATTTTATACGGCGACGGGTTGAAATGTACTGTAATTCCAAATAAAACATACGTGAAATACATACATCGTACTGTACATTTTAATTTACAAATTAATGACATATACAGATACAATTAATACATAGGAATATAAATAGCCAGCACAATAAAAAGTAAAAGGCCAAATGAGTATGACTTAGTAAATTACATAACCTAATCAACATTTTGAAATACAGTACTGGTAGTAATTTAGTAAACATAAACAAAGAGTAAAATACGAAATTGTACTGTAGTTTTGTACTACACTGTACTAAATAATAATTGATTATAGTGTTAACGGCAATTTAAATTTGTAAGTTTAACAATAAGAGTAGGGTAATATGAATTACAGTAATAAAGTAAATTACTGAAATTTACAGTAATCCAATCTAAAATTTAAATTACTGTAATAATTTCGTAAACATAAACAAAAGAGAAACATATTAAATACTAAAAGTGACTACTGTATTTACAACAATTTAAATTTGTTAGTTTGAAAATAAAAGTAGAGTAATATACGTACATAACATACTGTACTGCATACAGGAATACAATCTACAATTTAAAGTTATTGACGTGATGAACTTGATTTGAAAAAGTCATTAATTTTGGACTGTTTACCTGTATTCATGTGGATAGTATCCAATGTGGAATCCAAAACATTTATACACTTTACCACTTCATCACTTAAAAAATCCTTTTTAGAAAACAAACACTTTAAGACATTTAGTGATTTGCGGGCGTCTTGCACAGTGTATTCACTATTGAATTGCTGGTCATCTTCGCCATTGTCCGCCTCTTCATCTTCCTGTTCCATCTCCTCATCAGGCTGTGCTTGTAGGCCTACTGAAGATAAGATATCATTTTCTGTAACCTCTCCACAAACTGCAACGTCATCATCGAAAGTTACAAAATCTTCAAATTCCAACTCCTGTAGGTCCAGTTCGTCCCTAACTTTTGTCCAATCTCTTGGTGCAACGTCTATTGGTAGAGGAGTAGGTTCGTCCACATCTTCTTCTATAATCTTGAAACCACTATTTTTAAAACAGTTTGAAATTGTGGTCTTGCTTACATTCTGCCATGCCTTGGTTAGCATCCACATGGCATCGAGTAGGTTGATTTTAGTTGGAGAGTTGTTATCCAAGTCACTAAGAAAACGTCGCACAACTTCCTTCCTGTAGTGACTTTTAATATTCTTTATTATACCCTGGTCAAGTGGCTGTAGCTTTGATGTGGTATTTGGAGGTAAGAATTTTACCTTTACATTAGACAATTGAGGAATATCACCAAGGGGTGTGCAGTTATCAATCATTATAAGAATGTGTTAATTTTTCTTTTTCATATCCTTATTTATGTTAGAAAGCCAAGAACTGAAAATATCGCCAGTCATCCATGCCTTTTTATTTGCCACGTAATCTGTTGGTAAGGTTGTTGAGTTTTTAAAACATCTTGGTCGATTAGATTTGCCAATTACTAAAGGTTTCAATTTTACTGTCCCTGTGCTGTTTGAGCCCAGCAAAACCGTGATCCTCTCTTTACTGTTTTTACCGCCGTGGCAAGGTTCGTCTTTAAAAGATAAAGTCTTATCGGGTAGGCACTTAAAAAAGAGTCCCGTTTCATCTGCATTAAATATATCGTCAGGGTGATACCCTTCAGTGTGTTGTGAGAGGTTTTCTATCCAATCTTGGAACACTGTTTCATCTACGCTTCCACTTTCACCACACAATTTTTTAAACACAATATCATTCCTCCTTTTAAAATTATGGAGCCATCCATTACTTGCTCTAAATTTTGTATGGCCTAATTGTTCAGCAAATTGTTGTGCCTTTTCCTGCAAAACTGATCCTCCAATTGGCACGTTTTTGTCCCGACACATCTTCAACCACTTTATAACACATTCATCAACATCCACAAACTCTCCATTTTTCATCCGTTTACACTTTGAAGAAAGTCCACTTCCGCAATACTTATCCTTGTTTTTTAAAATTGTAGCTAAAGTGCTTGCTTGAATATTAAATTCTTTAGCTATCTCAATTTTCTTTTTTGTAGGGTTATTTTCAACCGCAGCAATAACCTTCCTCTTGAAATCAATACTTAAAGGTGTGCATTTCTTCTTTTTAACACCATTGGACACGCCCGCCATATTCACTAATCACTGACACAACACTACGTACAAAGAGAGGCTAAACTGAAGTCAATTGGAACTGACAGTACAGTCTCATGCCACTGCAGTGGCGCGACAGACGGAAGTTAGTTTTCATGTCTTGACATGAATGAATTGGAAATATAAATACGTCTTATTGAGGTTCCACCCGTGGGAATTCGTCTTATAAAGGTCAGATTCATGTTATAGAGGTTTTTGGCTGTTGAAATTCGTGTTATAGAGGTTTCTCCTGGTATTGGAAAGTGGAATAAAATTCATCTTATCGAGGTAGTTATATTCAAATATTCGTGTTATAAAGGTATTTTTAACATTGAATGTTATGGGCAATTCAAGGGGATTTTTTAAATATATGTGGTATCGAGGTTTTCGTGCTATCGAGGTTCGTGCTATCAAGGTTCGTGCTATCAAGGTTGTACTGTATATAGTATTTGTTAGGCATGAAAAGAATGGGAAGAGGAAAATCCGTTTCAGTCTGATCTTTGATCACCGAGAATGTCTCGTCCTACATATTGTATATAGTTCTTCGACGCAGTTGATA
Source organism: Stictocephala bisonia (assembly GCA_035578905.1). Classification (NCBI taxonomy): domain Eukaryota; kingdom Metazoa; phylum Arthropoda; class Insecta; order Hemiptera; family Membracidae; genus Stictocephala; species Stictocephala bisonia. The sequence continues at coordinate 698,385 of JAQJVL010000337.1, read as the reverse complement.
CTGGAACCTTTGGAAAACCTAAGAAGAAATGTATCGTTAGCAAAATTGATATGAAAAAAAGGTAGGTTAAGAAATGAGATTGTATAGCAAAAATAGAAAAATAATGGGGCAAGATTGGAAAAATGGCAGTTTGAAATATTTTAATCATGTTAAGATGCCAATAGGAATCCAAAAATTGAAATAAGAGATTGGCCAAAGGACAGATAAAGAGAAGGAACAAAAGATGTGTGGGAATAGAAGAGGGGAAAAGGATTATAGAATATTAAAGACGAAGTATGGAGGAGAAGGTTTTGTATCTGCATGTCTGCCTGACTGCTAAAAACTGTGTTCATGATGAGTCTAAAACCTCTTTTTTATTGGATAAGCAGTGACGGATTTACCACTATGCAGACTAGGCAGCTGCCAAGGGCCACAGGTAAAAGGGGGGCCGCAAAGAGGCCCTAAATATTGTGCTAATGCGCTAAGTAAAGGGCCCTCACATCTTTCCATACACAGCTGCCTGCTAGATTTAAACAAAATAAATGAAAAATATAGTTAAAGTTAACTAAATATTAGCCTAAATACGAGTATTATTTACCAAAAAATATTAAAAATACGAACGTCGGAATATTTTTTGTCACTGACAGGGGGGTGCGAATGAAATATTTTGCAAAGACTATAAATAGTGTACTATCAACACAGACTTTCTTTAAACATTAAACCATTTACTATAGAAACAAAAGACTATCTGTTCATATGGATCCTGGAAATCTGGTTTTCTAGTTAGGTGAAAATAGTTCCTGTGAAGTTTTGACAGGAAGCACCAGCAGTTTCCCTCTCACAATCTCTCTTCATGCCTCTCTCTGTATCTCTCCAGCACACACTGAAGTGTCTAACAGCTAAGTAAATAGTACGCCAAACAACTGTCTGAGCCCTTATTTGATATCAGTCACTGTTAGATTGCAGCACATGCACAAGTATATAGAAAATGCATTGCCTTGGACAGTCTGTTTTTTCTTATTCAATTATTAAACTATTACAAGCAGCAAATTGATTCCAATTGATTAGTGGCAAATGGACACAAACAGATAAAAAATGCTGAAAAAATCTATAAAAGATCAATAAACATATTTTACGTAGACCTGTTAGTTTTAGTTTATTTAAGCATTGAATATAGAAACAAGAAGACTGCCCACTCCTATGGGTCCCGTGAAGCCAAGATTCGTGTTTGATGAAATTAGTTATGTTAGGTTTCTACTGTTAGCACCAGCGGTCTAACTCTCTCTAGCTCTCTTCATCCTCTCTCTGTTTCCCTCTATCACTCAATGAAGTGACTAACAGCTTATATTGTAAATTTTTTAATTTCGTTTGGCTTTTAGAGGAGATGTGCTCAATTAAGAGAAAGTTCCCTCGCATTCCTAGATCTGTAGCCCAATACTTTTTCTATTTTATTGTATTTGAAAGCTGTTTATTTTTGTGGAATAAAGATTAATTTGATTTGATTTGTTGTGAAGGCTAGTTGGATACCGGCTTAATATGAGGAGGACAGGGGTAGAGACTGTTATGGTCACCCCGGGAATCAAACCTGGACCAGCTGTTTGATAGCAAGGGTGGTCCCTAGCCCCGTAGCTACGGTCGCTCCTGTAGTAATAGTTAAGCTAACAGTACGCGCCAAATAATCATCCGGGCGCTTATTTAAAACAATTCTCCGTTAGATAGCAACATATGTGTCCGTCTACACTACATTGGCATGGGCGATCTATTTGTTTCTATGGTCAATGATATAAGTAAATTGTTTAACACAAATCAAGCAAATTAAACTTTTTTCTGCTTTATAAACATCCCAGTATTTTTATGATAATTTTAATGAAATTGCTACAGTCTGAAGTATTTTTTAATATTTAAGTTTGTAAATCTTCTTCTAACTGCTTATGTTGGTTTTAGGGGGCATACTTGCCAGTAGGTCAAGTTTTGAGGACAAGAGGACGAAGTCTCACACCCGTCACCCTTCTGAAGATTTCCTTTTAGGACCACCCAAGGATGTTTCCCAGCCTAAGGAATCTTCAGATAAAAAGACAGGTTTTTAACAATGAAATGGGCATTTTTATTTAACGCCATGTCTAATTTAGTTAGATCCGTTGTACCTCGTTCTAAAGGATCACAATACTTTATCATCCTGTTGCAAGAAAGATTGTTTTAACACATGAGCACACACAAGCACCAATTTAGTTAGATCCGTTGTACCTCGTTCTAAAGGATCACAATACTTTATCATCCTGTTGTAAGAAAGATTGTTTTAACACATGAGCACACACAAGCACCAATTTAGTTAGATCCGTTGTACCTCGTTCTAAAGGATCACAATACTTTATCATCCTGTTGCAAGAAAGTTTGTTTTAACACATGAGCACACGCAAGCACAAAAATTTGTCGTGGGGATAAATAACAACTGCAGATAAAATATATCGTGCAGCAATTTGCTAACATCACATTTTAAGACGTAGTGCAAAATTTTTTAAGTTTTTAGTTTTAAAATTTTAGCTATATAAATTGATATAGTTGAACTATATAAGCCTGTGTTGAAATAAATATTTCACAGTTTAAGATAATCCTACGTTAAATTGTAATTTTTATATCTTTAAATTTTGTTTCTATTGCAGTTAATTTAAGAACTGGATAATTTCTTATGTTCGTCTATATTTACTGACCTGTATTGTGATATTTTTTTAAGAGAGTCAAACTGGTAGTTGTGTACCATAATGAACAATCATGTTTTTTTGACAGCAAATACTGTTGTTAATAGGTTAATATTTTTTATCAGTTATGCTCATTATTTCCAGAAAATACTAACAATAATGTATGTTCTTATTGTTTAGATAATCTATACTTATGTCAGAATTAGAGAGACTATATTGTAAGGTAAGCATTCAAATGTTTATAACCCTTATTTTTTATGGTTTTAGAGAAAAAACATATTTTGGTTATATGTTAATAATTTATATTTTTAACAGATGGCAGTTCCAGTGAGCCTGTGGAAGATCCCCCGACAGACCCCCTCAGCCTGTTGGATCCGCTATGGTCAATGAAGAAACTTAAGTAGTTCACATCATCTCCTTTTAATTGTTATACTGTATAATATACTATTACCTTAACTATTGGTAGTGATTTATAGACATTAAGGTATTGTGTAAAACTGTCTTTTAATTGTATTAACTTATTACTGTTTAAAGTTTAATAAATTTACTCTTTCAATATTAATTGTGTCGCTTTATTTACACCGTCAAGCAAACCTACCTTGTGTGTTCTCCATGTCTTTTTTCACTGTCGAATGGTCAACTAGCACATAGTGATTAGTTTTAAAGCCAAAATTCTTACAAGCCTACTCTTTTGTTTTGATTTTTTTTCTGGCCATAGGTCCAACCATTCTCTCCATAAGTTGTAAGATTTTTGTACATACAAAAACAGCCATATCCCAAATGGACCACTTTTAATCCTAGTCCTTGACCATCTAGATCAGGGATACTCACTACACGGCCTTTGACACAATTTCTTGCGGCCCTTAAAATTTTTTAGAACTGCAATAATTTCTTAAAAGTGACAACCACTTTGTCATTTTTATAAGTGACAAAAAAATGCTCTTTGTTTTAATGCACTAAATATTAAATTAATCGCAGATACAGACAAATTTCAAGCTAGAAAACATACGAAAAAACTGTATGTATTTGTACTTGCGGCCCTAGATTATTTTGAGAAAATTTATAATGCTCGTCATGAGGAACCCTGCTCTAAGTTATATTGTTAAATGTTATTACTCTTCCACTCAGAATTAAAAGTATTCAGTTATCTTTTAATATTTAAAATTGTAAATATATTTTTAACAAATTGAGTTCGACACATGAGCATTTTGACTAATATCAGCTTATGCCGTAGCTAGTGGTGCACAACGATCACTGCTGTGCCCAGTGATTGGCACATTTTATCAAGAGCTTCTAGTGTTACATTACTGCTTAGGCATTGTGTCCTTGCGTCTTGTTAATTATTTACTTTTATTCATTGTTACGTTTTGATGTTGTAGAAATAAGTATAACATTTATGCTTTGAACATTTTTACCCACAAAGATACTGTAAATATATGAAATAAATAGATTTATTTGTGTAATGCTCTATTCTTTATTCTTTTAATGCTCTATTTCTTTTCTCTAATATTGTATTGTGTAACTCCCAAAAAATATTGATTTTAAAAAAATTTGTTTTATTTATGAGATTTATTTGTGTCTAAGGTGAAATAAATAAATCTCATACTCTATGAAGGACGGTTGGCAAGACATCACTTGACATCCACATTAACGAAAAGGTGAGATAAATATGGTATTAGTTGATTGCGTGCTAAACTATTTTAAAATTTATTTATGTTTGTATCAATGTATGTTTTACAATAGACACAAGCTGGCCGGGGGCCCAAGCCTCACCATAAAATTACTCTCCGGCAAGCTTTTTTAATGAAATCCAAAAAATAATTTTAATATTATTTTGGAAGGAAAACTATAAACTCCTTGAAAAGATTTGTAAAAATAGTAGTAGACTCCTCATACAGACTGGCTCAAGGTGGGCATATCTCAACCTGCAACAAGCCACTGCTGGAATATTGGCAGCCCTATAGTAGCCTCACAATTTTTCCACCAGTAGGCCAAAACACACTTTTTTATTTCAACTGTAAGGTTTGTGTTTATTATTTTAATGAGTTATAGTGAAGGCTATATGATTATTAAAGGTCTTTCTAGTGGACCATAAGTTGATAAGTGTATTATGAGTTTTTTAATGTAAATCATCAAGATGACATTTTAAGTTTCACAATATGAAAATAATAAATTGTTTACAAAATCAACTTGCGGTCAACAGAACAGCTCTTCACCTATCAAATGATACTTCAAGTGTTACTATACGATTATAATTAACAATCAAATAAAAACCCATGTTTTGTTTTTTCACAGAAGAAAAAAAATCTTCCTTGAAGTTTGGAGCTGAGTGTTAAAAAAAGAAAAGAAAAAAGAGACAAACAACAAAGAAAACATAACAATGCCATAGAAGAGCAAATAATTCTTTCCAGAATATGCCTCGCCATGTGAGGGATACCTTCATTTTGCATTTTATACGTTTAGATCAAAAAAATCATGAAATTAATTCTATAGAATGTTTTAGATTTACTGCAATTTTATGTGGAGTGTGAGTTGTACTTCTGTACTACACATTGCAAGTGAAATGTAAGGGCAGACTGAAGTATAGACAATACGTAATGATACAGGCAGACAACCTGTTTAATAAAATAGTCATTCTATCTCTAAACATATTATGTCCTTCTTTAGAGAAGCATTCATATACTTTTGATATACAAATTTCAGGTTCAAGAGTTTCTTTACGAAATCGGTTTATATATTAATGCTCTATTGCCAAATTTCCTTTTATTATTAAGGTAAGTATCTAAAAATGTGATATTTTAAGTTTTAACCGATAAACAATATGTATTTGTAAGAAAGACAATTCTGTTTGATGATTATTATACTTTCAGTTTCTGTTTCTATTTTACTTTATTATTATTTTTTGTCTCTAATCTATTGATGTTTTACATTGGATGAATATAGATTCAAGCGGAAAGGGTTAGTTCAGATATGTTTGTTTTACCCGGCTGAACTAAATAAATAAATTTTTTTTCTATCATAGCAATGAGAAAAAGGCAAATTGACAGCCTTTATTAAACCTATATTTTGTACAAAGGATTGGAATAGCAATATTTATAAAAATTCCTATAGATTTGAATATCGTAACCTCCGTTCAATTTAATTGCCCAGCTAATTAAGTTAAGATGGTGCATTAGGTTTTCGTGAGTTAATTATTTCCCAATTTTATGATAAAAATTAGTGAATGTACCTTCCCTTGAGACAGGAAAAATAGTTTTAAAAATGTTTAACTACTATATTAGAACTTGTGGCCTTATGAAGAGGTGAATTTAGCTGATTTTAATCAGCATTAAGACAAAACTGTTCAAAGTACAAATTTAATTTTTCATAGCTATGTTTTTTACACATAACTGAATAGATTAAGGTGTTTTTCATTTAAAATAAAATCAAAAATATTTATAACTTTAATGGTAAATAAATACCGGTACCTTATTTTTACTTTAAAAATTATAAATATTTTTACGTTTTTTTAAATGAAAAACATCTTAAGAGGCTGTTTTTAATTTAAAATTAAAACCAACATGGCCAACAGGGTCTGCAGACTTAATCCCTTCAGTTATATATAACACAATGTAGTTATAAAAAATTTAATTTTTACTTTGAACAGTTTTGTCTTAATGCTGATTTAAAATCAGCTAAATTCACCACTTCATAAGGCCACAAGTTCTAAACATTAAAAAAATTATTTAGGGAAGGTATTATTAACTAATTTTTACTTTAAAGTAGGGAAATAATTAACTCAAACCCGATTGCACCACTCCAAGTTAAGGTCTCTCTTTGTCCTAATCCTAGTTATATAAACAATTTTTCATTCCATTAAAAAACCAAAAACTGTAGGAAATGTTTAAGTCATAAACAAAGAGTTTTTTTATTTTATCGCAAACAAACTGTTTTATTTGCTGTATTCAGCATGCCAGGACTCAGGTTGTCCACTAATTTTTTTTTTTTTAAGAATTTTGCAAGCTCTTTAAACTGATGATGCCTTATCCGGCGAAAGCGCTTTTTTAATAAAAAATTGTGGAATAATTTTTTTAATGTGTTCTTTTTTAAAACCGACTTTATTCCATCAAGTATAAACAACAGAACTTAAAAAGCTCTGCGTAGTTTTATTTATATTTAAGTGTCCAATTTAAAATTTTGTTTTTTAAAGCATAAAAGAATTTGATGCTAGAATTGGTTTTAAAATCTTAAAAATTTTTCTTTGAATATGTAAGTTATTTTAATATACACTCGTGAAGAAAATTTGCTTTCTTTCATTTGTACATAAAGTTACAACAGGACTTATCATTGGAGGCAAACAAACTTTTTTTATTTTAATAGGTGGATGAAGGCCGAATGCTGAGTGGAATTGTAACTACTTACATAATTAATCATGACCATGTGCTCATGTATAACTTGCACTACTACAAACAGAGTAATATGCATCGGATATATCCGCTCCCTACTTTATTATAAATAGATTGCCACAAACATAACCTCAAATAGTATAGTGCTGTATATCCATTGATTACGTTCTGCAAGACAAATTAATTTAATCATGTTTATTTTAGAAAAGACGGTATAAATGTGTACCGTGCTTCGGCCACACTCTTAGCAAACTATCTAATACATATTAGACTTACTAAGTCGAATTTGGTAGTAGTTTAACACATAAAAATAAAATATCCAAAATGGTCCATTTGAGGAAATGTGAATCATGAAAAGGTTAATTTTATTTGTTTTATGTATATGACAGATAAAAGATAATTAAGTAAAGTTGAATAATTTTCCCGAGCAGCAAACAAGATTTATAAAATGACATATACATTTAATTGTATAACAGTTTTATCATTATAGCAAACTTTCTAAATATCAGGACTTGCCTTCAGGGGGCTGCTACAGAAGGTTCAGGAGTGTTCCAACCCGACCATATAACACAGTCTTGACACCTGGCATGGTTGTCACGTGATATTCTATATATTATACGTGTCCAATAAATAACTAGCCCGTTAAATACGAGTATATGACTTTGTTTAGAGTAAACATTTTATTACTGCACATTTCATTTTATTATATTTCATATGGTATTGGCTTAGGCCTATATGGTACCAGTTAACAATATCTTGATCAAGTCTTTAAACGACAACAAAAATATTTATAAGAATAATTAATAAATCAATCAGCTATAATTTATTTTTAAAGTATTTAAATTCTAACAACATATGAACAATACATTTACGATATAATTGTATCCATTAAGAAAATTCCAATATGAAGAATTAGTGATAATTTTCGGATACATAATTATAATTCAAGAAATAAATTAACACCGTACCCACATATTGTAATCTAAATTTTTAGAAACATAAAAACAACATATACTATTATCAATCTTGGAGTGGGTGCGGCTGGACGCCAGGTAGGTTCACTCACACACACGTAGGGGATTAGGACTGACTCGACCCTCCAGGGACCGGCCGCATTTCCTCTCGTACAGTCACTTAGTCGGCCGTAGAACGTTTGGCACACATTTTTGGCCGATTTGGAATGGCACTTTTGGCACAGTCATTAGAGGGGATTAAGAAGGGTCAACCTGTAAGTTTCAGAAAGGCACGTTTGGCACACACCGCCCGGCCAGGTAGTAGCAGCCAGGTGGCCAGAATGCGGGAAAATGGGAACTTTTTTGCCCCCGCAAATTTCCTGCTGTGGTGCTTATTGAAGTAAGCAACTAACCTAACCTAACCTGCGGTAGATCACAGCTGCTACCCAGGTAGATCACGGATGCTACCCGAGTAGATCACGGCTGCTACCCAAGTAGATCACGGATGCTACCCGAGTAGATCACGGCTGCTACCCAAGTAGATCACGGATGCTACCCAATTGGAACACGGATGCAACCCAAATAGATCATGATCTAACCTAACCTAACCTAACCTGCGGTAGATCACAGCTGCTACCCAGGTAGATCACGGATGCTACCCGAGTAGATCACGGCTGCTACCCAAGTAGATCACGGATGCTACCCGAGTAGATCACGGCTGCTACCCAAGTAGATCACGGATGCTACCCAATTGGAACACGGATGCTACCCAAATAGATCATGATCTAACCTAACCTAACCTAGTGAGGTTTAAATTTAAAAATTTGTTATATCACGGGCAAATGACTGCCACGCAGAGTTGACGGGAATAATAAAATTCCCGTTTTCCCTCGTTCGATGGCGTCTACCTGGTCGAGCGACTGTGCCAAACATGCCTTTTCCAAGCAGGCGAGTTGACCCTACTTATTCCGCTCTAATGATTGTGCCAAAACTGCCATGGGCAGAAGGTCCAAAAATGTGTGCCAAACGTCCGATCCCCACTTAGTCGACCTTTCCAATGAATAAGTATTTTTTTGTTAATTTTGCCATTTTATCTCAAAATCGTTAATAAATATGAAATTTACTAAAAATTACAAGGAAAATGATACTAAACAATCTGTGATTTGCTGAAGTGAATCTTAAGTGAATTAGTTACAGCGTTGAAAAATATTGCATGATTTATAAATTACTGTGAACAATGTTCGTAAAGGTAAACTAAAGTAAATAATATGTTGTTTGGTATTATTTTTCTTGTAATTGTGAGTAGATTTAATATTTATTAACCATTTCGATATAAAATTTCAAAATAAAGAAAAAAAACTGATTGATTGAAAGGTCAACTAAGTGACTTCGAGAGGAAGTGCGGCCTAATCCGCTGCGTGTGTGTGTGAGTGAACTACCTGGCGTCCAGCCGCACTCCCAGTTTGATAATTGTAGACTATACATACGACCATCATTATTTATAATGACTATTTATTTATAGGTCTGACTTTATAAAAAAAGAAAACAATAATAAATATTTGTGATCAAATAAGAAAATCCCTAGCTGGAGCTGCTTTGTATTCAATTGAAGAATTTTACAATTAAAAAATATAACTATTTTGTAATGAAGAAAAGAGCAAAATTAACAAAAACGAAAGAGAAGATAATTAATCACAAATTTCTATTTCAGGCACCTGATTCTAGTGCCTGAAGCCTTTAAAACATACAATCAAAATACCTAGTAACAAAATCTTTATTTGAATTTAATAAACAAGTGTAACATTATTGTATTAAACATATGGAAGGAGAGCGGGTAAGTATGTTCTTATTTTCTTCAATATTTATTTGAATTTAACATCGACGTTATGGAGAGTCAAATCCAATATGGCGGCAGGTATAAAAAACTCTTAAACTCACCTTGTATATATATATCTGCTTCGTCACTGCCCTTTCCTTTGCTATTCAGTTACTTTCTTCCATTTCTATTGTTATATCTGTATTTCTAAGGTATATTACCCCCGTTTGGCCAAGCTATCGACTATAAATGTCCCATGTCAGTAGACCCTGGCACTTTACTGTAAGCGGTGTATTTACTCCAACCCGTTCAGAAGTACTAAACACTCTAACATTATTGTATTATACCTCAATGTGGGCTTGAATGGTGTTTCAACTAATTAGGGTCAGGCAAGGTTTATGGTAGAGAGTCCCCCCATCACTGCAACTGCTAGAGAGTGTATCTATTGGTATTATCTATTGTTCTCTAGCTCTGTTGAACTTTGCCTTCTCTCGGGTTATCGCAAGAAAGGCAGGCCTGATTTTGTGGAGAAAGTTTCATGAAGGAATGTGTGGTGATTATTTTTCTTTATTTTTGTGCTTGTGCTGGTTTTTCTTATTTCCTGCCCTCTAGGTCTATATTGCAGTAGCTCGAGTTCATCAATACGTAACTTTGTATTCCAACATCGTTCTGATTTCTTTATAACCACTCACATAGTATGGTTTGTTTACCTTCTTAAACACGGCAAAAACGCTTCCGTCCACTACCTCCAATCCACTATTATACAGGGTGTCACACGTAATGTGTCTCAAACGCGTTATGGGCGAACCAATTAACCTAGAGCACTGCTGTAAAATGTTGTCTCCTCAAAACCACACGTGGAGAATCTATTAAAAATATTTTCATTTTTCTAATAAATAATAATTTCCAGGGCCTAATCTCAAAAAAGTTAAACGTAAACACATAAAATGTGACATATAATGATAAAGGTATCAAAGCCCTGAGTATGATGGCACATTCGGATTTTTTAGTTTTACACATCCGTTTCAAAATGGCGTCCAAAAATATATCAAAATCACAATTTTTGTTTTTAAGCTAAATGCAAAGCTTACACTGAACATAAAATCCAAAAACATTCCTGAATTCCTGAAAACTTGGGCTTTCAAATGATATCCATTATGTCCCATTGTTACGATACTATTTACATTTTGAAATTTTGTATCTTTCAAAATAGTCTTTCAAAATGCAAATTTCTTTCAAAATGCGCATAAAAGAGCGTAACCAGCCGAACAACTTTTACATTTTTAAACATTGGGTAGGCCTATATATTGAATAATAACAAATGTATGGTTAAACAAGCTTTAAATTTGTTGTTTTGTTTAGAAATTATGCCTCACAGATTATAATTTACAAATTCTATTTCCGTGGCAACACAGTAATGTCGTATAGACACAGAGAAGAAACAAACAAAAGTCGCATCCAAGTGTGTCAAGTACCACGCGATGGAAGGGCCAGCACCTTGCCAATTACTTCCATTGCACCCTCCAAATATTCAAGGATATACGTAAAAATGTACATTAGCTGAAATCTATTTATAAGCCCGTTACCACAACAAGTCGCACGACATGTTGCACATGTGCTGGCACGAGTCGCCGTATAGAAACAGTCAGCGACAATAATAATTCATCTGTCGTCATTGGCGACATGACGCGGGACGAGTGCCGGGGACAAAAATGTGCCACGCGCCACGAGGAATGGAAACAGAAGATCGTTTCGTCGGCACTTGTCACACGTATTGATCCTGGGACGTAGAAATGGAAACGAGGCTTTATGCATTCGATACGGCCTTTAAAAAACGACCCCTGTTTCTTTCTTCTCTGTGGTGTAGATCCAAACTAGAGACGACTGGAACAAGAAAAACTTGTACATTATTAAAAACTAAAACTTCCCGTACAGCTTTTACATTACAATCATCTGCATAAATGGCTTTGGAAATTCCTGAGAACTTCTCAGAAACTCTATATCACTTCATAACTAAATAGTGATTGTGTGTTTTAGAAATGGTTAATTGAACGTAAAGTATGTTATTGCACAGAGGAAAAAGAAACAGAGGTCGCTCTCTTATGTCCGCAGCGAACATCTCAGTGGGAGTTACCACTAAAGTAATATTTATAAATTTGTAGTAATAATCAGGTTTATCAATAAGGATTTAGAGGAGAACTACTCGACACTGTCAAATTTGTATTACTCGACACCCCTTCAACACACTATTTAATGTGACCTCTTATTCTTTATTTTCTCAGCTATATTATAACTCTTGATAAAGGCCCAGAAAACAAACGTGGTACGGTGCCTTTCCCGTACCACGTTTGTTTCGGGAAAGGGAATTAACACTGTACGTGTATGGGTGGGTGGGTGGGACAATAACACTGTACGTGTATGGGTGGGTAAGTATCACTGTACGTGTATGGGTGGGTGAGTGGGTCAATAACACTGTACGTGTATGGGTGGGCAAAAAAGGGGTGGTTCTCACCTTTGGGGGTAAAAACAAAACCACCCCTTTTTAGGGGTGTAAATTCTGACATGCAAAACAGTTGCTGAAATCGATAAGATTGTCTTATTTAAAGCTTAAAATATTTTTGAATATTTTTTTCGCGAAGTTAATGTTTTCCCAGTTATTCCTGATAGAAAGAATCGAATTAAGGTTAAAAAATGCATGTTTTCTAACGGGTTTTCAGGAATAACTTGAAACATTTGGATTTTATCTAAAAATGTGTTATTATTGTTAAAAAGCTCGTAAAATATTAAAAAGATTCTTTTTTTAGCGTAGGTGCAATTCTGACAAAGTTACGGTTCGCCAAAGGTATCGCGACTTCTGTCGACTATCGAAACAGAAACCTTAAACGCCAAACAGTAGAAAAACTAAGAGTTATTCAATGACACCTTATTTAATTTTTTTTTATATTACGTAAAAGTACCTTTAAAATGAGTTTTTGGCCAAGTCAATATGATTCAAATTGACGTAGTTGTGACCAAAAACAAAAATTTGTATTTGCTTTGGTTACAAAAACATTGGCTTACTAACTACTAACATTTACGCAATTTACGAAACTAACCCTGGTCCATCTATAATTTACTTATTCAATGTAGTGTACAGAAGTTTTAGGAGTTTGGTCAATTTACAATGCATTACCAAAAAAGTTCAATTTACATGTACAACCATTTTTAAATTTATTTGACATTTTTTTCTTTTCAAAATTACTAGAAAACTATACAAGTTACGTAAAAAACAATAAAATTACAAAAATGAAGCTTTTTGTTAGCAAACATTTTATTATTTTCATTTTATTTCTAGCATGAAAATTACAGAGATACCGCTGTTTGAAAACTTTAACTTAAATAAAACTTAACGCATCGGAGAATTTTAACTTCAAATTTTTTTTAGTAATTAAAAAAACAAAATTGAATCCACAGGCCTCATAGCCCTTAATATTCCCTACAACATTCCTTTTTTATCGATTGGATACCTTAAAAATGAAAGGAGTTATCGTTGAAAAACCAATTGCATTTAATTCCAGGATATTTTGCAGCAATTATGAATACTCGTGAACATGCTATTTTACATGTGTTGAGTTCATTCTTGTATCAAGCGCACGAAGACGCATATTTATTTATTACTGATAAATTAATTTAAATTTAAAATTTTTAACTATTCATAACTGGAAAACAACGTTTCCCGAATAATATCCAGAAACACGTTTTAAACTGCATTTAAAATTTTTTTTCAAAATGAGTGGTTCTTAGCGGTAGTACAATGTAATGATGTATAATGAATTATGTTCTAGAACAAGAAAAGAATTTTCATTTTTAATATACAAATAGTAATTTAACATATGTTCAACATATAAACACCATTTTTAAAATTTTTCTCAGCAGGGGTGGCTTTTAGGGGTTGAAACCTATGATATTTAGATAAATTATGTTCGACAACAGGAAATACAATATATTTTGAGTATAAAAATGTTATTTTAAAATATGGTACGATTTAGACTGTCATTTTTATTTTTTTTTCAATAGGGGAGGTTTTCACCCTAAAAAGGTAACAACGCCTATCAAGTTTGAATTAAAGGGTTTGAAAAGCTTAACAACAAATGTTCAGTGAAATCATTGCTATCCTAAAGAATTTCAGAGTAATGTTCTGTTTTTACGTTTAGGTACTGGACTGTCAATTCCAAACTTTACACCAGTTGTATCCATTATATGTCAATAATTAACACAGATTACAGAAAAAAGTATCAAATTAGGAATAAGTATAGCATATTTTTTAAATTTAATGTCAACTATAACAATCATATCAGTCAGTGTACATTACGATATGTGCTCGAGTTTTATTTACTTTAAGAATAGTACTGTACAACCATCAAAGTCATGTAATGTAAATTATATATTTCATACATTGAACTAATTAGATTTAATCCTGACGAACATTATAAAAATAAATTACTGCTAATGAATGTGACTCTGAAAATCCACGGTACAGTCGAGAACTAAATGTAGTTGAAGAGGATATAATCTTGGGATTTACAATCCCTTCAAGAAAGTGCTAACATCGACAGGCAGGCCTCGGATCTAATTTCAAGATTGTCATTTCTTTATTTACTAGGCGCAGAACTAAATTAGTTGCTGGTATTACTATTTTACCCTGAAATGTAAATCAGCCTCGATTTTAAGTGACGTTGCTCTAATACTTATTATTTCTCAAACTCAGTAAAATTGACTTATTTATTTGTAAATCACAGAATAATTAAATAATTTCACTATTATGAAATATTATAAGAAATCAATCAAAATTACTTGTCATTTAAAAGGGAATTTTAGACACTTTTAGTGTTCTTTCTTTAAATAATTGTTAAGAAATTCAACTACTCTCTTGGACTGTTATTTGCGTTTCTAATTCAGCTTCTTTAAAAGAGTTTAACTCCATCTCAATCAGAGGCATTACCTCTCCAGCTGTAATTTGTTATTTTAAAAATTAAAAAAATCAGCCATTGTCTGTTACAATAATAACATCTGATTAACAAAAATCATTTAAAATTTACTGTAATTCATATTGACTTTTATATCGTCAATTAATTTGCTATTCACCACGTAAATAATAAATTATTTTATAATATAACTAATTGTACCTGTAATTAATTACAATGAATTTGGGATTTCAATTGGAAGATATAAATATAGTGTTTACATATGACAAGGGCAATGCAGACAATGTAGATGCAACTAAAATAGTAAGTACGTGGTGTTATAGAATGACACGTGCAGCTATCTGTGAGCGCGCGGTGGAACTACGAACTGGTCCGCGCCGTTCTCAATGAAAGATCGTTCTGCGAGTCGCGGGCCGATGGTGCAGGCAAGTCAGTTATGTTTGTCGTTTGCCGGCAGAAAGAACGATGGCTGCTGATGTCGCAGTGCGTGCTAGTAAGTGTAGATTAGACAAAAACGAGTGCGTGCCTTTGTCGGATATTTTAATTTCGTTCAACGCGCCAATCAACGAGGAACATGCATGGGCTTTGTGTTATCAGTGTGCAAAGTGTTTTAAATCTGCTCTAGAGAATAACAGGGGGTTGTGTCGAGTGGTGAAGGAATTGAATCAAGTTTTAATACATCGTGATGGACAGGTGCATCCTAACACAATTTTTGAAGGAGGAAGGATTTCAGACAATGCAGGTTAGTTGTATAACATATTTTATTTAGGTTAGGAATTGTCAAAACATTCTTTTATAAGATTGGCTTCGCGTAATTTTTGTTTCGATCTGTTTTAACGTAATTATTTAATGTTTTGTTTATTAATATCTTAAGTAATTTAATCAAACTTTCCTTTAAGAAAGTAGGTTAGTGTAATGGTTGTAGTGGTGTTCCGCATTTCATCCCCTAATCAATACGGCCAGCTGTTGTTATGTACGTGCTTGCTGCTCTCAACCTTCTTGTGTTGTTCATTATCTGGTTAAAATTTATCTAAATTTTAATAACTTTTGAAAGAAATCAAAGTAACAAATTCCTAACCTAAAATAACATTGTATTATTCAACATTTACAAACAAAAGTCAGCTGGTTTATAAAGTTTGGAAGATTGACATTTTGTTTTTATGCATTTCAAAATACGCTCTGTTAAAAAGCAAAAGAATATTTATGAATAAAATGCAGGTTTAATTTTTGCATTATTATTATTATTGCAGGTATTACATTACTGGTATTGATATTGTGTTGTAGTGTTATTACATATTGCTGGTGGACGTGAAAACCTTTGACCTAAAGATGATGCTTCGTTGCCGTTTATTTACTGATAAGAACTGTACATAAATACATTCTTGATAAACAATTTCCCAACAATTGTTCTACTGCATTACACCATTAATTTAACTGGTTAAAAATAAATGCTGCTCATAGTTATTTTGACCGATAAATCTATCTAAATAAATCAATGAATGTTGTGTGAATATTATTCGGGCGTACAGTTACATTTTGCTATAGTGTACATTTTACAATATTTTTTGCAATAGATTATACAAGTTTCGTCAACCAGACAGTTCAAAGTGTGTCTACCTTAATTTCTATCTGTCTATCAATCTTTCTGTAACAATTACCTCGATTTTCATGGGAAATGAGATTGCAGTGTCCGATTGAACTTGTTTCATGATACATTTTAAACAGCATAACTGACAATCCTTGAAATTCTCTTTATGGCTCTGGCCTCATAGTCTGCAAAGTTACCATTTCGCTCTATGTTTTACATGTTATCTTGTTCTGGCGTATCTGTATTTTGTTTTGACGTCTAGTTCATCGGCGGCTACTTCAACTTTGTAACCTTGGTCATTTTTGTCAGTTCAGAGTCTAGCATACACATCTTCTTCTCTTCTTTACACATATAATTGAATGAATAGAATATGTTATTAACTACAACTAAAATCACCCCAACATTGGTTATTTATGAACATTATTATGAAGTTTAGCTTGCAGTCAAAAATATGAAATTAATTTTCTTTACGCCACTAATCGACGTTTCGAATTGTTACCCTTTATATTAATAATTTAATTGAGCCATAGTTCACTTACATGCATATCTGTTACGGTAGAGTAACATTATGTCATAAAGTATATCGAGTAACGTTTTTCCTCCTTTCTCTCGTCTCATTTTTTTTCTCAAGAATTTGTTCATTCAATATTGTTTCTTATTTAGCAAATATCAAACTTATCATCACGACGAGTGTTAAAAAATACTGAAAATACACGAGTTTTCAGAAATTTATTTTCAATGTTGTTTTTCGACAGATTTACAATGTATTTTCTATCAAACTTGTCCCTCTTTTTTCTCCTTGGATTCTGTTTCTCTTTTTTCTACTAACATCACTAACCAATGAAACGCATAATTTTTATTCCTTCCTTTTATAAAGTATATATAGTGCTCTTAACCATTTATCATCGATATTATTCTTAATGTGCAAGGGGAAATGTTCCTTTTTTTATTGATCCTTTGCCATACTAGTGGAGAAGATTGCAGATTCGAAATGTATTTTTTTTATAAATAGCCTATGTAATTTTACTGCTTATTTGCTCAACTCACAAAACGGGCAATTTTTGAGCAGCTAAGACAATTAAAATAGAATCAAACCAAGAATAGCCTCATTTTAATATTTGAATAAAAGAATGGGACGATAGAGTTTAAAGGGAAGAAAAAGGCAAATTTCTATGTAAGATAGAAAGACGAAGGCCAGGTTCTTGGGAACCCTAATGAATTTATCTACAAAAAACAAGTAGCTTATATACGATAAAACTTGTTTCACTTTATTTACTTTTTACTTCATGTTATTTTATCATACACTCCCGCCCCCGGCAGCTATTCAATGCATAGGTGACATAACTGAATAATAATCAACTTAATTTTGTTAGATCATAGTAAGGAACTGAATAAATAGCAACGTTGTAAGATGAATTACTAGCGCTTGTAGTAGGCTATTCCAGAATCAAATATGTATAGAATGGACATTTAAATAATTTCACCTTTGGATAGCTAATCTCTATTAATTTTTGGAGTGCTGCCATTACAGGTGAGATAAACAAAATGCTAGTTTTCTAATTTTCGTTTGCAAAGGCTTAAAAGTAGAGTATTTGATTTATAGAATTTAACAGGGGTTTGCATTTGAAAGGTTTTAGTTATTAAAAAAATCTTATAACTTAGTGGCCGCGACGAGGCACGCACACTAACAAGTACTTAGACACCTTAAAATATTTCAAGAAATTGTTTGCTATTTAGTAATATAGTAAGCAATTACGATACCACCCCACATATTTTCTTTAAAATTTTAGAATATAGGCTACTCTTGTGAATTTACATAATTTTAAATACAATATTTTAAAAAGACGATTTAAGCATATCATGAATATTTTAATTTGGCTATATTGTAATACTAGGTGAAAATATATAAGCCCATGTTCAAAAATGTCCTTCCTTTCAAAAATCTACATTGATATTATGTGTTCGCCCATAGTTGAACCCAATATGAAAATCAAGTATAAATATATATCTTTTTTTTAAATTCTCAATACAAAATAAGCCGTAGATGCTCTATTGAGAAACCATCAAAAAGGCTCCCGTCGGCACTTGCTTTGTAAGAGCAGTCTAACCTAAACCACCTGCCGCTCTTGACACCTGTTCATGGCGTCCTTTGGCCAGTTCCCAGAACCTCCCCCGAGCTTCTGGGAGACACAGATCAATGCACACAGGTCTATTCTCACACTTGTCTATCCGTGGGACCACGGAGCCCATAAATTACTACCACTGCTTGCCTGCCTGTCGTCCATCTGGCACTCTGCTTTTCCAGTCCTGCCTGCCCAGCTTACCAAAGGGTTCATAGTCTATATGTCACCTTTGTAAGTGCTGTCTGCCTATATTACCAAAGTAGTTTGTAGTCCTGAATGTCCAGCTTACCAAAGGGGTTTACAATCGATATCTCACTTTATCAGTCCTAACTTCTCAAGTTACCACCTTTGGTTTACAATCGATATCTCAACTTAGTCAGTCCTGCCTTATCAGCTTACCAAAGGGTTCATAGTCTATATGTCACATTTGTAAGTGCTGTCTGCCTATATTACCAAAGTAGTTTATAGTCCTGAATGTCCAGCTTACCAAAGGGGTTTACAATCAATATCTCAACTTTATCAGTCCTACCTTCTCAAGTTACCACCTTTGGTTTACAATCGATATCTCAACTTAGTCAGTCCTGCCTTATCAGCTTACCAAAGGGTTCATAGTCTATATGTCACCTTTGTAAGTGCTGTCTGCCTATATTACCAAAGTAGTTTATAGTCTTGAATGGCCAGCTTACCAAAGGGGTTTACAATCGATATCTCAACTTTATCAGTCCTACCTTCTCAAGTTACCACCTTTGGTTTACAATCGATATCTCAACTTTGTCAGTCCTGCCTTATCAGCTTACCAAAGGGGTTTACAATCGGTATCTCAACTTTGTCAGTCCTTCATTCTCAGCTTACCAAAAGAGTTTACAGTCGATATCTCAACTTTTTCAGTCCTGCTTTCTCAGCTTACCAAAGGAGTTTACAGTCTATATCTCATCTTTGTCAGGCTGTCTGTCTATCTTACCAAAGGAGTTTACAGTCCTGCCTGTCCAGCTTACCGAAGGTGTTTACAGTCGATATCTCTCACCTTTTTCAGTGCTGCCAGCTCAGCTTAGCAAAGGTGTTAGCAGTCGATATATCACCTTCTTCAGTTCTGCCTATCTGGCTTACCAAAGGCGTTTAGACTAGTAATACCACCACTGTCAGTCCTTTTTGCCAAGCTTACCAAAGAGGTTTACAGTCGATATCTCATGTTTGTTAGTTAGTTCAGTCAATCTTACCAAAGGAGTTTATAGTCGATATCTTACCTTTCCTGTCTGTCCAGCTTATCAAAGGATCCACGAGAGTCGACATTACACTCTTGTCAGTCCTACTTAACCACCTTACCAAATGGGTTTATAGTCGATTTCATCAAATTTTGCAAGACAGAATACTGTTATAAATTAATACGCCCCTACGATTCGTGTTTATATGTTTAGCATTGGTGATGCAAATATAAAATTTTCATATTTATTGATTAGCCTACATTGACACGGAAGCTTCGTTGTCAGAAGCTTATATCAATGACTACAGATAGAATATCTGTGACACCTGGACCAATTCTATCTGTAGTCATTGGTTATATCGACAGCTCATAAGTAGGCCTGGGCAGATCGAAGCGTCGTTACTATGGCAACCCGCGGCCTTGCCAACTCCATTATAAGGCGCCGCACTCCCTCCTTCTATCAGTAACCTTGAACTCTACCGATACGTGGATGGAGGAGTACATCGATAGCTCATAAGTAGCCGTGAGCAAATCGAAGAATCGTTACCATAGCAACCCATGTCCTGCACCATTAAGGCGTCGCATCCCCCTTCTTTGCTCCACTTTCCATTTCTGCTGTTAATTTTGTTGTTTAATTGTACTCTTGTTTCCGGTACACGCAGTGATGATGGTCGGAAGTGGAGATGTTATTTTCCATGTTGTAACCGTAATAAGGAGATTTTGAAAGAATATTAAAAAATGCGGAACTAGGAGAATTGGAATTCGTATTTTCAAACCTCAGACAGAACTAAAATGAAATATTATACTAGAACAAAGAAACGAACGTAACATTACTTACCCATCTTCAAATTGAACAAGCTACTGGGAATAAGAGAAAATCCATTTTGAATAAATACTGGTGATTTAACAACGCTCCAGTGGGTGCCGGATATTTGGGCCAACCAGTTCACCTTCCTATAATTGGTCCAGCTGTAATGTAATCACGGGTTGTCGTTGAATGCCAACTCCGCATCATAAGTAAGGTCAGGCCTCCTTCAGACTGTATTGTTGTCTGGGAGAAACACTGACACTTATTTTAGAGACAGTCACTCTGATCTGTAATTTGGTAATTGGTACTTTCTGGGTCAACAGTTTGCATGGCATTCCCTATTTCTATTCTAGAATTCTAAGAGAGGCTTGAAGTTTTTTTTATTTTAAAAAAATTACTTTGTAAGATTATATATAACTTTTCTTGGCACCTACATAATTTGACCGTGTGAACATTAGATTTTATACTAAATTTAAATTTTTCTTCAGATTTCGTCTACATCTTGAGAAGCGGATCTAGGGTTAAGAATAACGTTTTTATAGTTTGCTACTATTTTAGACATAAGTAGAGATAGGCATGTTCGAGTTACAAAACTAAATGGCTTACTTACCTTAATAATACAACTAAATAATACTTTGGTCCCAAAAGTGAATGCTTCAGTTGTAACACTTAATGCATTGGACCAAAACCAAGATGCTTCAGTTGCAAAACCTAATACTTTGGCCCCAAAACCGGACGCTTCAGATCCTACACTTACTACCTTGGTCCCATAACTGAATGCTTGAATTGCGACACCCAGAATTATTTCCGACGTGAGAATTTAATCAACGTGAAAATACACTGAGCGTATTACTCTTATCTAATCGGTCGAGATCGTGGTTTCAAGCATCTGGATTACAGCACAGCGCCGCTTGTGTTGACGACACCGACAAACGAACACGGTAGATAATATTTGGAGAGCAGAGGAAGCAATCTGGGAAGCGATCAGTTCAGAACATGGGAGTCTCATGGGTTTGGAAAGCCGACACACTTGGATGTAAATAGCGCCATCGCTGTCCGGGCTGAGAATGAAGGAGAAGTGGATCTTTTCCCGCCGCCCTCGAGTAGCGTTAATGAACTGGTAAAAACTCGTTTGAACCTAATGAGTCTTGCTACATGACTCTCTGCTAAATAGGGGTTCAGGCAATTAATTTCTTTTAAACGTGTTCGACATCTTAATTCTTGAAATAACTAGCGTAACAACGCGTGAATGCATTACTTTCCCAAGCAAGAAAACGCAACCAGCATGCTAAAGGTACTTTCTTATTTATTACTTGAATCTGTTTGGACGATTCCGTTCGGTCCAGTCCGTGGCGTACATCCATGCAAATGATAAAGAAATTGGAACATACTAATTTAAATCTTCGAGTATATACGAACCGATTAATAGCATAATTATCATTCTCGTTGAATCTGAATTGTGGATATACATGATCAACTAACGTCGCTCGATCGTGAGATAGATTATATATAAGTCCAAATATTGTGACAACTATTATTATCGTGGTATAGCAAACTACGAATCGTGTCAGCTAACGTTGGGAAAACTGAATATGAATGAATGGTTTTCCAGTCACCTTTACCTAGACGGCCACCATTGTTATTCTTCGGCCAACTCTGAATGACAGAACTCATTAAGGACGGAGTCAATGGATCTAGATCACTTTCCACTTTTATCAGTTCACAGCGTTGGTTACTGAACGGGTTCGAGCTGCCCCAATAAAATGTCAAATCAACGGAAATACGGTGACGGAAAGGACGGCGCCCCCGCATTCATTAGCCGTGGCTCGTTCCGGAGACAGAGCAAACCACTCGCACAGGAGATTCCAGTGCCAGGGACCGGTACATTAACGCGGGAGGAAGTAGGCCTGCAGGTCACCGCTGAGAATATATTACCACCGCTCGTTTGGTATTCGCGGTTTGCCGACCCATCGTTTTTAACACCTGAGCTAAGCTGGTCAGGTTTGAGAAGCCGGCTTTAAGTGGAAGTCTAGACACCGACTTAATTAGATCCACACTTGATGGCCCATCAGATGTGCAGTTACAACGGAGTACAGTCCGTACCACATGGTGTATGTCAGATAGGCTACTATAACAATGTTTTGTGTTAGTTGTATTTTCAATGCATCTAGTGATGTTTATATAGTTATCTATCATGAAGACGCTGCTTGTCAAGATGTTGGTGTCCAAGAGTTGTGAATGAGTGTGATAAGTGTAGATGAACGACTATAGTTGTCTTTAATAGCTGATGATGACTGATACAAAGAGCCATTTATATCTCAACTAGCCGACAGAAGACGTGGACAAAGTGTCCCAACGACAAAGTGATCCACTCAGGAATGTAGTAGGCCTACAGTTTGTCCGTTCACGAAAGGCGACCAGGGCCACCTGGGAATTTTGCACGCTACGGACAAAGTGTCCCAACGACAATCTGTCCCATTTAAACTGGCTCAGTTTGTCGTTGGGACACTTTGTTGTATTCCCGCCGACAGTCCTTGCTTCGCTACGGGGTGGTTGTCGATCCTTCCCTCTGCGGATAACTGTTGACTTATCGAATGTAACCTAACCCAACTTAACCAAGAAAAAAGATATTTAAAAATTTTGCAAGATTTGCAATAGCTTGCAACCTCATATCACCCTTCTGAATAAAGGTTAGAAGCTTGTATGTGTCTTTGAAAATTCTATCTTAACCGGAATGATCCATGCAAATTTCATTCCAATTGCACCCAAGGCCTCTTGACCTGCTTAAGACTCCGTCATTATATTATTTATCCATTGTTTCACACGGTTATAGGGCAGCTAGCCTGTCTGTAAAAGAGGCCACGCCACCTAAGTACACGGTGGTCGCTGTCATAAACTGTAGGAGGTCTTGGACAAAGGGTCGTTCCAGCCATATACGTCCTCGCATTGTTATCGCTAATGCGCGTACCCTTGTGTACGTCCGACATACGAAATTCGCGACGAAGCATGATTGGCTACATTTTGATAATCCTTGAAACTGTGCCAATATTTAAAAAAAATGTCTGAGCATTATAAGTGTTTTCCCACCTGTTCACCCCTACTGTAAAAATTCTTTATAGACATCAAACGTAAATTGATTTATGACAACAAAACGGGCATTATGGATTGAGGGTTGGTGGTAGGCTAAGTTAAAAAGAGATTTGGTGGTCTTTTAGTGTTTCTCTTCACTCATGCTCTCAACACCTATTATGTTAATCTCTAGTTAACGAACTAGTATTACAAGAACTTTTCAGTTGATGAACTGTGTTATAAACTGTGTTTTTTTTATATAGCAACTGTGGGTAGGTAAGTGGTAATGACCCTCCCACCCAACCCACCCATACACGTACAGTGGTATTGTCATTGTAACAATAGTTGCTGACCGTATGGGGAGTAGGAGGGAGTAAGTAGTTACATGGCATAGTTAAATTTGATTAATATATGATTAAGGGAATTTTTACTATAAGATCAATTTTTACTCTAAGATAAATAAGATCAACTAAGCCAGAAGAATATAAAACCATGCTTTCGGAATACAAGATCGCCCAGCATGAAAAATTAAAACTTCAAAACTCTTTACTCTACACGTCGAAATGAAGTTTTGATTTTTAAACCCTTTTGTAAAAAAAAAAACTGAATTAAGAATGACAGAGATACAGCACAAATCAAACACGGTGTTAGCCATTTGTGGACTGGAACAGTTTCTAACGATCGCGCTCAATCCACAAACTAGAGAAAACTGTGACACGTTCAATAAATGAACG
Source organism: Stictocephala bisonia (assembly GCA_035578905.1). Taxonomy (NCBI): domain Eukaryota; kingdom Metazoa; phylum Arthropoda; class Insecta; order Hemiptera; family Membracidae; genus Stictocephala; species Stictocephala bisonia. Next base: position 674,069 of record JAQJVL010000337.1, on the reverse strand, counting down.
GACAAACGATCTATGTTTAGTTATCCGTGATAAAAAACGTTAGACGACATTTGCGCCCCTTCACACTCTCGTGACTTCATATTTTCACCTGATCAGTATGCCAAGACCCGTTTCATTGGTGTCGTGGGAGATGCGCTCGTGGGGTTTGCGCCTCGTGGGGTTTCGACCTCTTCAAGCTGTTACCGTGGGGTTTGCGCCCAAGATAATTAGGCACATTTTCCTTGTTGTTAGAGACTTAAAACGTAGTCTCTAACAACAAGATTCTAGGTTAGGTTAGGTTAGGTTATAAGTTGAAAACATGGCAGAGGCGTCATTGACGACAGTGAAATAAGTCGGTTGTAGGTGTATAACAAACGAGGAAAATGTGCCTAATTATCTTGGGCGCAAACCCCACGGTAATATCTTAGGGAGTTCGCAAACACCACGTGGCGCAAACCCTACGAGCGCAAACCCCACGTAGCCTTTTCATTGAAGACACTACACGATTTCGTCGTTTGGGAATAGCCAATAAGGATTGCCAACACTCAACAGGGAGGTCCGCAACAGAACCAGATTTTAATATAAGAGACGCCGACACAACTTTGTGCGTATTTTCAAGCAAATGGGAATGACAGTGTAATCTGGTTACTAACTCGACTGTTACTCAGAAAGGACGATTTATTAATAGCCCAATAGCCATGCAAACTAAGGGACCAACCGCTTAACGTGGAATCCGAACCTCTTAGTATTGGTCTGATTTCCTGCTAATTGACAAGCCTGATGCTCAGATCTCTCCTCTGGTGGTCATTTAGAGCCCTGTGGAAAAGGGTCCAGTTGCATCGGCGGTCATTTGGGGCTCTGTGGAACAGTGTCCAGTTGCACCGGGCCAGGGTTAAGTTGCACTGGCGGTAATTTGGAGCCCTGTGGAACAGTGTCCAGTTGCACTTGCGGTCATTTGGGGTCCTGTGGAAGTGTCCAGTTGCACCGGTGGTCATTTGGAGCCCTGTGGAACAGTGTCCAGTTGCACCGGTGGTCATATGGAGCCTTTTCGAACAGGGTCCAGTTGCACCGGGCCAAGTTGCACCGGCGGTCATTTGGGGCCCTGTGGAACAGTGTCCAGTTGCACCGGCGGTAATTTGGAGCCCTGTGGAACAGTGTCCAGTTGCACCGGCGGTCAGGGATTAGTCCTAATTACTGTGTCCAGTTGTACCGGTGGTCATTTGGAGCGCTTTGGAACAGTGTCCAGTTGCACCGGCGTACAGAGATTAGTCTTAATTACTGTGTCCAGTTGCACCGGCTGTCATTTGGAGCCCTGTGGAACAGTGTCCAGTTGCACCGGTGGTCATTTGGGACCCTGTTGAACAGTGTCCAGTTTCACCGGCGGTCATTTGGAGCCCTGTGGAACAGTGTCCAGTTGCACCGGGCCAGGGTCAAGTTGCACCTGTGGTCATTTGAAGCCTTGTGGAACAGTGTCCAGTTGCACCGGGCCACTGCCAGGGTCAAGTTGCACCGGCAGTCATTTGGAGCCCTGTGGAACAGTGTCCAGTAGCACCGGGCCAGGGTCAAGTTGCACCGGCAGTCATTTGGGGCCCTGTGGAACAGTGTCCAGTAGCACCGGGCCAGGGTCAAGTTGCACCGGCGGTCATTTGGGGCCCTGTGGAACAGTGTCCAGTTGCACCGGTGGTCATTTGGAGCCCTGTGGAACAGTGTCCAGTTGCACCGGGCCAGGGTCAAGTTGCACATGCGGTCATTTGAAGCCCTGTGGAACAGTGTCCAGTTGCACCGGTGGTCATTTGGAGCCCTTTGGAACAGTGTCCAGTTGCACCGGCGGTCATTTGGAGGTTTCAGCTGCACCGGGCCAGGGTCAGTTTAAATCGGACTAATGTAACAAATTGTTTATTTGCGTAACAAATTAATTTATTTGTAAGCAAATACATTAATGTAGTAGCATGCCTAACGACATATCTTACACACTATTAAAGAAAATAGAATAATTACTCTTTAGTGTCAATATATTATCAATATTGTACTTTGCAGTATTTAGAAACAAATATTTAATTAAATTTTTTTCGATGAACTTCTAATTATTTTTATACTTTATAAAATGTATTGGATTATATTGCTAAATTATACTATTATTATTTATTTAAACCATTATTTTAAACTACATTTTATACTGATTTTAAAATCACCCCTCCCTGTCTCTTCAATATCATCATTAGTTTTTTTAAAATAATTTTTTGCTAAATACATTTGTTAAAAAATTAAACTTTGTCTAGTATGTAAACTACAATGATAAGTATTATAGTTGAGATTATAATGATACACTGAAGAAATGATAGCGTAGCTTTTAAAGGCCTAAGTTACCGATGAGTTTACCAGAGAAAATAAAAATCTGATCTGCCGTAAACCTCTCATAAGAATTACATACGGCTATCCTTTAGTTTGGTACTTTTTGTTTGGTAATCAATTAAAAAAACTATCTTTTTTTTAGAAAGTTGTACTATTGAAAATAAATCTTGTTCACAATTAACTCTGAGCGAATTCTACTTTGTTATCGGCAACCATCATGTACACCAATCACACATCAGTGTATATCATTGTTTCATTTTAGGGAACTTTTTTTGAAATTCTGTCATTGTTAAAGAAAATGCCGGGATTGAAGTGTGGTGTCTAAGGGAGGTTTAAGCGTTCTACCTGAAGAGACCCAGATATGACAGCCGGTCCAAATGGACAGATTGCTAGGAACAGAAGTTTATTTCAACCCTCTTAAAGTCCTTCAACCGCCGGTGCAAGTAGACATCAGCCATATCCACAACACTTAGACCCCAAGTGCCTGCGCCACTGTGTCTACAGGCCAAACTCCCTATATTTGTACAACGACCTACAGGATGAATGACTTGTTCCCGCCGACAGCTAACGTTTGCGTTTCTCACATTCCGTTTTATTGTCCAGGTGTTGCAGCTACCCACGCCGCTCCCAGCACTTAGGTTCAGACGCCACAACTTACGCTCCACTTCCTCACGTAATTGCAGTGAGCGCACTTAGTTTGACTACAATTTCCCACAATTTCATTGTGTTCTTGAAAAATCCCTATATCGTTGAATTAGAAATGGACGTCTTACATTATAGCATCAAACCCGAAATAATGGCCAGGTCTAATGAGACATTCCTATGCCAGCAGCACTATGCTCAATAACATATGCTCTGCATGACTTAAAGATTAAAATTATCAGATTTATTCTGAATATAACAAAAGCGTACCAAGCAAGGCTGTCAGAGTTAACATATCCATCTCTAGTACAAGATACGGCTTAAAGTAATACAAACTCATGTTCGGCATTGCTTTATGTTTTATGAAATTGTATTATAAATCGAGGAAAAGTACAGATAACTGAACAATGATTAGTGAGGCCAGTGCAAGAGAACAGACAATCAACAAGTTATAGTTTAAAATGTCGATTATTGTGAGTTTATATACACCTACGTAATTTAAATAAAATTATTTAAGCCTACAACAGTTGTCAGTTCGGAATAAGGCCTAAGTACACTGCAGAATTATTGCTTAACAAGTTTTTGGGTGTAGCGTTTAATTGTGTAAATAGTAATAATAATAATAATGATGAACAAAAAATAAAATAAATAAATAAAAAAAACAACCACAACAAACTGAAACTTTATTAACTTCGTAATTCGATTACGTAGTCAAAAATGAATATCTTAAAGATATGTTACAAACCAATAGTCTTCATGAAAAATAACGAACTAGATAACAAACAGATAACATAACAAAAATAACAAACAGATATATATATATATATATATATATATATATATATATATATATATACACAAAGCAACGAACACTAGTTTGAATGTAAGTTTTGGACCTTGGTAGTTTCTCTCAATGATAAACGGACCTACTGTTTTCATTGTTATGTTTGAAAAACAGTGTTTTAATGTAATTATTTTTAACCAATGCTTGTTTGTTTATTTATCGAGATTAATTTTCTAAAACAAGTTTTTAAAGAATTGTTAAAATTACACTTCCAAGATGAAAATATTCTAAATAAACTTCCTGACGACATCGAAGTATGTAAATCGTCAATTATACATGTACACGTATTCGATTAGTCTATTATTATAAAAGTATATATGTTTTAGAGTTGTTCCACTCTGAAAGGTCACTAAAGCTAGCTACACACAAACGCAATGCAATACCTGATGTAGGCTAACAAGTGTAAGTGTGAATACAGTTGGTGTTCGAGTAGGTATAAAGGTGCTTTATAGAACCGAGGGAGGTTCCAACAAAGAGAGGAACGCTTCAGTGGACAACCATTGAAGCAGCATCTCCCACTGAATTGCTCCGGCTTTACGACTGAGCATCGTGGTGCAAGGACATTTCACTCGCATTACGTATACAAGGTTTTATTTGACAGTATTTAACTGTTGGTTAGTCTTTCAAATAACAAGTCAGTTCCAAGTTTATTAATTAATTAATATATGCCTCAGTACAATTTTGCTTTTTATCCCTTTAGCTATAAACTATTTGAAAGGAATCTAAAACTTGTGTAACTACAATCATTAGCATATATGGATGAGAAATTTAAAAGCGTTATTTGTTACAGTATAAAATTGTACAGTTAATTAATGAATAATGTTGACTCAGTCAACCGGAGAAAAAACTTCAAGCCCTCGTAGCTATTTTACTGTACTGTTATCAAAGGTAGAGTTTCACCTATCGTACATCGCATTAGACTGAATAAATGTTACAGTTTCACACGACTCCGTTCTTAAAAAACGGGGGTAAAATCTACCCAATGGTTTATCCGGAAGACATTGTCAAGGACCGAAGCAAATGTCTTGGTCTGGCTGTGTTTTACACGAAATTATGTTTCGGCCAACTTATCACTTCAGTAGACGTGGCATTGAACATGCTGTAATCAGTAGTTATCAATACGGGGGAGAGCAGTGGGCGTTGCTCATTAATGTTCCGCCAATCTAGCGCGACAAAAGTGGGAAACGAGGCCATAACGAACGCTCGTTAACTGCTAGTATTGTTCGGATTTTACGCGCAACAAAAGTAGTGAGCGCCGACCAGCCGTTGTCTAATTTGTACTGCCTTTCGAGAATAATGGACTTGAACAAGGTGATATGCTAGTTACGCGGTTCGTAATTGAATAAGGCTAGAAGGCAGTATTTGATTTGTAATACGTAATAGATCCTGTACATTTTTCATACCAGAGGATCCATAACTGTTAAAAGTGTCATGTTTGAAAAAAATTGCTACTCTATCTTTAGAAAATAATCCATTGGGGATATGTAGATGATGGCGCCAAGCGGTGAGACAATTTATCTGCTTGGAATAGGCGATATTATCTTGCTCTCAAAGAGTCGTGGCAAGCACTAGCAGAGACAATACAATTTTTTTTCTGGTATATACTTCCTTAGTATAGGTATACGAGAGTAAGCTCTCAGAGCTCTCCAAGAGTTCTCTCATGAGACTGTCCGAAAGTTGCCAATGTACAAAAGTCGTGCAAACATCAGTCGTCTTATCTCTCAGATAAGCAAAACAATATCGGGACACTTAAAGGTATATTACAGGTTAGAATTTCCCGTTCAATATATATATATATATATTTGAAATGATATTTTTTAACAAAGTTATGAATTTTTGTTTTTCTTTTATTAGTAATGCTTAAAGTTTACTAACTGATTTTATGCACATTTATTTGAAGCTGTTAATTTTACTTGAAAGTCAACTCCTAATGGTGAAATTTTTAAATTTCCTTTTTTTATTACAACATAAAACCTTTTAGATTGAAGGATTAATCAAAATCCATCCAGTAGATTTCGCAAGGTCCGCTTTTATATCAGACAGAAATTACTCGTTCAATAGTATAGAATTATGACTCTACAAACCCGACCAACAGAACAAACCGACGCCAGGAGGTTTCAACACCGAAACACGAGTTTGGAAACTCCAAAATCAGATCTGAAATAATTCACAGCCATTACTGCCACCGCCTCCAGAAGTTGAAGCCCAAATTAATCGGCGATCAGACATCGCATCACGTCGGAGAGGAAACAAAGCGGGAAGGAGGGCGTGGAGTTGGCGAGGTATGCTTGCTGGAATTATAAATGAGCTAGATAAGGAAGGATCGGCCTGAAGCTTGGTCACGGCCGTTTCCCATGATCACGACTGCTTTAATTGGATCGCGAACCGTAGACTTGTACGTCTGTGTGGTGCGACATTGGATAGCTCACCCGGTAGGGTTTCAGTAGGTCAAGTACCACATCTGTATCCTTGTGAATATATACGTGTCTCGTGCATCCTACCGCAGGATGTAAACAGACATCTGTTAATATTCTGTGATTGTAACGAGCGAATTGCTGTAACAGCTGGTTACATGAGAGCTTAAGTATTTGAAAACTGTAGACGAAAAGTTATGTTTTTCAGTCCTTTTAATACAAGGCGTCCTATCAATCGTTGCCAACGGTTTGGATTCTACCAGAGAAGTAGGCTGTAGCATGTCCATGTAGGGTGGTGGCAAGGGTTAGAATATAGTGCAAAAGTCAGGATTTTCAGTCGAAAATGAGTCAGGCTCCACTTTGTATATGGGCTGATTGGGCTATAGCTCAAGTGTTTTTTAGGGGCGCCATATTTTCCAATACTTTTTTTACAGTACTGTTTTGATTAATTTTGCTGTAATGTTCCACTCAAAATAAAAACTCAATTTGGAATGTGTAGAGGTAGTATTTGGAATGTACACCTGTAAGTCAGGAGTAGTGACAACTTACAAAAGCAGGCCATGCATCTTTCAGTGGCTACGTAACGTACTCACACTTTATATAGAAGCATTCAGCGATGATAAAAGATACGAGTTTCACAAAAATATAAACAATTCACGACTGCTCTTCTTGGATGTGAAAGTCCCACTTATTCCAGAATTAGAAAACGCAAAATATTTCTTGACGAAACAGATGAGAATGAAGTCGAATTTGATGAAAGGTCAGATTTTAGAATTAAAGCGTATCTTAAAATCATTGATTCGTTGCAATAAACTTGATTAGACGAAAAAAACACATGAAGGTTAGCCTTTCAAGTTTTTTCACCTCTGATATCGCCGTCGAGGGAGTCTTCAAATGGATATATGGCGAGGGTTGCAACGAAGTTGGTAAAGTGTTATTCACATGATATCATGAAAACCATACTTGAGGTTTACGTGTACAAAAGAAGTAACGAGCTGTCTACCACTTACCCCAATCTCGAAGTAGCACTTCCAGTAATCAGCTGTTCTGGGGTTTGCAGCCCAGGCCGCTATTCACCCTAAAACCGGTACATAATTGAGATTCCACGATAAGTTGTTGGTCCCTTAGTTGCACTCTCTGTATTAATATAATCCAAATACAATGTACTCACTCATAACGAAATCTCCAGAACCATTGAACAGAATTTTACGAAACTTTGAGGGAAGTTAATTTTTTATCGTAGAGACCCACTAAGATAGGATTTCTCGAAATTCCACTCTTGAAGAGTAGAAACCGCTCCTTAACGTTTTCTTTTTTCCATAAGAGTAACATTGGCATTAATTTAATATATTAAACAACTGGAATACTTATTTCAAACAGCTGATAAAACAATGACACAAAAGCCGGGGGGGGGGGGAGGTGGAAGAGAGAGGGCGCCTCTGTAGCTGTATGGGCGGGCGGGTGGGTCAATACCAATGTACGTGTATGGGCGGGTGGGTGGGTCAATGCCACTGAACGTGTATGGGCGGGCGGGTGGGTCATTACCTCTATAGGTGTATGAGCGGGTGGGTGGGTCAATACCACTGTACGTGTACGGGCGGGCGAGTGAGTCAATGCCACTGTACGTGTATGGGCGGGTGGGTGGGTCATTACCTCTGTAAGTATATGGGTGGGTGGGTCAATACCACTGTACGTGTATGGGCTGGTGGGTGGGTCAATGCCTCTGTACGTGTATGGGTGGGTCATTACCTCTGTAAGTGTATGGGTGGGTGGGTGGGTCAATACCACTGTACGTGTATGGGCGGGTGGGTGGCTCAATGCAACTGTACGTGCATGGGCGAGTGGGTGGGTCATTACCTCTGTAAGTTTATGGGTGGCTGGGTCAATATCACTGTACGTGTATGGGCGGGCGGGTGGTTCAGTGCCACTGTACGTGTATGGGTGGGCGGGTGGGTCAATGCCACTGTACGTGTATGAGTGGGTGGGTGGGTCATTACCAATGTGTGTGTGGGTGTGTGTGCATGTGTGTGTCCAGTGTGCACAAGTTTTTAAGAAAGTTACTTTAGAGAAAAAATAGAATTTCTTTAGGCTTGATAAGAGCCTTGGTGCTACAAGACAGTAAAATACTGTTTGTTGCATCTAAATTGTATTGTATGCATCAGCTTCAATGTTCACTCTAATATGATTCTAGTGTTTGTCATGTCAGTATAACTTCTCTGAGGCCAAGTATTAAAAGATTTGCCAGTGTTTACATTTTTCTATAGGCAAGTTTTTTATGCACTACTTACACTGCATACCGTTTCCTATTTTCAATTTATTAGTGTCAATACAACTTAAAAATTTCAATTTTTTTCTGTTTTTAAATTTAATTTTCCTAAGATATTATAGTATTATAGTATCACACCGAAAAATCGAACCCGGCAAGCCGGTTCATACTTGAGCCCCCATACGTTCGGCTGCACCAAGGTTCCTATACAACAGGTCTCATTCTCATATGGTCTATATAAGCCCAGTGATGACGTCAGAGGGAGACCTTCGACCACAGAGTAAGTGTATTATCCACTCAGTGCCTCCAACACAGTGTGTTGAACAACTAAAACTACATACTAAAAACCATTACTGTTATGGTCTTAAGGTTATTTTAGAATAATTTAAATTTACGGTATTTCAATATTAATTTAAAGCGGTAAATTATCTTTTTTCATGTATTTCAGAGTTTTATTTATTTAGGAAATTCTAAATAATATCAATATTAAAATCAGTCACTTACAACAACTAAATAAACAACGCAGACTGTACTGTCATCGAGTACGAATATGTTTTACTTTGTTGCGTTTTGTTTTGTTTACAGCAGTGAAGGTAGAAAAAACGGGAGAGCGACAGTGGAGCGCCTGGCAAAAACTAATAAAACTGTCAGCCAAGAAATAGCACAACTGCGACAGTGGAGCGCCTGACCTTGAGGCGCTCCACTGTCGTACCCTCGCGGGTCCAATGTGACAAGGGTTTTGACAAGGGTTCAAAAACTAAGGGGTCTTGATATCTACGGTGAGAGTGTATTTAACTTGAAAGCAATAGACATATATTTATTAAAATAAGCATACATGTTATAGTATTTACATAAGATCCGGGTTTGTTAACAAATTTTACACTTCAAATTACTTTAGAAATAAAAAAGCCTTCAGGTATTGAAATTGTAAATATAAGCTACATTGAAATAAGCTGTTATAGTCCGATTCATTGACACGCTTCTAAGTAATAGAAAACGTTATTGTATAAGACGTAAAATCGTGGATTGGTTGGCGTTTGACGTATTCCTAAGTAACTAAGTAATTTTTCGTGGTCCTTTCTATTAAATCAAGGCTAAGCAGGTTGAACCGTCAATAATGTAATCATTTGAACAATAGCCATTAAATAATTCAAATCATTTAAGTAGGAGAAACTATTAGATTTAAGTAGGTAACTAAAAGTAGGTTTGTAAATTAATAATGATTTTATATTTTGTTTGTTTTAGAATATTGTAGCTTACAGATTGAATGTAAATAGTATTTTTTGTTTGAGTTTAAGTATTTTTTTAAATTTTAAGTTTTAAATATTAGTAAGTATAACCCAAATTATTTAGTTTAAATTTAAATGTATATTTATTATTTTAGAATGTTATACAAATTATTAAGTGTTAAAACTAAGAAATACATATTTGTTATTTACAAGCCTATTTGTAGTTATTGACCTTTTTTTGTAACTTCAATTTCTTTGAAACAACTTGCCCAGTAATAAAATTAATATAATTTTGAAAACCCACTGCTTGGCTTTTACAAATTTGTATAAACTATGTTTAATATTTTATAATTAATACTCATGGGTTAAAGGGGCAAGTCATGATCAAATGAAGAGTGTCTACGTGTTCCTTTTACATAAAACTAAAAAGTATAAAGTTTATAGTTTTTTTTAAAAAGATGACTATAAATACATCATTATTTTAGTCCTCGGGAGTTGATGTGGTAAACATGATGTGGCCCACCTCCGAAGACCAAGGTAGATAGTGTGCATGAACAAGGGTAGATGTTTTCTATCTGTACGATTATAAGCTTGTTTTAAAACAAGTCTGCAATAGTTTAACCACTATTGCAAGTTTAATTCAAATAAAATTAAATATGATTAAGAAACGTGATTAATAGTTTTGATTGGTCTTTTAGGATAACCCCTACAGAATCAATGTTACACTTACTCCTACAAAATATGCAGTGCACTTAACAAAGTCAATAAGATAGGAGCCGTTGTGATATTAGATTGGGCTGATATCCAGTTGCACCGGCGGTCAAAGGAATTTCCACGGGTCAAAACATTCCTCCGTCCGAAAAGTGTCCAGATGCACCGGTGGTCAAAATCTACCCACCTCACTTATCCCCGCTGCAAATTCCTTCGACCGCCGGAGCCGGTGCAATTGGAAGGCCCCTTCCTTCCCCACCCCACTACATTTCTTCAAACATAGTTTATAAGTGTTTAACAATTTCGCAATGGAATATTCTATCAAACACTTGCCGATGTTTCGTGGCACATACTAATGGTAGACCATAGCAGGTTCTAACTAATAAATATGGTAACTATGTATTTAATGTTTAATTTTGTGTTTATCCGTGGCAACACTAACATCTAACCTAACCTAACCTAACCTAACCTAACCTAACCTAACCTAACCGACTCATGACTCATGTCATAACAAAGGGTGTGGAATTTGGCACGGTCAGCTTGGGGTTACTGTACTAGGAATCCGGCCTGGTTGGACTTTCCCGGCTCATGTCATAAACAAGGGCCTCTGGTGCAATTGGAACACCCCCCAAAAGGGGCTCCGGTGCATCTGGACACATCAGTTTGGGGCCGATCCCTGACCCCGGTGCAATTGGAAATCTCCCATTAGATTGGTAGGTATTTAGAAGGCCCCGCGAGCTGAGCTTGATAGCAGGTAGGAAGCAGGTAGAGTGCCGAGGACAGGTAGTTTTAGGTGCGACACAGGAGCGCCTCCCCACCCCTTTTCGGAGGCGCTCCTGAGTCGCACCCCTAGCGAAAATTATTTATGACAACCCCTTAGCCAGGTAAGAGGCGCTCCTGTGTCGCGGATTCAGAAAAACAGCTGAGGCCTCCCTATGACGTAATTGCTACTTGCGCGATATGGATGCGTACTTGTATGAGACAACTCTTGTATAGGAAGCTTGCGGCTGCACTACTTTATAGTTACGGTCATTTATCTTCAAAGCACGCACCCATATTACACTTACTTTTCTTGGTCCACAGTTTAACAAATATACAGGGTGTCCAACTTCGACTGTCATATATTCCAGAGGATGGTTTTTCAGGTCAATACATGCAAATAATGCAATATAACATGTCTTCTTTTTAGATTCGTTTTCTGTCCTAGTGGCTAAAAATACGTGTTATTTACAAAAATTTGAATTTGTCAAAACCATTTGACATTCAATACTGAATTTTGGTATTAAAGTTGATCTTTAAAAGACACACATTTCATTTAAAAAGGCTGTATGTCTGAGATCATCAGTTTCAAAATGTCGGATGTATAAAATCTTCAAAGTCAATCCGACAGTTTTACGTGGAATCCGAACCTCGCAGTGTTGGTCTGATTTTTAGCTAACTGACAAGTTCTCTCCCCTACACAACATCCGAACCTTGACTACCATCCAACATGGGACACCCCAGACTTCTCTAGTAGTGTCCATATCGATGGCAACCATTGAGCGGACGCCTTGTCGGTATTAAGAGGACCGAGCATGGTACCTACCGCCTTCAATCTCCCAAACACTTTGTCCCCAAGTAGCTGGGTTACAGAAGATAAATACTGGGTTTTAGCTGTTATAAAGTACATTAGAGATAAAACGTATTTTTTGTAACTAAAAGTATTGTCATCTGGTTACTTACTATTTATCCAAATGAGAATGCTTTTAGACACAAACAACAAGTTTCCTCTGTTATTTATCACCCGATCTTTTAAATTGGCATGCGTATTATTTTAAAAATCGAAGTTGTTTTTTGTAAAAATAACCATTGTTTTAATTTTCTGCAAAAAGTTTGACTGTTATTGAGAGAACAATTAATTGTGCAATAATCAGTAAGGGAAAAGGCGAACATGACCTTGCCGACTTATCGTGCGTGATTAAAACGAGCTGATAACAGCAGAAATCTACTGTCCGTTAATGCATCGCTGTAATTGTCTGCTTTAAAATGAGGCCATGACACAAAAAGTTTACTGCTGAAGTGGAAATGGTTTGAAATATGTGAGAGTTAAGTTATGTTGTGAAGTTCCCCACTGTCATTGGGAACAGAAAAAAGGCACGTCGTTTTTACTTCCTGCCATATGCGTTAGCGTAGAGAAAGTATTGTGATCGTCCAAAAAAGGTTTTATAAGTCGGTCTAAGAATCCATTTTAATGTCCCCTGAACCCAAAAAAAATTTTTTTTTGTCTGTCCGCATGTGTGTTTGTCTCTGCACTTCGCTGGAGACCAAACTGATGGATCGCTTTTCATGAAATTTGATATGTATGTGTATTTAGCCAATGTCTCCAGACTATTTTTTCACTTTCAAAAACTTTTTATTGGCAAAATACATACAAAAATGGTTCCAGCAACGGTTTTGATTAAATTTTCAAGAAAGGTGTGAATTACAATTTAAAATATTTTAGTAAAAACCGCTTCAATGTCCCTAACTTCAATAGATTTTTAGTTCAATATGTAGGTCCCTTAGATGCTCTAGCTATTTGGCTATTAATTAATGGTTTTCCTTAGGAACAGTCGATCTTAGTTAGTAACTGACTCTACTCATTCTTTTACACTCATCACACTCATTCTCCCCTTATACGACAAATATCGGTCGGCCTCTCAATGATAAATAATGAATAACAATAATGTCTATGGATATGCCTCCATTCGATCTAGTTCCGATGTGTGTCCATTCAGCCAACAAATCCGACCGTGATACCAGGCAACGTAATTAATGGCTGATCACATTAGTAATGACTCAGATAAGGTTGTTAATGACAGTCATTGCTAATTAATGGCCCTTAGCGACAACTTCGTGAGTCAGCAGTTTCCTTTCCCAACACCCCGCGCATGTTCAGAGAAGACAACGTTTCGTTCTTTATATGTATTTCAGATTTGTTCTTGCAGTTTGTTCTATCACTCCGATCTTTCCGCTTCTCTAGGTGATTTTCACCACACATTTGAGAAGGAAGTAGCTCGTTCTAGACTACAGCCAGTTTGTAAGGACGATGGAGTAGAACTGACAGGAAACAGGGCTGAAGTAATAATACAATAAGAAATAATTGTCCTTATTTGTAGTATTAAATACTGTAGAAATTAATAAAATCAACAGAGTCAGTTTTAGGAGTTCCTATCTAAAATATTTATCTAATGAACTTTTAACACAGCGATTATTTATTCCAAACTCACGGTTGTCCAAGTGGTTTTATTTTTTCTAGTACATTATTAATTTTTCGAGTTTTTAGGGATCGTAAATGAATTATTTGGGTCAGAGTGTTACTACATTAAATTTTAAATCATTTAGTAATTATATATACTCTTTATAATATTTCTAATTATGAGTTTATTTGTCTGTGATATTATCGATTGGGATAGATGATTTAATTATGAAAAAATAAATACTGTATTTTAAACAAACTCAAAAAGTAATTTTTGTGGTTTCTGTACAATTCAGTGCGTCGTACGTTCCTGTGTTTATTGAGTGTCCTGACAGCGTCATGTGAGGATAGTTATGTAATGTGGCTTAGGCTAAGTGCCAAGAAACCGTTACGCAATCTTGAATGGCAAACATGAAGAATTGTGTTTCAAACTTTATTACAATCGAAGTTACCTTTTATCAATGTAGGATAATAGCAGAAGTTACGATGTATAACTTCCAATATTGTCACTGTCAGCACACAGCTTTTAACTTTTATAAAACACAAATACATCATCAATCAATCCTTTTTGTAGATATTTTAGTCGAACGGGTTTTGCATCAAGTGCCATTCATTACATAAATGATAAACAACTTTTCTTTAAATATGATATTTAATGATATTTACTATTTCTTTTTAAATTGTTGGAAGGTGAAATAATGGATTCATTTTGTCTGTCTAAAATTAATTTTTATGCTCCAACATTTTATAATAGGTCAAGAAATTTGTTTAATATTGATTTTTCGCGCACATCACCTTTAAACACAATGATGAGATTATATAACTCCTTGTCAGGAGAAGTTGATATATTTGCAAATAATATTTACCAGTACAAAAGATATTGCCTAAGGGATTTAAATTGATCTAGCTTGAACCAATCAATTGAAATTAATTATTGATATGTATATAGATAAATAGTTTTAAACTTTTAGTCAGCCTACATAAAAAAAAGAGAAAAGCATATTATTTTTCACTCATATCCTCTCGCGACTATGGAGCCTGGTTATTGTTAATAGAGTTTCTTGTTGTTGATTATTATTGATATTTATAATTATTTATTATCACTGTTATTGTTATGCTATTTATTATTTATTTGTTTGCTTGTGTTAATAGTGTTAATTATGTATGTGCACTGGACTGGACATGAAATCGTGGACTTTAAATTAATTGCATGTCTTCTTTCATTGAACATGCACAGTGTAATTGGGTAAATAACCTGTATTGTGCATGTAAAATAAATAAATAAACAACCTGAACGATGTTGACTGTTCGAAAAGAGATTAAAATTTAATATACTGCTTCCATCTTTATGATGCCACCGGATAATGAACACTTTCGATGAAAAATAATCTAAAACTATTGAGTAATCAAGTACAGTATATTTTATGTCATTTTCTAATCTTTGGGCTCTCAATGACTAATAATACTTATCTTTTTGTTTTGGTAGTTTGCCAATACTTCTTATACGTCTTAATTAATGTTTAATATATAAATGTGGGTTTCCTTAAGAGGATTTAATTAAAATTGTATGCAGTGTACCCTTCATTAAAACGCTAAACATGTTAATTCTTACATTCTTACATATGAGACGCCGACACAACGTTGTTGGTATTTTAAGGCGAATATGAATGATTATATGAGTGTAGGATAAGTGTGGATGAGTGTAGTCTGGTTACTCTCTGAGTTCAACTGTTCCTCAGAAAGGGCAATTTATTAATAGCCCAACAGCCAGGGCAACTAAGGGACCTGCAGCTTTACGTGGAATCCGAACCACGTAGTATTGGTCTGATTTTCAGCCAATTGACAAGTCTGATACTCAGTTATCTCCCCCACACAACATTCGTACAATGATTACCACCCAACATGGACACCCCAGACTTATCTAGTAGTGTCCACGCCGATAGCAACCATTGAGCAGACGCCATGTCGGTATCAAGAGGACCTAGCATCCAACCTATCGCCTACAATCTCCCAAATGCTTTGTCCCCAAGTAGCTGGGTTACAGCACTGCGCCACCAGTGCCGACATATAATTAGACATACAATATAATTAGTGCGATGAAAGTGGAAGATATTGTTCAATTTTCTTCAAGTTTATGAGGAAATTCCACAGTGATCGGAAATTAAATCTGTATTCCCTGACTATAGGGCTTTTAATAAATGACTTTTTCTGAGGCACAGTCGACCTTAGTTAGTAACAATGACTACACTCGTTCATCTACACTCACCAGAATCATTTGTCCCTCTACTCGCTCATATATACATATATGATCGGCGTCCTACTAATTAGTAATGAATATTAAAATCAAATAAACGTTGAAATTTAGTTTCTCGTGATACTAATCAATGCTTGTTTATGATTCGTTTATTTAACAGACATATATGTATGTTAATCTCTATTTGTTCCTCCATGTACGTTGTCCTTGGGTGTGTATGTTCAATCGACTGCGGTAACTTAGGTTCCCAGTGACCCTCGACGTCTTTGATACAGGTGTGAGTGATGGGCCGACTGCGGTATACCACAGACACGACGCTGGATCGATGTGGTTAACTTTTGGCAGTTCCTTTGTACTTGTATTCAAGTGAGATTTTCACAACCTCGCAGTACAACAATAAGTTATGTTTGGATTTCAGAAAGCAAAAAGTAGCAACATCACCTCTTTAACGAAACTTGTTTATAATCTTGCTCAAGTACTATATTGATGATCCTTTTGTTTACTGTTAGCAATCTTGAAAATTTACCATAGGGACAAAATATAAGAACACTTTTTTTATTGTAAGGATACTTAAAAACGCGACTGACAACGTGACGTCGCCCGATCCATGTAATCTTACGTAATTAACCTAACCAGTCTAACCTAACGAATGCAATGCGACGTACCGTACTTGGTCTGACGAAATTAAACTATCTAACCCATAAAAAGACCTATTCGAACACATTTTACAGCCTATTTCTCTTTGCCCTTCATGGAAAAGGGGTAAAAATGCTGAAAGCTTGTGGACGGAAACTGTTTGCTTGTTATTAAATGTAGACAATTTAATAACACTGCACCTTTAGACACGGAAAGAATAGTTGAAGGAGAAATCTTCATCTCATTATGTTGTAGATCTTCAAACAAGTGATGGAATTCACCGAGTTCAGCCCTTTTCTTTTATGTTTTATAGGGTGTTTCCAGAATCATTCCCTCTGCCTCATATCATTTTCCTCTTCCTCCACTAATGTTGAATACACGAAAAATGCGTACAGCGAAAAATGCGTACACCAGGAATCTTGCGAAATATCCGTACAGGATCAAGTTTTGAAAGATGACGAGTGTAACCTATGACGTCACAACAATTAGATAGGCGAAAAATGCGTACAACTTTTAGGACAAATGGATCTTTTACAACAATTGAATTATATAAATGCGTTTACCTCTAAAATAAATATGCATGTCGCTTAGTTTCTTGGGATTGGAGAACCTAACCTAACCTAACCTAACCTAATTTCGCTGTACGCATCTTTCATGCCACCGGGGAGAATACTTACCCTCGTCAAATACCACTATTTCCTTCTGTACGCATATTTCGCTGTACGCATCTTTCGTGCCACCCTAATGTTGCCAGCAAAAATAAATCCTCTTCCGAACTACACAACTAAGTCACGATCATAATTAGTCAGTAATACATGCAGTACATCAAGCCAGCGTAAACACGTGGTTGATTTGCGCGCGCAGTAAAACGGACATTTTGCATAATGGACAAGTGCATGCCGACTTGCTATTTGCATGAAGCTGCTGTATTGGACATGTGCGCGCGTATATTTCCCCACGTGCGGGTTATATAGCCGCGCATATTTCTCTTTGTCTACTCTTTGTCTTATCTTTAGAAAATCCATCGTCTATGATTGCTGACACCGAAAAGATTGTTAATATTTTAAGTTGTTCAGGCATATATAGTTGGAAAATGAATCTTCCACGGATTCAATACATATACTACAGTACCTATTTATTTTATTTTAAACGGTGTATATGTGTGGGGTGTCCATGTTGGTTGGTAGTCAAGGTTCAGATGTTGTGTAAGGGCTCTCCAACTGGGTGTCAGGCTTGTCAATTAGCTACAAATCTGACCAACACTACGAGGTTCGGATTCCACGTAAAGTCATTTGTCCCTTAGTTGCCCTGGCTATTGGGCTGTTAATAAATAGCTATTTCTGAGGAACAGTTGATCTTAAATAGTAACAATGACTACACTCGTTCATTTACACTCATTCGCCCCTCATATTCGCCCATATCTTGAAGATTGGCGTCGTACTGATAATGAATGAATAATGGCGTGAAAAACATTCTGCTGTCCATTTTCACGCTGGTATGAAACAAGTTCAGTGACTCGAAATTACACTCCACAATAATTTAATGCCGTATTTGCGTTTTCTCACAACCGCACCAAACCAATTCCGACGCCGGGTAAACTTTCAGGTTAACCTTGTGGAAACGGTTGCGTTGATTAAATTTCCGCGTTTTCCCGCGCTCGTAATGTCTTGTGCAAGTGGCGGATTGAGGTTGTGTGGCGCACGCATTCGATTGCATTCTGGTTAGGCTATTAGACGTGGGCGAGCCGGTGGCCGAGCGGTCTAGGCATCAGGACGTTGAGCTTGGGTTAGTGATAGCGATGATTCTAATCCGGCCTAGGCTGCAAGATTTATCAGTAATATTCACCTTCTATTTTACTGGTTCGACCCCTTACTATGTCTGAATAAGTTGTCTACACAGATAAATAGTCTATGAGGAATGGGCAGAGTAAGGTTAAGAAGGAGATCGACAAATCCTTAAAAAATATATATATATATTAGGGCAAGCTAATCTGTCAAACTGAGCCATTTTTTTTGCTTATCTCACCGGAGAAAAAATGGTTAACAACCGTTAGTGGTAATTTAATATATTTTAAACTTAGGAAGAGAGTTTGCGATGATGATCTCATCGTTTCATAATAAATCTAAGATCTTTATTTTGGAGCGGTTTTCAACAAACAATGCTGATTTACAAAACAACTCACGTTTCATTACAATTATTTAAAAAAAACTTAAAGCTTATTTTAGTTATTCATGATTAAAACGTATTATAAGAGGCAATATTGTTCTTTGTACGCATGATTGGCTAGTGTTGATACAAATTTTAATTTCTTAAAATGTCTTGGAACTGTACAAATTATTATGAAATACAGTTTTTGAGGTTGAAATGTTAAGTTCGTACCTGTTAAGAAATAAATAAATTATAAACTATAAAAATTTACCGAGTTTAACAGCTCATGTAACAGGTCCACCAAATTGATAAATAAATTAATTAAACTAAATAAATAATAAATTGTTTTATTGAAAAAAGGAATAAATTTAATAATTAATGAATGTTCAAATTATATTCGACAATCGTTGTAAGTAAATAACCAGCCAGATAGAAAAGCAAGCAGAAATATCTGTCCCAAACAGACGCTTGAAGCCATGAATACATTCCTTTCTTTGTTATCAACTCAGACATGGGCTGGGCTATTCCAGGAAAATATCGCAGTAAACAAGTGTTGGACGGGTCTAGGAGGCACCGGTTGACAACACAATATACGACTTAAAATAATACGTTTAGTTAAGGAAAGGATCGGTGAGAGCAGCACGTGACAGAGGTTGAACATGTAGTGCAGACGATTTCTTGGGACTAGCCAATCCAAACGATGTATCTAGTTGAAAGAATATCCAGGGACAGCAGCAGCTGTCGGGTAGCGACCTCGTGGTACAAGCGGAAGTTCTGAACTCTCGAAACCCAAAACGGATAGTGTTAACAAATAGGAGACAAGGAGGGGGAATCTAACCTGAGCGTTTTCGACATATCGCTCAGCCCATTCAACAAAATGTTCGCACCCCATCAAGACGTATTTTAACTGCCCGCGTGCAGTAGTAGAAATTTCACTAAACCAAACAGTTTATTAGTGTTGAAAGTTTTAAAGAAAATATGTTATAAAATTAATTTTAATAATATTAAATAAATAGTGTTTTATAAATAATACTAATTTGATTAAATTGCTTTGAGAGTCTGACATGGAAAAAAGGAACACTCGGTTATTCATCAAGACTACCCTGGGACTGAGAGATAAGTTTTAGCACTAAGCTAAATTTCAAACTAGATACAGAAAGTAGATTTGTTTAGATAATTAACTCAATTTCATTTTTATTGTAAAATGATTGGAGAATATAGAGTAAATTTAAAGAGATGTAATAATAAATAACCTTTGTCAAATTAGTCTTGATTTCTTGTATTATACAGCTCCACCAAATTACCCACATTTAAACCCTGAAGATAAAGAGTCTCAATTCTAATTAAAATAAAATAATTATCAAATTAAGTAAATAATTCAAATTAATGTAACCACACAAAGGTGAGAGGTTACACTCAAACTGAAAATGTTTCTGGATTCATGATTGTACGATATGGAATTGAAGGCCAAAATAGGTATGAATAATAAAGTAAACAATTATTTGAATTAAATAAATTTGATAAATGAAAATATAGAACGCATAATATGATAAATAACATGTTTTGGTCGTGTATATAGCGTATACAGTCTTCTCTCGGGACCATATCGTCATCATCAACACATGGCACGTGGTGTTGATTAATTGTACATATTTAAATTAGTGTTTCATGTGGCGTGGATTTGACGTAATTTCTCAATTTGCTGTTACTAATATCAATGCTGCGTTATAGTTGGCTAGCCTGTTGCCGCATATAACCTTTAAAATAATATGTAATAACTGTATATAAAACATAAAAGTTTTTTTGTACTTAGTCTGTGTACACACGACTTTCGCCCAATCATCCAACTGACTACTAAAAACTGAAGCCTCCGGTAACGACCGCGTCGAGCGGTGTAACATTATTTACATCACCAACCGTTTCGCCCATACTGTGATTTGGCATACTCAGTGGTTTTTTCACGGTATGGGCGAAACGTTTGGTGACGTAATAAGACCTTGATGAGGCCGTTACCGGAAACTTTAGTTTTTATAAGGTTCTCAGTTCGATCCCAATCAGAGTCAATACATTTTGAGAAGGATCAGCTGATAATCACCGGTTGTTCATTTGTCATTGGGCTATTAATTAATGACACTTTCTAAGGAATAGTCGGCCTTAGTTTGTAACAATGACTACATTCGTTCATCTACACTCATTCGAAATCCATATTCGCCCATATGCTGACGATCGGCGTCTTATGAATAAATAAATATTAATGACACCTACAGCGTAGGTCTACAGTTCACTTCCCAGTTGCAGCCCACAGTACGCTCTGATGTTCTGATCCACAGCCATCTCACACCGGAGAGCAAGGAGGTACAGGAAGACTTATAATTGAGGAAGTCAGCACTCTGCGACCATGTTGTGTGACAGGTTCCAGAACTGGCCTCCAGCTACTGCAAGTCTGCGTAGACGACGCACGAGTGGCTCTGTTGCACGTATTATGTGGACTATATCATGCCATCAATCAGGCTGGGAAGAAGTGATCTGAATGAATTTACAAAGAGATAAGGTTGAAGTAATAAGTCTTTCAGTCAGAGAAAAGCCTTAAAAAGCACAAAGTCCAGATGAAAATGTTTACACACTAAAACTCACATCTAACGCCACGTGCTTCTAGGCGTATCACCGATCAGCTTCTAGGCAAAGTTGTACAATGTTTCAATCAGTCCCTCGAAACATCACGTAAAAATATTTCTAAATAAATGGCAAAATCAAAAATAGCCTAATAGGTATTGTAAATAAAAGTTTCTCGCTTTATCTTAGTAAATATAGTTTTAAAAACATATATAATATCTCCGGAGCTACTAAACAGATATTGATGAAATTTGGAGGGAAATTAGCTTTTTATTATGATGGAAACCCACTAAGAAAGGATTTCTCACAATTCCTTCCCTAAGGGGTTCAAACAGCCATAAGAGTAACATTGGCATTAACTTAATTTATGTCTAACAGCTGAACAAAACTCATAAACATGACACAAAAGCTTTGCTTATACGGTTTTCATTATGAAATACTTCTACTAACTCTGACTTGATTGCACCACTGTGCATCCCCCTAAAGTAGACTGAGGGGTTTTAGACTATAAAACTGTGCAGTAGAACGAAGTAGGCTGAGCTTATTTAATGATTAGATGGTTTAGAGAGCATTCCGGAGGGAAGGTTAAGTAAGTGTAGAGAACCCCCTGTTGCGAAGCAAGGGCTGTTAGCTACTATTAATATGCAAGATATATTTTACGTATGTAAACCAAAATATTATTGTATCGGGGTTTTCCTGTAAATATGTATTACTGTATTTATTTTAAATTTTTTTTACTGTACTTCTAACTTAAGATCGCTTATGTATTGCAAATACTGTACACTTAATTTATAGGTTGAATATGTATGGCACTAAATAATAACTAATAGGCCTACTAAACAATATCACTATCTATCCGCTATCCCTACCAATGTAAGAGCGTACGTCAGTCAAAATGTTCCTGTCAGAAACGTAACATACGTCCACTGACTTGTAAAGCAGTGGCAAGTGAAGTCAATTAAAGTTATCCGCTGCTGAGAAGTACGCTAACTTTAATTGAATCTGTCCCAGTTTCAGGAATAGACCGAGTCTTGTAGGAAGTAATTACTCCGATAGCCCGTAATACAAACAATTACATTGGCTTAATTGGTTCCTGTGGGAGTTGGTAAACCGTTATGTGTAACTAAGTGTATACTCTTGTTTCTGCTGGACGGATGCACGCATTATGGTATAAAATAGATGCTAACATCATCTTGCCAGTAGTAGGCTACATAAAGTCAATTCCACTAAACTAGTCCGCTTAACAGTTATACAGTGTTGCCAATGAAGATAAAAACGCCTTATGAGTGTAACTAAGTGTATATTCTTGTTTGTGCTTGACGGATACAAGCATCATGGTATTATGCTAATATTACTTCATTTTGCCGGAAACGCATAGACTTAATTAAGTCAGTTTCACTAAACTAGTCCGCTGAGCATTTCTACAGTGTTGCTAATGTAGAGAAGAACATCTGTTGCAACTGAATATTCTTGTTCCTGCAGGACGTGTACGATACAAGCATTGTGGTATCAAGCTGATATTACCTCATTTTGCCGGTAACACATAAAGTCCGTTCCACTAAACTAGTCCAGTACTGTACAGTGTTGCCAGTGCAAGGAAGAACTCATAACGCAAAGGAGCTGTTTTTATTGAGTGACGTGACATGATGGCAATATAGCTGGGTCGAAGGGAGGTGATTTGATAGGAGTGCAGCCTATAGCAGACTATATCAATTTTTAATAATATTTTTGCGTAGTATCACGCCTCTTACCACTTGTCAAGAATGCGAACCACTTGTCAAGAATGCCGAACCACGTGTCAAGAATACCGAACCACTTTTCAAGAATACCAACCACTTGTCAAGAATGCCAACCACTTTTCAAGAATGCGAACCACTTGTCAAGAATACCAACCACTTGTCAAGAATGCCAACCACTTTTCAAGAATGCGAATCACTTGTCAAGAATGCCAAATTTGTTCCAGATTATAGTTTAAAAATTATAAATGTTCGACATACATCGGCAGTTAGTTTTGTATTTCTTCGAATTACTTCTCTGGCTTGATATAACTACAGTTTACCAATATTTTACCAAGAAATGTATAAAAGTACACCAAGTAATGATCGGTTGGAAAAAGAAAAAATATCAGGGAGATAACGAAATACTGTTTCATGCAATTTTCAGGTCATTGTGAACTACCAATTAATTGCAACCACCAGTGGTTGGAACACATTGATAAACGGGCCTGGTATTGTTTAAATTCATGTGTTCAGATGCACGAATTTTAGTAAATGTACTGAAGATGTGTCGACCCCAGTTAAGACTACAACAGTCATGGGTGTCATGTGCAACCAACACGCCCCTATATACACTCTTTATAGAAATGCTACTTTGCCTTAAAATATGAATTTGTAAGCGTCAACTTGGATTTACTCTATTATTGGTTTTTTTATAGCGAAATTATGTTACTACATGTTGTTAACTTACTAAACGAAATTGCAATAAAATAAATAAAGCAACGGCTTAGAGTATGTTTCAAAATGAATAAGTAAGTTAATGACAATCTGTTTATCGTTCTTGTATCGACAAATGCCTTTTCATCTTTGGGATTAATAATCCTAATATCCCAGAAATGATCTCATGACACTTGGTGTAAGGATTAACATAACACAGGCGTGTAGTTTACAATAAGATCGCACACATGAGAATCGGGGTCAGTGGAACTGGGCGTACTGTACACCGGCTCCGGCGAGGGTGGGTCAGGTTGGGTTAGGTGCAGCACGGTTCGCGCGCGCGGCAAACGGGTTAGCTGATCGGCGATATCAGCTGATCCGCGTACACATTGGGCGGGAACGAGTCTGATCATTTGGTTTACTTCGCGTGCCCGACGACTTTAATGGTTGTTTAGTAAGTTATTTCCACTACTGCAGAGGCTTTAATTGTTCGTATTGCTTGTTGGTTGGATGATTTTACATTTTCTAGGTTTTACAACTTCTTCATGCCAATTATATAAGGTCGCTAGCGTGTTCCATAACCCATTCCTGATAAGCTACACTAAATTATTAAGAGTTGTTCGTGCTTATAAATTTTGGCTGTCCTTGCTAGCTGAGCTTTTTACTAACTCTAATACAATTTATTATTCTGGACAATGATATTGTATTTGACATACAAAGTTGATATCGATACTTGAGTGTGTTGTTTCTCAACCATTGATATTAGTTCGCTGGCCTCAAATCAACCTGTACACTTGAGTTGTACAACTCAAAGTTCGTTGATAGAACAACTGTATTGTGCAACAATCAGCGGTTTTGATCGTTAAGTCCTCACACTGCCGACGGTCGATTGTCAATTTATCGTTTGTTTGCAACAATATTCGGTTCGTAAGTCGCCTGCGGCGACGTAATTGGCGCGATTCAGTCGTGCGCGAACGGGTTGATGTCATTGGTTGCCTAACCGCGGCGAGTGGGCTGAGAACTGGAGTCTTTTATTGACTTATCACTGCTACACTTTGGAAACCGACATTAGTTTTTAGATTCAGTGAATTTCATACATAGTTGTGTTTATGTCGTGGTGGTGGTGGGGAGGGGAGGAGGAGAGTGGTCTGTTATAAATAAACACTGCGTATTATGAATTATCTAACTCCCTTCTCAAAGGATACCGTTATCGATTTTTCGTATCAAGGGAGGAATGTATCATTATTCGAATAGTCGAAAAACAAAAAAACAATCCTATGGTCTTTTGTGGTTACGAAGTAATGCTGGCCGTTTCTCAAACTGTCAAGCCTCCGATGGAAAATAGGCAACTCTTATAGTAGACATACCGTCGTCAGCGGGTTAAAACATGTTTTTCTATTTCAACTGTACGATTTGTGTTTATTATTATACGAGATATAATGAACACTGTTGATTACTGAAGGCCCATTCTAGTGGATCATAAGTTGATATCATGAGTTTTTTTTTTTTTTTTTTTTTTAAAATCATCAAGAATGACATTTGAATTTTCACACATTTTACCGTACAAAAATTATAAAAATACTCAATTGTTTAAAAAAAAACTTATGATCCACTAGAACAGTTCTTCACCCATCAAACTACACTTAAAGAAATGCTGAAACCCCGTGTTGAAACCGAAATAGTTTTTCGTTAAGCAAACCTTAATTATTAAATTATTGTCTAGTGATTCATTTTTAAATTGTATTCTCGATAGATAAACTCAAACACAAAACATACTCTATTTTAGTAGAAATATCTGCATAACAGCGTCAATGACATGTTTACAGAGTCAACTTAATCTACGTTTAATGTCAAATATACATGAAGAATAATAGTAAAACGATTGAATATTTTTAAGTAAAGATCTTTAAATGTTATGTGATAAAGTTGTAGTTGTTGAAAACGTCTTCCTGCTCTCCCCGTAATGTTATATCTGCCCGTAAAACGAAAAATCTAAACATCGTCAACTTTAAACAGGAAGAATTTCCATAATGAAAACGAGCCGGCAGATATTGATTCAAATGAAGTAAACACTTTAATGGAGATGGCAGGTTTATATTGGGGAGGCAGCGACGAAAAACGATAACTGAGGCCTTGGTGGTCCTTGCCGGGTGGTCCTCTGAAGATTTCAACTGAAGATTCAGAGGCCATGGATGTGCGCTGATTAAATCAGCTGACTTTATGGTGACGTTTGATTATTTTCCTATTCTCAAGCATTAAATCGTCAGCAAATATTTTCTAATGCTTTTATCGTTATTGTTAAGACGATTTTTATAAAAATATCACGATGTGGGAAATGTATAGTAATGGAGGACTAGTGTACAGTAATTATAACTGTGTATTTGAGATCAGGGAGCGTTGTATATTAGTAGTGTAAAATAAGATAATAGTGGGTATTCGATCCATTATTATCAACTTTGCTGTCGATCTTATAGTAGTTTTTCTTTCAATTCGCATACTGTTTAAGGTTTTAATGTTAGACACAATACAGTTTACTTTCTAATGTTTATATTAGATTATAGCGAGAATGGTAGCGTGCTGTCAGCCGGTTCACACCTTAGGCCTGCTTGACACTCACCCGTGAGCGAATAACTCATTCGCTGATGGACAGCTGTCGTCAGGCAGGTTCGCGTTCATCGGATGTCACTATACTCTAGTGTTAATAATTATGACGCCCACTACTTGCTTAATGTAAACGAATTGTGGGATTTTATTGGTACAGTAAACAGCTACATTACTCATTACACTGTATTGTCGTAAAGTAAGTAAAACAGTGTAAAACAAATAAAAGAGTCGGATTTACAGCCGAAATAAGAGAGTCGGATTTACAGCAGAAATAAGAGAGTCGGATTTACAGCCGAAATAAGAGAGTCGGATTTACAGCCGAAATAAGAGAGTCGGATTTACAGCCGAAATAAGAGAGTCGGATTTACAGCCGAAATAAGAGGGTCGGATTTACAGCCGAAATAAGAGAGTCGGATTTACAGCCGAAATAAGAGAGTCGGATTTACAGCCGAAATAAGAGGGTCGGATTTACAGCCGAAATAAGAGAGTCGAATTTACAGCCGAAATAAGAGAGTCGGATTTACAGCCGAAATAAGAGAGTGGGATTTACAGCCGAAATAAGAGAGCCAGTCGGATTTACAGCCTAAATCTGACATTAATTTTATTGGCAGGCAATCAATTTAACGTTGATACGTAAGACTATTTGGTACATGGCAATTTAGTACCAATCATCCCTTCCTCTTCAGTGTATAAATGTTGCACGACAGTTGAACTATTTTGTGATTAACTCGCACGTATTAAGTATTTATTCATAAAATAAGGCCAAGTTTCTCCTACATCATGGTCGCTCTGAGTTAAGTTTGTGCTCTTTGCACGAGATCACGACTGTTGTTCCTGGTGGAGAGTGGCGCTGGAGGATTGCACGCAGTATTGTTTGCGTGTGACTCCAGTGACCCAATAGCCCCGCCATTATCATCCAGTCCCCATTGAGGAACGTGCCGACCGGCTAAAAATAACCAAGCGAATAGTCATTACTAGAGAGGAGGTTAACTCGTGGATATATCCGATAACGGAACTTGAAAGTGATCGTCCATCGTCAATGAAGTGAGATATTCAGGTTTCCTCCACGGATTAAATCCACATTTGTCGCTGAGTGAAATCGCTAATATTGTACAGGAAACTGGACTGTAACTGTGAAGGCCTGCTCTCTTTCCGTCAGCCTCGAAATATGTAGCCTATGTTCCTGTTGAACAAGGACTTAATGATCATAGTTAATATTGGATTCGATTCTCCACAAGGCTAATGTTAAATTCAAATAAAGATGACAGCTTTGTTTGGAAATTGTTTAAGGCTTATTAGAAACTTGGCCATATGAAAAACAATCCTGGAGGTTTTAGGGATTATATTTTAATGTTATCCCATATATATATATATATATATATATATATATATATATATATATATATATATATATATATATATGTATATATAGTATATTTTTAATTAAAAAAATAACTATTATAATGCTTTTCTTTAGAAAATCAAAATCAGTTAGAAAAAATCTAATGGGGATCCAGTTACACTTATCCTATAAACTATAAAGCATGTCAAAAAATTGAAGTACATATGTTAAAAAATGCAAGCGTGACGTCTGTAAGAGAAATAATTTACAACTGCAAAACTAGGAAGAGAAAGTAAACTGCCATAACTGTTCAACTCGCAAAATTTTTTGGGAACGGATAAACAGACTACAAGCGGTTCTTCGATTGTCAACAGATATACAAGTACTTCAAAAGTTAACACAAAGTCGGAGGCTCAAATGCTACTAAATTATTCACTGAACAAAATATACTTTAAATGAATATAAAATAGGAAAATGTTTCGAAGAGTGTGCTCGAGTTGCGATAAGTGCCTACGAAGAGTCTCAAACTAGTGCGACAATCTACCTGTATCCGTACTATTCTACGTAATTCATGTAATATATATTTATCCGCAACTAACTAAAAATCGTGAGTTAAGATAAAGTCCTACTATCGGTGGAGAAATTACGTATTCCTGAGTTTGAAGGTAAATTACTAAGAAACTAAGGGGCATTTGAAAAATTCAATCACGCCATTGTTTCCTCGTTTAATTTTACGTAATGGCAAGTCACTTTATAATTGATTTAAATCAATTTAAAATCACTGCATTTACGTACTTATATAGAAGTAATGTAACGTAAGTAGAATATACATTTAAAAACGATTACAATGTGACCATGAAGACGATTACGTTGTTCCAGGAAATTGACTAGAACTACTTTTTTGGCTATACATTTCATAACGATTACAATGTAACCAAGAAGACGATTACGTTGTTCCAGGAAATTGACTAGAACTTTTTTGGCTATACATTTCAAAACGATTATAATGTGACCAAGAAGACGATTGTTGTTCCAGGAAATTAACTAGAACTATTTTTTTGGCTATACATTTCATAACGATTACAATGTGACCGAGAAGACGATTACGTTGTTTCAGGGAATTGACAAGAACTTTTTTTTTGAAAAATTGTTTCTGAAGATTATGGAAACATTCCTATCAACCACGTATTAAAATACAAATGCGATTTATTAATGTATTTTTTAGTAATACAAGTGTAAAGTTGACGCGCAGTGAAAATTAGTTACAATTCCAGTTATTTTTGTTCCAACTAGGATAAAAATTGTTAAAACTGTTAAAAAATTTAAAAATGCATGTGTTATTACGTAAAATTGAACGAGGAAAACAATGGATTGTATTTTTGTTTGCTTCTTAGTTTCTTAGTAAACAACCTTCAAACTCGGGTACACATAATTTCTGCACCGACAATGGAAATAAGTTTTTTCGCATCGCCCTCTGGTCTATCCCATTCCTCACTGTCTCGGTCCTGGACGCCAACTGACCCACCGACCCACAACGTGCGTTCCATCATCGACTATCGGTGGACTCCGCCGCAACATCCCATCATCCCTGTCCTGGTCCAGTGAGTCCTGCGGCTCTACATTACCTCCGACCCCGTCTAACGGTCAACGCTGTAATTGAACATGTAAACCGCAGCTGCCTAGAGCCACCAGCAACTGTTAGACCGGACCGAAGCGTAATATTTGTTGGTTTGCCATTTACATTTATATACAAGTATTACTAACCGACAGCCCTTCTTAACTACGGGGTGGGTCTCTAAGCTTGCTTACCCTTCCCTCTATGTGTCTCTCTAAACCCCTCACATCAATTCTACCGTTCTCTTAGATAAAGAAGTTTTATAGTCTATAGTCTACCTAAGGGAGTGCAAAACAGTTAAATGTTGTCAGAGTTAGTAGTAATGATCTTGAACATTTCACAATGAAAACCAAATCAGCCAAGCTTCTCGGGTCAGGATTATGTGTGTTTTTATTTGTATCAGCTGTTTGACATAAACTATTAAATTATATAATGCCAATATTATTTTTATGGAGAAAAAGAAAGTATCGAAGAGCTGTTTCTACCCCTAGGAAAGTTAATTTCAAGAATCTTTTCTTAATACATCTCTGATACAAAAGCTAACTTGCCTCCAAATTTCATCAAATTCGTTCAGTGGTTCCAAGAATTTAGTTCATTGAGTACACCGCTTTTGGTCATGTTTATTAAAGAATAAATAACAAATAAAAAACATAGATACACATTAAGACTGGTATTTTCTATGTGGTTCACAACTTTGAAGAAAACGTAAGAAACCAAATAAAACGAATAACTAACATTACTAATGAATAGGGTTGCCATAAATGTTCATAGTAAAATACGGACACCAGATATATTTGGCCGTAGAACGTTTGGCACACATTTTTGGCCGATTTGGAATGGCACGTTTGGCACAGTCATTAGAGGGGATTAAGAAGGGTCAACCTGTAAGTTTCAGAAAGGCACGATTGGCACACACCTCCCGGCCAGGTAGTAGCAGCCAGGTGGCCAGAATGCGGGAAAATGGGAACTTTTTTGCCCCCGCAAATTCCCTGCTGTGGTGCTTATTGAAGTAAGCAACTAACCTAACCTAACCTAACCTAACCTGCGGTAGATCACAGCTGCTACCCAGGTAGATCACGGATGCTACCCGAGTAGATCACGGCTGCTACCCAAGTAGATCACGGATGCTACCCAATTGGAACACGGATGCTACCCAAATAGATCATGATCTAACCTAACCTAACCTAACCTAACCTAACCTGCGGTAGATCACAGCTGCTACCCAGGTAGATCACGGATGCTACCCGAGTAGATCACGGCTGCTACCCAAGTAGATCACGGATGCTACCCAATTGGAACACGGATGCTACCCAAATAGATCATGATCTAACCTAACCTAACCTAACCTAACCTGCGGTAGATCACAGCTGCTACCCAGGTAGATCACGGATGCTACCCGAGTAGATCACGGCTGCTACCCAAGTAGATCACGGATGCTACCCAATTGGAACACGGATGCTACCCAAATAGATCATGATCTAACCTAACCTAACCTAGTGAGGTTTAAATTTAAAAATTTGTTATATCACGGGCAAATGACTGCCACGCAGAGTTGACGGGAATAATACAATTCCCGTTTTCCCTCGTTCGATGGCGTCTACCTGGTCGAGCGACTGTGCCAATCCTGCCTTTTCCAAGCAGGCGAGTTGACCCTACTTATTCCGCTCTAATGATTGTGCCAAAACTGCCATGGGCAGAAGGTCCAAAAATGTGTGCCAAACGTCCGATCCCCATATATTTGGGGGTCTGGTGTGTGGGGGAGGGGGGTTTTGTAAACTGACATTTATAAATTTTGTGATTTATAAATAAATGACTATTGAGTATTGATGTACAATTTGGATTGTTAAATTGGAAAAATTATTACTAACGGCATTTTAATATTTAATATTAATATTACAAGTAAATTTATTTGAAAATTTCAGAAAATGCAATACTTACATTATTTTTTGTAAATTAAAAAAAGTAGTTCATAAAGTTAAAGCTGGAAGAACTCAATAAACTGTGATAAATCTCTTTGCAAATATTTAGGTGTCACTTGTACTGGCTGAAGGTTCTAACCAGTCATAAGTTTCTGAAGAGAATACTTTTTTAAGTAAAGAACCATTGTTTTTAATGGCTTCAAAAATTCAATACTGTATATGATATGTCACTAAATAGAGGTAAGTAAAGAACCATTGTTTTTAATGGCTTCAAAAATTCAGTACTGTATATGATATGTCACTAAATAGAGTCTACAGTTTTCGGTGACAACCGCGTCAAGGTACTATCTGCAATATTTACAAGATGACCAGACGTTTCGCCCATACTGTGATGTGGCATCCTCAGTGGTTCTCTGTAACAATCTCAAAGAAACCACTGAGGATGCCACATCACAGTATGGGCGAAACG
This sequence comes from Stictocephala bisonia, assembly GCA_035578905.1. Lineage (NCBI taxonomy): Eukaryota > Metazoa > Arthropoda > Insecta > Hemiptera > Membracidae > Stictocephala > Stictocephala bisonia. The sequence continues at coordinate 642,383 of JAQJVL010000337.1, read as the reverse complement.
TCTGGTCATCTTGTAAATATTGTAGATAGTACCTTGACGCGGTTGTCACCGAAAACTGTAGATTCTAGTTATGACACCGGCCGCTTAAGCCTAAGTTCTAAGATGATATGTCACTGTTAACTTTGATGCTCAGAATAACTTCGACCTTCTCCACTGATAATCTATCCCAATAGGGTGCCAAGACATATTTCATTTGTGAAAAAAATCGTTCAACGGGTGCCGTAGTACCGCGTAGAGAAAGAGCAAACTAACATTCTTTCAAAATGGTCACACTTAAACTAGGCCCAAGAGTTGAAAAAATTCTTTTTTTAAGGGGAGGGAAGTGTACATAGTATATGTCATCATACAATACGCAACCTCTCACGATTGTCGATTGCGCAAAGTAATCTCGAACATGTTTGTCTTTTTTACTATATAAAATATTTGAAATATACTTTTAATTCTAAAATAACGAACAATTGGCATCTACCAGATTTGTCCTTTGTATGTACGTACCAACGAACACATAAAACCACATTGGTCTTATGTGTTCGTTGGTACAGACACGGACACAGAATGTAAAATACAAACCGTCAGTACAAAATACGGACGTATGGCAACCCTACTTATGAATTACTTATGGGCCCGTTTCGCTTTACGAAATAAGTGAAAAACATGGCTTTCAGTGCGTAAAAAAGATCTAATCTCAACTCTTTAGGTGTCATTTGTTAGGTGAATTGTTTTAGTGGACCATAAATCGATTTTTGTAAAATATTTAGTGTTTTCATAAACTTTTTTACGATTGAATATGCGAGACTAAATGTAATTCTTAAATTTTAGTTTTTCAACTAACATAACACGTGTTGGTACATATATACACAGTACAAGTAAACGTCATACAACACAAATCTACCATTATATAAGCACAAAATGCACAAATATATTACAATACAAGTACAAAATGCACAAATATTATGTTGAGCAATTTCGGTGAACCACGCTCACCTTCCTCAGAGTAGAGGGATTCACAAAAGAATCGATCACCATAATATTTGTGCATTTTGTGCTTATATTGTGGTAGATTTGTGTTGTGTGATGTTTACTTGTACTGTGTCTTAAATTTTGTATAGTAAAAACTTATGTCCATTAGACTAAACCTTTAATAATCATACAGTGTTCACTATAATTCATTATAATGATGAACACGAATCGTACAGTTGAAATAGAAAGGCATGTTTTAGTTCGCTGACGGGCTGATGGTAAAATTGTTTGTCACTATTGGACTATCGACCATGGAACCCATCGATATATACCACTGTAACATTACAGTATACTTCGATGCTTTTATCATGCTCTGCAGCTTGGGAACCACCTTGGACGGACCCACAATGGACTCCAGTGTTAAACTTACGTGTGCCATTTTCCTTACTATTTCAGTGAGAATCCATAGATAAATGGCTGTGAAACGAAGCTTTATTGCATCTTTATTTATTACTGTATCGTGCAGTGATTTGTGAAAACATTCTTTAGGATTATGCAAGACTATGAAAGAAAAATATTTTTGTTTTTAACTTTTCCTTCTATTTTTGTAATATATAATTTCCCATTTTTGTTAGATATAGTAAGAAAATATATGTTTATTTCCAAATTGTCACCATAATTATCTTATACAGTAGTACATTTATTCCTAAGTCCAAATATATATATATGTTTTGTTATTAAAATTTTTATTAAATCACATATTTTGGCGAATATTCGGAAACATTCTTTAATTCTTTTTTTTCAATTTTATATTACTATATTATGTATTGAGCTGAGGCACATTATTTATTTATTTTTTTAAATTTATTTATTCATAAGACGCCGATCGTCAAGATATGGGCGAATATGGATTTCGAATGAGTGTGATGAGTGTAGATGAGCGAATGTAGTCATTGTTACAAACTAAGGCCGACTATTCCTTAGAAAGTGTCATTAATTAATAGCCCAATGACAAATGAACAGCCGGTGGTTATCAGCTGATCCTTCTCAAAATGTATTATGACTCTGTTTGGGATCGAACTGAGAACCTTTAGCACATGAAGCTGGGATTGAACCAACTACGCTACCGACCAATCATTAAAGTATGTGGAAAACCACACGAACAGTAAACACATAATTTTAAATAAAAAAAAAAAAAAAAACTATATATTTATAAAATTATTAATTGGGGTCTGGTGGACCCCACCGTTATAATTGGGGTCTGGTGGACCCCACCGTTATACTTTGAGGTACTAAAAGTAGGTGTTATTATGGAAGGTTAAAAAACTTTAAAATTAATAATCATGAAAGTAAATAAAAATTAAACAAAATTCGCCAGTGAAAATTCAGCAATTTTCAAGTATTTTTTTCAACAGTTTTCTTGCCTTCTGTTGACCCCAATGACGTCATAGCCGAAGGAACTGCGTCGTGTAACTGCCAGATGTTCGTTACTCCGGTATTGAATGCCCAGGGAGTCTCATAGGCCCTGAATACACGGATGACCTTGAAACTGACCTTTGCCTATACTAGACAAAAACACGTACTTTCAGATTGCAATATTCCCATGGATGAGACCATTGCATTTTCTCACAGATTAAAAGAAAAAAATTGTAAGTCACAAAATAAGGTCATGTCCAATAAATACGTCATGAAATCTGAGCTGTGAAGTAGTCATGATGTTTTCCAGCAACGTAATTTCATAATTGAATATTTTAATTATTTATAACTAATTGTATAACCTTAAACAACCTTTGTACTGTAAAACAAAAACAACCAACTGATTGAAGCCCTAATTCATAAGTTAACTTCAACTATAAATCAAATAACTTAAAATTCAAGCTAAATAATTAATATTAATAATTGTATGCAATTTAACAACACAAAACAATTAGACAATAAAGGCTATATTTTTACACTAATAGTCAGATAATAATGTCCATTTTTATCTGACTATTTGTAAATTTACGTTCTAAAAAAACCAACGTTGCATGAATGCTATCAGATTCGAACATTTCAAATTAAAACTACTTGTCTAAGACAATTGATACAAACTTATATCCAATGTTTAATTGATAACTTAACGCCGCTATCAAATAAACTGCTTATTATATATAAGTGCTTAATTTTAAGTATAATTCATATTTTAAATTTTTTATTCATAGTCTTGAACAGATGAAAATATTCAAATGTTATATAGTCAAAAGCTAAATTTGCCCAATTTGCAATATAAATTGATACCTTTTCACAAGATTATTTTAAAACTAGTATATTCTCTATTATCATTGATATAACTATTAAAACAGTAGCAGTTTCTAAGATTGTTTAACTTGACGATGTTCGAGATATCAAAGTCCGAAACGTTGTGGATGATCTCTGCTCATGTAATCTTATTGATGTTAAACATTTTTTTTGTCCTTGCAAAAAACGTTTAACATCAACGAAAAAGTGTACAAGTGTTGAATTGTAATGTACAACAAGGTACAAACCGCCGAGTGTCGCGAACTTGTTATGTAACACGTCACTGGCCGATGACGTAACATCTACACTTGTCATTCCGTGATTGACGTTTCCACCGGATTGTTTATTTATACTTGTCATGCATTACACAAACAAACGGATTAGGGCAGTGCTAGCATACAAGTTGTGTGAGATAAGATTCGCTCAGTTGAAATAAAATTATTTTGAACTGAAAAATGAGATGGTGGACAATTTTTATTTATCTGTGCTAAAACTGTATTTTCTTATTTATTTTTGAACCTAGAGTGATTCGTACAACACTATCCCTTTACAAATTAATTTCTTCAATTAATCTGACATAATAACGTGTTATCTATGATATTAAATGTAAATGTTAGCAATGCCTCTTATTTTTTACTTTATTTGCCATTAATATGTAGATATTCTTCAAAAGAATACAACTCGTTATTAGGATACAGCGTATGAAATGGATTTAACCCTTTGGCTGCCGAGGTGAAATCTTTGTTTTAGCATACATTTATAGAAATCTAAGTATTTTATTTTATTTTTCATATTTTTTAGTGATTTGATTTTTATTTATTAGCAATTTAAACTGGCTATATATACCAGTATGGAAATATACCCTAGAACGCTATACAAATATTTGTTGCTACCAAAATGTAAACAAATATTTGTTTTCATAATTTTGTTATTTTTAGACTAAAAACATTTTTCATATAAATTCTACAACCATTCTCTATATTATTTGCAAAAATCAAATGTTTTGAAAAATAAATCCTGAAAATTTCAAGAGTATTGCACTAAATTTACAAAAGTTATAATAAATATAACAAACTGTCACTTATCTGGTTTTTGGTTATTCGAAGTATATCTTTCTTTATGCACAATATACATTATAAACATTATAATAAAACATAACACAATATAAATAAACATTAGTTACTATTGGATTCATTGAATATCCAACATAATCATGTTTTAAGAATAAAAAGAACTTAAAAATATGTATAATGTATACACAAGCGTTTTTACACTAATTCGCTGGAAATTATGGTGGATGAGGCACTCTGGGTGCACCCCAAGTCCACATCTAGCACACTGTGCGTGATCTTATCACTAACTGGAGATTTATGTCCACTCACGTTGAACAAAACAATAAACAACTCGTCCAAATAACTTCACATCACATAATAAACAAAACATAATGAGTATTGTAGCCGCTCGACAATAGCGCGCCAGATGTCAGATACCAGGCGGTCAGCTCATGAGATTGACATTGTCCGAAGACGTATAGTATAAATAACATACGTAATTAGGTATTTACACTAATATGAAATTAATGTACACCTATCTGTGTTAATATTAAAGCAAATTTCACAAGGATAACCCAAAAAATAATAGCGCTACGAATTAATTACGCATCAACGATACATCGTTGTGAAGCAGTTTTGGTCAAAACTCTGTGCAACGATATATCGTTGTGAAGCAGTTTTGGTCAAAACTCTGTGCAACGATATATCGTTGTGAAGCAGTTTTGGTCAAAACTCTGTGCAACGATATATCGTTGTGAAGCAGTTTTGGTCAAAACTCTGTGCAACGATATATCGTTGTGAAGCAGTTTTGGTCAAAACTCTGTGCAACAATATATAGTTGTGAAGCAGTTTTGGGCAAAACTCTGTGCAACAATATATAGTTGTGAAGCAGTTTTGGTCAAAACTCTGTGCAACGATATATCGTTGTGAAGCAGTTTTGGTCAAAACTCTGTGCAACGATATATCGTTGTGAAGCAGTTTTGGTCAAAACTCTGTGCAACAATATATAGTTGTGAAGCAGTTTTGGTCAAAACTCTGTGCAACGATATATCGTTGTGAAGCAGTTTTGGGCAAAACTATGTGCAACAATATATCGTTGTGAAGCAGTTTTGGTCAAAACTCTGTGCAACGATATATCGTTGTGAAGCAGTTTTGGGCAAAACTCTGTGCAACAATATATAGTTGTGAAGCAGTTTTGGTCAAAACTCTGTGCAACGACATATCGTTGTGAAGCAGTTTTGGTCAAAACTTTGTGCAACGATATATCGTTGTGAAGCAGTTTTGGTCAAAACTCTGTGCAACAATATATAGTTGTGAAGCAGTTTTGGTCAAAACTCTGTGCAACGATATATCGTTGTGAAGCAGTTTTGGTCAAAACTCTGTGCAACGATATATCGTTGTGAAGCAGTTTTGGTCAAAACTCTGTGCAACGATATATCGTTGTGAAGCAGTTTTGGGCAAAACTATGTGCAACAATGTATCGTTGTGAAGCAGTTTTGGGCAAAACTATGTGCAACAATATATCGTTGTGAAGCAGTTTTCGTTAAAAATAATAAAAACGTTATATCGTTGTAGGGCAGCCAAAAGGTTAAATATATAGTACATACTTAGACTGTTTACATGATGACAGTTTCAAAATTAATGTAGTAATCCAAAGTTTAGACTACACCATAATTAAATAACTACTATACATTGCTTGGTCACTCTCAACGTTGCTATGTGTGGAAAGTTTGAATGTAGGCTTCTCACTGAAGGTTTTAAAGCTCAGGATAAATTCCTTATTATATTATCATTAAAATTGCATTGGATTTTCTTAATCAAACTTAATAAGTAAACTTGTTGACAGTTTACTTTTTTACGTTTTTTACTTTGTTGACAGTGATTATGATTACAAAACACACATATATCATTCATTCTGTCACGCCGCACACACCAACACCAGCCCACCACCCCTACAGGTCCTGCTACAAAACACACATACATCATTCATTCTGTCACGCCGCACACACCAACACCAGTCCACCACCCCTACATGTCCCGCTACAAAACACACATACATCATGCATTCTGTCACGCCGCACTCACCAACACCAGTCCACCACCCCTACATGACCCGCTACAAAACACACATACATCATTCATTCTGTCACGCCGCACTCACCAACACCAGTCCACCACCCCTACATGACCCGCTACAAAACACACATACATCATGCATTCTGTCACGCCGCACTCACCAACACCAGTCCACCACCCCTACATGTCCCGCTACAAAACACACATACATCATGCATTCTGTCACGCCGCACTCACCAACACCAGTCCACCACCCCTACATGACCCGCTACAAAACACACATACATCATTCATTCTGTCACGCCGCACTCACCAACACCAGTCCACCACCCCTACATGACGCGCTACAAAACACACATACATCATTCATTCAGTTACGCCGCACACACCAACACCAGCCCACCACCCCTACAGATCCCGCTACCAAATATTCTGATGAGAAGTTCATCTTAAAATAAAGAGAATACCTAAATATATAATTCCCTTTAGAGCTGATTATAAATGTAACAGTTGAAGTCTAAAAAAAGGTGATGCCCACTTTCAAAATACAGAATGTTTGTAATCTTTCAAACGACCATATGAACGTTTCAGTCAATAAATGTAGTGACCGGCCCGAGGTTATTCCACCGCCAGGCACGGTTAGTACTGTTCAAAATAAACACAATTAGTGATGTGTGGGGTTAACAAGCGTAACTTGGTCCAGTCGATGACCGGAACCCTCACTAAGGACGATGAACCAATATGCCACGAGGAAACTGGAAGTGATGATATCCGGTCAACGTTTGGTTTACATATCTAGCATTATTAACAGTCCTTAAGATATATATGATTAATAAACAGCTGTGGAAGTTTGTATGCCTCTATGAGTATGTATGATAAGTATTGTTCAATAGGGCCCTTGATAAGGAATCAATAAACACTATTTTAAGAATTGAAAATATACAGTACAAGTAAACGTCACACAACACAAATGTATTACAATATAAGCGCAAAATGCACAAATATATTACAAGTACAAAATGCACGAAGATCACCATAATATTCGTGCATTTTGTACTTGTATTGTAATATATTTGTGCATTTTGTGCTTATATTGTAATAAATTTGTGTTGTGTGACGTATTATGCTAATTAAAAAACTAATTGAAAGTAAACAATTTTTATTTTTGTCACTTAGCACCCACTAGTTTATGTAAATTCAGTACCTAACATTTATGAATTCGTCACTGTCTAGCACTTATCACTTTACTGAGACTATCATTAAGTGTTCGATCGAACATAATTTTTAATTTTTTTGAATAATATTGTTAGTACCCATGTAAGTAATAATTGTGTTACGGAAAAAATTCTAAACAATTTTTAATTTTTTAAAGTGTTACCAATTATTTTTCTATGAATTACGGTATATTTGCTCAAATTTTGAGTTGAAATTTGTACAGTTATCTTTGGCTAAAAAACAGATTAATAATATGTATAATATTCATTGTGATAGTTTAATAAAAATGTAGGAGTTATTTCCATCTTTTGAATTGGCGGGGTGGGGCAGGCGTGGGCTATGAGGGTGAGAGAGGAGGGGAATACATTGATTGTTCGTTAGTGAGTCGGGATCTTTAGTACTCTTAGCGGCAGTTGCGATAAAATCTCAAACTAATTAACAGTTAGAGCGCTTAACTGGACGCCTGGACGAACACCCTTAAACGTCGACACCAGACTGTAGACTGACCTGGCGGCCGAGGGGTGCCTTTTATAAGGCGCCACTTCAATCCAGAAGTTTCTTCAAGTATAATCTGGAAGCATCCTGACATTCATGCTAGAACCTTCTAGCTGCACCTAGAAGTAAATTAACTGCCATACTATAAAACTTGCTCTGTATGCATGCTACTCAATTGGCCAAACAGGCGGAGGTGCTCTCCTCTTCAAGGCCGCCACTTAAATGTAACCTCCGAAATAATAGATAACTTAAACTAACCTAACCTTTGTTAAATTTATCAGTCATTATTTGTCGTAGAAAGAATTGGAAATGGTTATTTTCGCGTTTGGAGGTAGGGCTACATTACATCAATGTAATATACATTTAGTGTATACAAATTATAATTATTTTTGTCAAAAATCGGAATTTCCTGGAGCAATCAAGAAAATTCGTGAAAATTGGTTTGGACCTCTAATTTCCATATTTACTGGTATTTCCACCTATTACAAATTAATTTATACACAACATGACATATTGGTATATTTATTCAACTCGCTGGCCTACAACTATAGTTGTCTACTGGCAATCTCACTGACTGATTGACATTTTGAAGTGTGATGAACATCCGTGGGGTAACTGGTCAGTTGACAGGTGAGTTGTCCCCCCCTCCAATGGAGTAATATCAGGCCGGACTTTGAAAATAGAAACCCAATTTGGCAAAGTGGGGTCCGCCCACAGAGACTTAAGAAATTAGATGACTTGAGGTGAACCACCTGCCGTCTTTGTTGCATCTCAAGGCTTGATAAAGCATTTACTGTCACATCGCCATGTACTTAAAATGCAACTGCGATGTGATAGTATTTATTAATATCTAGAATATGATATTGATGACCTCATAAAAATCTGCTGAGGTAGTCAGCATATTGGATTTATATCCGATAAGATCATTGTTAAATCCGTAACATCACTGTGACTTGTCGGAAAATAACAACTTTTACATTGTTTAAAAGAGCTTAATATATACTAATAGATCCAAAATTTTAATATTGAGTTTTACATTTTGTTGGTTTAAAAACAACTTTAAAAAGTAGGTCCACTAGTCTTTTTCGCTTTTTTGAACTGTGTAAAATTTTCCGTCAATCGTTAGTTGTACCCCATTTAAAATTGTTCTAATGGGATATAAATGCAATTTACCTCTATAGATTGTTTTTAAGGTTATATAAGGTCATGGTCTTCTGGGATTGAGCGTGTCAATTGTTTATGTATAACATGTAAATTAACTATCGATCAATCGTGCTCTTTACAGATGTACATTTAATGTAGATGTTAGCGTTAACATTTACTTACATCGACAAAGAGTGTGAGACGTCGGTAATTAATGTACCAATCAACCAATTAACGGTGTCAAACTCGGAAGATTACGAACATGTTTCACGTAACATTGTAAGTATATCAAATTTTGTAAAATAGTTGACGCTGTACGAAAACTTATTTATAAGTTTACAAATTTTATTGTTTGGATACTTATGCAGATTTGACTACATGCTTTACAGTGTGAGTACTGGAGTTAGTAGTTATTAACTCTCTCAATGCTCAATTTGTGAATGACATTTGTAATGCTAATATGGCTGTCAAATTGACATTTGACTAATTTTGACTTGTATTATTTTACAGGTTTGTGGCAGGAAACTAATCGTAAGAGTAAGTTAACTTTATACTTCACAATTTGATTTTAACTTTTCAAATCCTTGAAGTATAAACTCGTTATTTCGATCTTAAACCTTGATACTTATTTATATTTTCGATAAGTATTAAATTATTGGAAAAAGTAAGAATTAATAGGTTTTGTGTTAGAAATAATAACAAAAATATTTCCCATCTTTTCCATGAATGGATTTACGACTTCTTGCAAGGAGTGGCCTAGAAAAAAAGTATCCCTTCAAATCGTTTGGCTCTTTCTACATTCATAGTGTTATTACCGGTTCAACCACCTACTGTATGTCACTAACACAAGCTTGTGAAAATCTCTCCCGCCATCCTTTCTTACACGAGTCTCTACTATCGAGTAATATACAACCTTGAGTTTATTTCAATGTTAAGGTTTGTTTCCAAATAAGAGCGCAATAATAATCGTATCGGAAGTAATGTACGCACAAGCGTATTTATTGTTTTCGGTTGATTTACGACCAAAATAGTATATATAGGCCGTTTAAGTGACTTACTGATTTCACCTGTGTGAGAGAGATGGACTTAGCGGTGGAAGTGAGAGAGAGAGAGAGAGAGAACTACTCTTCCTCCACTGTGTTATTCCATTTAGTGTTGTCATGACAACTAGGAAGACGGTAGGCCGCGAGCTGGCAGCGCAGTACCAATTCCCGCCCATTATGTCATTAGCGGCAGTGAACATTACTTGGTTTGATTAACACTAACACATCAAGCTTAGAACGATTAAATTGAATCATTATTTGGTATTTGAACAACAATTAATAATAACAATAACATAATGAATATTAATGTAAACGATATAAAATAGCAGCTAAACAAACTTGTACAGTTCATATACAGTTATTTTTTTCCAACGTAACACTGTTGCGGAAGTTGAACACTTGAGGACGGAAGTTTCAAATGTTATAACAGTCATAATTTTATAACATTTGGATCCACCGCTGTGATGTACGGCAACTGAGAGGTAGAACGATTTCCCCTGCTCTGAAGCCCCATATGCTAAATATAACACGCAGATCAGTTTCTAAGTATTTCAGTTGTAGTGAAATTTTCAGTTTATTTGCCAGATAAAATTGACTTAGTTATTTTTTAGTTAGATTTGTCTAGTGGGAATCGTACATTGGATTTACACAGCGCCTAACCGTGAAAACCATGAAAATGGATTTTAAAGAGTTCCTGGAACCCAAAATATTGCACTGAACTTACTCCGGAGTGGAGGCTGTTGTTTACAAAGCGTTATCACAATGTAGAAATAAAGACTTGCTCATAAACGCCGCAGGTATCTCCTTCCGCGAGATAACCCAGTTGTGTTTCTTCACACGCGTCGGAAGTTCTTGCGTCATTGCGGTTTTTTACTTATTTCAGGTATTTAAGCACACGTGGACAGTTTGTTGAGCACAGACGAAGGGTTTTTACTGTAGTTTTAGAAAATACCTCATCTTGTTGACATTGCATTATTTATAGTGCCCATTTATGATAATCACCTAGTTAACAATTTAGTTTATCATTTATCATAGAATCAAGTATGTAATAAGTATTTTATTTTTATTTGAGGCAAGTTTCTGAATCATATGTTTTCAAATTATTTTCAGTCGTAAGATATAAGAAGAAAAATCTTACTTCACAGAGAGATTACGCAGGCCTGCGTATGAACGTTGGGAGGGTAGGTAGGCCAATTATCCACTTTCGAGTTCTGTGTACAGACGCAAACGTAATTAGATTTTAAAATGACAATCAAATAAAAAGATTGTATTTTAGTTAATGTCTACTAATTTTAGTGAACTATGTAAATTAGATAAGTGTCATGGCTCATTTTAATTTGGCCTCCCAAGGTCTTTCTGCCGCCTTCCGTGTTTGGTCACACTATACTGGGTCAACTTTGCTATATGTACCATTGTAATTAACAGAACAAAAACTTCGTTTCAATTTTGTTTTTAGGATGTATTTTTAATTAGTGTTGAAATATAAATGTTATCTTATTGGAGAAAGGAGTTCTCTGTTATATCATTTAAAACGGAATTTTGAAAAATCCTCTCTTTGTATAATCCTATTTTGTGCCTGTATGATACAAAATCCGCATCCCCTTAAAACTTCAGGCCAGTCAGCCGTATAGTTGCGGAGGTCTCGTGATGAGCGTGTCAGAAAGTGAGTGGTGTTTCTTAAACTTCAGGCCAGTCAGCCGTATAGTTGCGGAGGTCTCGTGATGAGCGTGTCAGAAAGTGAGTGGTGTTTCTTAAACTTCAGGCCAGTCAGCCGTATAGTTGCGGAGGTCTCGTGATGAGCGTGTCAGAAAGTGAGTGGTGTTTCTTAAACTTCAGGCCAGTCAGCCGTATAGTTGCGGAGGTCTCGTGATGAGCGTGTCAGAAAGTGAGTGGTGTTTCTTAAACTTCAGGCCAGTCAGCCGTATAGTTGCGGAGGTCTCGTGATGAGCGTGTCAGAAAGTGAGTGGTGCTTCTTAAACTTCAGGCCAGTCAGCCGTATAGTTGCGGAGGTCTCGTGATGAGCGTGTCAGAAAGTGAGTGGTGTTTCTTAAACTTCAGGCCAGTCAGCCGTATAGTTGCGGAGGTCTCGTGATGAGCGTGTCAGAAAGTGAATGGTGTTTCTTAAACTTCAGGCCAGCCAGCCGTATAGTTGCGGAGGTCTCGTGATGAGCGTGTCAGAAAGTGAGTGGTGTTTCTTAAACTTCAGGCCAGTCAGCCGTATAGTTGCGGAGGTCTCGTGATGAGCGTGTCAGAAAGTGAGTGGTGTTTCTTAAACTTCAGGCCAGTCAGCCGTATAGTTGCGGAGGTCTCGTGATGAGCGTGTCAGAAAGTGAGTGGTGTTTCTTAAACTTCAGGCCAGTCAGCCGTATAGTTGCGGAGGTCTCGTGATGAGCGTGTCAGAAAGTGAATGGTGTTTCTTAAACTTCAGGCCAGCCAGCCGTATAGTTGCGGAGGTCTCGTGATGAGCGTGTCAGAAAGTGAGTGGTGTTTCTTAAACTTCAGGCCAGTCAGCCGTATAGTTGCGGAGGTCTCGTGATGAGCGTGTCAGAAAGTGAGTGGTGTTTCTTAAACTTCAGGCCAGTCAGCCGTATAGTTGCGGAGGTCTCGTGATGAGCGTGTCAGAAAGTTAGTGGTGTTTCTTAAACTTCAGGCCAGTCAGCCGTATAGTTGCGGAGGTCTCGTGATGAGCGTGTCAGAAAGTGAATGGTGTTTCTTAAACTTCAGGCCAGCCAGCCGTATAGTTGCGGAGGTCTCGTGATGAGCGTGTCAGAAAGTGAGTGGTGTTTCTTAAACTTCAGGCCAGTCAGCCGTATAGTTGCGGAGGTCTCGTGATGAGCGTGTCAGAAAGTGAGTGGTGTTTCTTAAACTTCAGGCCAGTCAGCCGTATAGTTGCGGAGGTCTCGTGATGAGCGTGTCAGAAAGTGAGTGGTGTTTCTTAAACTTCAGGCCAGTCAGCCGTATAGTTGCGGAGGTCTCGTGATGAGCGTGTCAGAAAGTGAGTGGTGTTTCTTAAACTTCAGGCCAGTCAGCCGTATAGTTGCGGAGGTCTCGTGATGGGCGTGTCAGAAAGTGAATGGTGTTTCTTAAACTTCAGGCCAGTCAGCCGTATAGTTGCGGAGGTCTTGTGATGAGCGTGTCAGAAAGTGAGTGGTGTTTCTTAAACTTCAGGCCAGTCAGCCGTATAGTTGCGGAGGTCTCGTGATGAGCGTGTCAGAAAGTGAGCGGTGTTTCTTAAACTTCAGGCCAGTCAGCCGTATAGTTGCGGAGGTCTCGTGATGAGCGTGTCAGAAAGTGAGTGGTGTTTCTTAAACTTCAGGCCAGTCAGCCGTATAGTTGCGGAGGTCTCGTGATGAGCGTGTCAGAAAGTGAGTGGTGTTTCTTAAACTTCAGGCCAGCCAGCCGTATAGTTGCGGAGGTCTCGTGATGAGCGTGTCAGAAAGTGAGTGGTGTTTCTTAAACTTCAGGCCAGTCAGCCGTATAGTTGCGGAGGTCTCGTGATGAGCGTGTCAGAAAGTGAGTGGTGTTTCTTAAACTTCAGGCCAGTCAGCCGTATAGTTGCGGAGGTCTCGTGATGAGCGTGTCAGAAAGTGAGTGGTGTTTCTTAAACTTCAGGCCAGCCAGCCGTATAGTTGCGGAGGTCTCGTGATGAGCGTGTCAGAAAGTGAGTGGTGTTTCTTAAACTTCAGGCCAGCCAGCCGTATAGTTGCGGAGGTCTCGTGATGAGCGTGTCAGAAAGTGAGTGGTGTTTCTTAAACTTCAGGCCAGTCAGCCGTATAGTTGCGGAGGTCTCGTGATGAGCGTGTCAGAAAGTGAGTGGTGTTTCTTAAACTTCAGGCCAGTCAGCCGTATAGTTGCGGAGGTCTCGTGATGAGCGTGTCAGAAAGTGAGTGGTGTTTCTTAAACTTCAGGCCAGTCAGCCGTATAGTTGCGGAGGTCTCGTGATGAGCGTGTCAGAAAGTGAGTGGTGTTTCTTAAACTTCAGGCCAGTCAGCCGTATAGTTGCGGAGGTCTCGTGATGAGCGTGTCAGAAAGTGAGTGGTGTTTCTTAAACTTCAGGCCAGTCAGCCGTATAGTTGCGGAGGTATCGTGATGAGCGTGTCAGAAAGTGAGTGGTGTTTCGTTTATCTAATGAATGTAATTACCACATATTTGAAGCGACATAAAACAGTAATCACTCCAGGATGATCACAAAAAAATCTTTGAAAAAAAACTATATTCTCAGAAAAATCTATATTCTGAACAATCCTATATAAGTATTGTTAAGATGAACGATTGTGAAGGCTACGTATGAACGTTGGGATGGTAAGTAGGCCAGGCATGTACGTATCGTATATATTGACCACTGTTTGCTGAATTTAGTCATATATATTAACATTTATTGATTTTTACTTAGTTATTTAATTAGAACATATACTCTCAACTTGTATGGAATGAAGTTTAGTTGTTATTTATTTATTTACTTATTTATTAATAAATAATTGTATACTAGACCATTGCCATGTATTGTGACTCGATAAGAATATATTCTGTATCAATTTAATGTTATAGATGAATCAAACACTCCAGTAATTATAGTTTTTTATTTGTACGGCCTTTCGGTATCGATGTTCCCATCTTCAGACACACACAAACAAAACGAAAGGCCTTACAAACAAAAAAACTATAATTGCTGAAGTTTTAGATTCATCTATAACATTAAATTATAAATCCAGTTAGGAAAGAGCTTGAACAATGATAAAAAAATGTTTAGAAAAGTTGAACAATGGAGTTGAATGACTGCATGCCAAGTCTTTGTCGTATCTGTGCATTGATCCGCTTGATTGCGATATAATCTAGATCTATTAACAGCGTGTCGTTGATTATTCTTCTGAGCTCATAAATTTGACAATACCACTGAACTATTCCTATTCTAGTTTATAAAAACTATATTGTAACCCCTATTATTAATTGTTTATAGGCCTATTAAAGTTTTGTTCTAATTGTAAGATGTCCATATTTGTTTCATCACTTGAAATGAAATTCTGAAGTATATATTCATCGCTTTATTTTTGCTCAACTATTTTGACCATTATGATTAGGATAAGATTTATATGAAAAATTATATAAAGACTTATGTTTCAATTAACCCGACGCACTTTTATTAGTATGAACAAGACATTTTACTTATGAGAACAGTCTTAGACTGTACGGATCCCATAGTAAATGGAAGTTAGTCCAAAGACAGTTTCGTTTAAAATTATTTTTTTCAACTACTATAAGAATTGTGACACTGGTGTTTTAGAATATAGGCCCTACAAAAATGTTATGGTATATACATTTAACCTCTTTAATTAATGCTTGACAAAAGTAGTAATAGACAAGGTGACTTTGGTATTAAAGGAACCTGCATCGTTTCATTGCATGAAACCATCCACGAAAATATGACTTTATCAGAGGTCGCAGGACTAAATATTTGAAATTGTAAATTTTCCTCTAGAAATCTTGCGTGTATTTTAAATATTTACTGTTCTCATGAATAAAGAGGCTTTCTATTCACATTGATAATGGGCAAACTAAATTCTAAATATAATATAGACGTGCATATAAATTAGCAATACTCAAATTAACATGTGTTGAGGTTCCATGTTTACGGTATCAGGCTACATACATTGCCATATCGTAGAGTGAGTGCGAAAGCCAGATGTTCGTTATTCAGAGGAAAAGTTCCTAAATCCTTGTCTTCTCGCAGTTTGAGACATCTGTACAAGTGTTGAAGTTTGCAATACTAACTACGTATCCTTGTTTTCTTGCTGTAAGAAAGAATTCAGTGCTATATTTAGACTTTAAAGGGAAAATTGTCATTTACTAAAGTCGAAACAAATAACAAATATCAAGAGAGCAGTGTTAAATCCATACAGTTAACGCAGTCATTTTAGACTCATCAATGAATAAACGCCAAAATAATAATAGCCTGATTACGTATGTATACATTAAATAAAACGGAGCGTCAACCTGAAAAAAGTTTCTTGTCAAAAACGAACAAAATTATGAATGCGTGAATTATCACAGACAAACGGATATTGACAAGATTCATTTCAGATTATTTTTTGTATATGAAACAAAGATATGAAAAATATAACTATTCTAAGCATTTATATTGAAGTAACCTATTATTAAAATGAATATAAAAGTTCATTTATTTGAAAGTAGAAGCTACATTAAATCCTCATTTTCTGACAAATGTCCAAATTCACGGAAATTTATCTCCGTTTCCCATCTATTGTTAACCTGAGCACAGGGCCTTCAGAAACTGAATCGAAACCGAAAGTAAATTGAATGAATGACAGGATGTTTATCCAATAGGAAGTTATCCAGCGGTGTTTCAGCTCGATCGGCGATGTCAGAGACAACTAACCGGCGCCACGGTGACTCTGCAGTAGGCCTACTGTCGGCGGCGGAGGGAAAGGGAGGCTTGCACAACAGAACACAACACAGCCGCAGGTTTCATAATGAGAGCAGCCATAGTGCAATGACTCTGTGTGATACCGATCGGCGATGTCAGAGACAACTAACCGGCGCCACGGTGACTCTGCAGTACTGTCGGCGGAGGGAAAGGAAGGCTTGCACAACAGAACACAACACAGCCGCAGGTTTCATAATGAGAGCAGCCATAGTGCAATGACTCTGTGTGATACCGATCGGCGATGTCAGAGACAACTAACCGGCGCCACGGTGACTCTGCAGTACTGTCGGCGGAGGGAAAGGAAGGCTTGCACAACAGAACACAACACAGCCGCAGGTTTCATAATGAGAGCAGTCATAGTGCAATGACTCTGTTTGATACCGATCGGCGATGTCAGAGACAACTAACCGGCGCCACGGTGACTCTGCAGTACTGTCGGCGGAGGGAAAGGAAGGCTTGCACAACAGAACACAACACAGCCGCAGGTTTCATAATGAGAGCAGCCATAGTGCAATGACTCTGTGTGATACCGATCGGCGATGTCAGAGACAACTAACCGGCGCCACGGTGACTCTGCAGTACTGTCGGCGGAGGGAAAGGAAGGCTTGCACAACAGAACACAACACAGCCGCAGGTTTCATAATGAGAGCAGCCATAGTGCAATGACTCTGTGTGATACCGATCGGCGATGTCAGAGACAACTAACCGGCGCCACGGTGACTCTGCAGTACTGTCGGCGGAGGGAAAGGAAGGCTTGCACAACAGAACACAACACAGCCGCAGGTTTCATAATGAGAGCAGCCATAGTGCAATGACTCTGTGTGATACCGATCGGCGATGTCAGAGACAACTAACCGGCGCCACGGTGACTCTGCAGTACTGTCGGCGGAGGGAAAGGGAGGCTTGCACAACAGAACACAACACAGCCGCAGGTTTCATAATGAGAGCAGCCATAGTGCAATGACTCTGTGTGATACCGATCGGCGATGTCAGAGACAACTAACCGGCGCCACGGTGACTCTGCAGTACTGTCGGCGGAGGGAAAGGGAGGCTTGCACAACAGAACACAACACAGCCGCAGGTTTCATAATGAGAGCAGCCATAGTGCAATGACTCTGTGTGATACCGATCGGCGATGTCAGAGACAACTAACCAGCGCCACGGTGACTCTGCAGTAGGCCTACTGTCGGCGGAGGGAAAGGGAGGCTTGCACAACAGAACACAACACAGCCGCAGGTTTCATAATGAGAGCAGCCATAGTGCAATGACTCTGTGTGATACCGATCGGCGATGTCAGAGACAACTAACCGGCGCCTCGGTGACTCTGCAGTACTGTCGGCGGGGCGGAGGGAAAGGGAGGCTTGCACAACAGAACACAACACAGCCGCAGGTTTCATAATGAGAGCAGCCATAGTGCAATGACTCTGTGTGATACCGATCGGCTGTGCGTGTCCTGTGTCCTGGGTAGGTCGAGGACAACACTTGCAACCCACCCTCGTACTATCAAAACCTTGCTGGACCCATCGAGAGTGGGTGTGAAGGCACCGGACTCAGGAGGACGACACAGAAAAAAAACACAAGTTGAATGGCAAAAATATTGTAACTACATGATACTGGTGATATTAACCAAACTGAATGTTCTTCATTTCCAAATAAACTTCAATGTTCAAATGGAGGCCAGAAGGGGTTTGGGTCACCTGCATGTCGATATCTTCATCCTGGAGGCCGTTGGATGGGCAGCGCGGAAATGGGGAAGAAGTGCCTGCCCCTCTTGGACGCAAGGAAGAGGCTAGTCCCAGCCCGCAGGTTCCGCACTGTGCCTCCATGAAAACGCCGTCAGTAGCCATGCATGTGCCCGTCCATAATTTTCCGACCCCGGAGCCAGAGCTAAAGAAACAGCACAGCACAAAACATTTTTTAGTCTGGCTCCAAAAAAGCGAGAAAACAAAATAAATACATAAAGGGGTGAGATAAAAAAGGCAATTTACTAATAAAAGCTGCCATGACAATTAAAATGTAAAAATTTTAAAATAAAAAAGAAGTACATAAACTACACAAATACCAAAATAAGTGTTTACCTAAAGTAACATAAGACTAAGTACAACTGGTTAAACAAATTAATTAAGCAACAATAATAAAGCATAAACTTAACAATTTACATGACTCATCATTACATAACTACAAACCGGGTCCGGCAACAACATGAAACTTTTTGTTAGACCTTCAATTGAAATAGTTATAAAAATAGAAAATGAATACTGACTTTACTATAAAACAATAATAAATACAAATTTTAATTGCATCTAAAAATCAATGTTAACATAACAAAATAATATAACAAATAGAAATACATGATCACAATAACCTTTACATCGCCACATGGGCCTAACCTAGACCTGCTGAAAATAAAAAATTTTCAGCAACAGCTTTATTACTTTCTGAAACAACACACACAAGAGAGATCAATAAACAATATTTTAAACCAAACAGTTACATAAGCAAACAATTTTACGAACACTTACCTAAACCAGAGTGCAATGACTCTGTGTGATACCGATCGGCTGTGCTTGTCCTTTGTCCTGGACTCCGGGTAGGTCGAGGACAACACTACAGTGTACTCTCCTGCTGTAGACTTACTTATGTCCACCTTCTCGTTTGATTGAATGCAGTTATTTTTGAACATTAAAATTGTAGCTCTGATTTATATAAAATTATTTTCGTGGATATAATGGATTCGCTTTTAGGCAGTAGTCTTGCAATTGACAGGCTATTAAATAGTGTTGGCGTATTGTTCAAGTCATTTGATGACTTGTAACTATTTTCGTAGAATTGACTCATTGACGCGAATGAGTCAATATGATCAATATGAAATATCAACGCGTCAGATGCTTTAAAGACAACCATAGAACTTTACACATAAAAGACACATTAACAATGAGATTTTGCTAACCATAAATGTAAATATTATATACATAGTTTATAGATATTTGTTTAATGTAAATGGTACATAAATATTTGTATATTAAATGGTTTTATTTTTAATAGTTTAACGGGAAATGTAATTTAGTTTTAAATCAACGTTTTTCGCTCATTATGTGTCGTATAATTTTTACTTGTTAAAACACAATAAGAAATATTACCACGTGATTTTATCAGAAAGTTTTTAATTTCCCCTCTCGTCGGTAGAGCAGTATGATGGATGGCGTGTGAAACTGTGATTGCAGTTAAGGAAAATAGCCTTTCAAAGTTATTTATTCATTCTGACGTCATTATATCCCGCGAGTTAATTGGTTGATTTAATTGGTGAACTTAACTCACATAAGTACTTTGCCAAGATTATTTACGTAGTTAATCGTTGAGTGAGGGATGACAATCGGTAATTTTTTTTGTATTTAATGGACTTTATGAAAAAGCATCACGTTTCTTTGAATACTTGTATAATAACATGCTTATTTTGTTTATTTTTGCTACGCCAAATTTTGTGTTGTGTATGTAAGGAAATATTTGTTAAAATATTTGTGTGTTGTCTGAGAGTATTTAGTTTTTAAAATGCATAATTTGTCTTTACATTACTACGGAAAAACTTAAACATGATTTAGTATATAGCTTGTTTTGATGGCAAAATTAGTATTTTGACCTTTAATTTGGATTACAGGGCTTTCCGTTCAGAGCTGTAAAGTGTTTTACGTGTTGATATTGGTCAATAGATTATATTTACGTAATTCGTTTTATGGAATTTAAAATTTACAAAATCAAAAATCAATAGTTTATATAGTTTTGTAAACATATACTATGAGTAAATGTATAATTTAATAAATATCTGCAAACAGGCTCAATTTGAAGAAATTTGTCTATAAGATGTTTCATATTTGTACTGTAGTAAACAAAAATAAACTCTATCATAGAAAGTTATTAAAACGATAGAAAAACGACAAAAAAAGATATGCATTCTTTTAGAAACGTAGCTTACTAATTTCCTTAATATAATGTTAGATTTATAAACACTTTATTCTCTCTAAGAGATAGATGTGGTTAACTTTAAGTATATGTAATAGCCTACATTTGTTAATTTAAAGTTATTACTGTAGTTAGATGTAACGAGAGCTAATAACTACAGAGAAAAATAAACAGAGATCGCATCCAATAGTGCGCTAAATGTGAATCGAGTTATTTATTTATTGCATCTTTTAGGACATTTTTAAAAGGCATAACGTGTCTTAAATTGAAATGTTGTTTTCTTCTTTAATAATTATTGTTTTTCATGTTTTAAAATTCTCTTATTAAATATAAAGCAGCATCAGTTAAGTATTATCTTGATTTGATCTTGAATATTTTAAAGTATTTTTTTCTTTTATTATAATTAAAGGTAAAAATCCAACAAGACTTTGGGCCACATGTTGATTTTTTAAATAATTATTTAGATTATCATGTGTGGATATGAAGTGAATTTTATTTCTTGTATATGTATTTGAAAATTATCACTAATTTCTTTGGGGGTTTTCTTTGGGAATAAAGTGTTATCGTAAATGTATTGTCCATACACTGTTGAATTTTGACAGCTTGAAAATCTTTTAGCCGAATGATCATATTTTAATTTGTTGATGATTCTTAAGGCGCTTTTTTTAGTTAGATTCGTGCAGTGGCAGGGCTAGTACCTACTAGTAGTCAACCCCTCCCTCAACACCCCTCCCAACTTTTCTAAAAATGGTAATTATTACTACATATTTATAAAGTTGTACATTAGTTCTGATTTACTTATAACTGCCACTGAGGCGTTCGCTGCGGCAATATGTATCTTTTTATCTGTGCGATAACATGAAATATATTGTTGATACGACTTCCTGTGTTAAAATGAGTTCATTTTGAAAATGGTTAAATCACATAATTATAACTGTTGCTATGTAATTTAAAAAACATGAAATTAATGAACTTTTTTCTTAACGCTTTTTAGTATTTGCAAGTACTGTACGATATAATTTTTATCTATGAATTAAATAAACATAGCAAATATGTTGTAACATAAACGTATTGTGATGGCCGAGCTATGTTGTAACGATTTAATTAGAATAAAATTCATGTTTTTTTTTTCAACGCAAGGTGTTGTTGTTATTTTAAACAAACAACACAGAGACTTGTATAGTTAGTTACTGGTGGCATTAGTCAGCCAATGAGACAATCACTGTACGGTACATTAGACTTGTATTTATGTACTTGTTATGCCATTACAGCTTGTTAACATTGCTAATCATGTAATTACCACTTACATGGCCGTCCACGTGGGACTGTTCACCTTGCCACGTCGTACCTCTCGTCTCTTGAATTATTTATTTGTTTACTTTAAATAAAATTATACATGATAATTTTCAGTTATTTTTGATGTTACAGGGCTGTACCTCAGAAAAACTAAGTATTTTCACACACTTTCATCTCAGACAAAACTTATGTTAAACACAAGGTTCGGCCACATGGAAAAAAGAAACATAGGTCGCTGTCTTACGTCTGTAGCGGTTACAAATAGAACACAACTAATATTCACCTTTATGAATCTGTTGTAATAATTATTACCATGAAGATTTGGAGGAATAAAAGTAGGTACTGACAAGGTGCTGGACCAGGCAAACATTATAATTTTACGAACAATTTTTAAATAACAGTGCTGTGGGGACCCAGATCCAAAACGGTGACTACCTCTGTAGACTCTTAGTAACTTGGATATCTAGTTTTTCTCATCTATTTTATTTTAAACTTTATCTTAAGCTCTAGTACTAGTTAGTTTTATGTGCCACCAGGTTGTTTCAGAAAAAGTTTGTGTTTTAAACTTTATCTTAAGCTTAAGTACTAGTTAGTTTTATGTGCCACCAAGTTGTTTCAGAAATGAGTTTGTGTTTTAAACTTTATCTTAAGCTTTAGTACTAGTTAGTTTTATGAGCCACCAGGTTGTTTCAGAAATAAGTTTATGTTTTAAACTTTATCTTAAGCTTTAGTACTAGTTAGTTTTATGTGGCACCAGATTGTTTCAGAAATAAGTTTGTGTTTTAAACTTTATCTTAAGCTTAAGTACTAGTTAGTTTTATGTGCCACCAGGTTGTTTCAGAAAAAAGTTTGTGTTTTAAACTTTATCTTAAGCTATGTTACTTTATCTTAAGCTTTAACTTTATCTTAAGCTACTTGTTAGTTTTATGTGGCACCAGATTGCTTCAGAAATAAGTTTGTGTTTTAAACTTTATCTTAAGCTTAAGTACTAGTTAGTTTTATGTGCCACCAGATTGTTTCAGAAATAAGTTTGTGTTTTAAATTTTATCTTAAGCTTTAGTACTAGTTAGTTTTATGTGCCACCAGGTTGTTTCAGAAATAAGTTTGTGTTTTAAACTTTATCTTAAGCTTTAGTACTAGTTTGTTTTATGTGCCACCAGGTTGTTTCAGAAAAACGTTTGTGTTTTACACTTTATCTTGTAACCTCTCTTCTCTCGTGTTAGGTTAGATTAAGTTTTTTTTGTTAATTTGGTAAAATATTATGCAAATTAAAATTATTTATCTTATCTCAGGGTCTTTTTTATGGGTAAATCGGTGAGGCTGTAAATTACAATGAAAAAGACTATTGTTTGAAAAAGCTAATTTATTACATCCTTTTTATCTTTGACTTGATATATGCAGCTAAATATTACAAAAATGAAAGTTATTTATTTAAAACTGGTTTCTAAAAACATGATTAACTTATTTATAACTAAAACTTATCTTTAAGGTTCTTTGTCTGTAGCTCCACGTGGTCTTCATTTTCAATTTGGAATACCTCAAGACGATTCTCATTTGGACATCAGATCGAAAAAGTTGTAAAAACGAATATTGCTGAAACTTTACTCATTACTTTTTATTATTTTATTCGGTTTTAAACTCAAACGGTCACCCGCGGTAACAATTACAATCTACCCACTACATCAGTTTGGCTAGGAGTCCTGCTCCTCCGGAGTCCTGATTTCAAGTGAAAGAGTCGTTGGAGATGCTCGCTTGGGTTGCCAGTCCGTTACAAGCTAGAGTTTTTGGGTTCATAGCTAAACTTCCGGCTT
The DNA here is from genome assembly GCA_035578905.1 of Stictocephala bisonia. NCBI lineage: Eukaryota > Metazoa > Arthropoda > Insecta > Hemiptera > Membracidae > Stictocephala > Stictocephala bisonia. The sequence continues at coordinate 618,616 of JAQJVL010000337.1, read as the reverse complement.
TGCCATGCTCTTTCTTCCCTGGTTGGTGCTGCCCTCCATCGATCCTTCCGTCAACCAATAACGTCTCCCATCTACATTGGACTCGACCATTACATTGTCACACTGACACCCTTTGGATTGTTAGATAGACTCGTCCCATGCGACACCAGACTGAACAGGTCTGCCTTATCTGTCTCGACAACAATGATCGGAATTTTGTTTACGTCTTAGAGGACTGCCATGGAATAAATATGCCTGCCCACTTCTCTATATTTGTTGGCTCTTAATTTACAATGATTTCCGAATATTATTTGAATGTTCAGTATTTGTTTTAATTAAATGTATCTATTTCTTCATTAAAATAATTTATCATTTATTTAATTTAATTTATTTATTCGTCAATTTGGTGGACCTGTTACAATCTTAAGCTTTAGTACTAGGTAGTTTATGTGCCACCAAGTCGTTTCAGGAATAATTTTGTGTTTTTATTTATGTTCATTAATTTAAATTAGTATGAAAATTATTTCTTCTTATTTCAAGTTATTACTTGTTTAAATTTTATTAGTGGTTGCTGCAATATTTCCACTTACATTTTTTCAACGTCATTTTAATTATTACTACTGTAATCTTTGTAAATTGACGTAATATAAATGTCTGTGAAGTATGATTGATTATTTATAAAATATCGATTAATCGTATGATTAAATAATAATAGTACTTCTAAAAAAATTAATACATATTTTTAAATTACCTTTTTTGTCATTGAGATAAATTAGAGGGAATCCCTAAAGAGATTGACTAAATGGATTTCCCCAAGTTTGATGAAGGCGGGCGTAGTTTGTCCAGAGCAACGCAAAAGAATTATTATTGCAGGCTTATTATTTAATCTTACAGTATATAACGTTAAGTCATGGGAACACAATGTTTTTTGACACTTTTAATAGCATACATTTCGTTGGATTAATTCTAGCATAATTATTAATGAATTTTTTTAAAAGTTTTATAAATCTGCATGAACAGTACAAATAGTTGGTTGGCATTAGCACTAAGTAAGTATTTGATACTGCAGTAGTTATACCTTACTCTGTGACATAAGGCACGCAACTTAAGTCCAGTTAAGATTGAAGGATGATTTATTAAGTTATATCTTCTCTTATTAAAAGTTACCTACCGCTTTATCTTTCTCCACAGTTTATTTGTAGGGTTGCCATACGTTCGTATTTTGTACGGACGGTTTGTATTTTACATTCTGTGTCCGTGTCCGTACCGTACAAAGGAAAAATCTTGTATATGTCCGTATTTTTCGTTCTTTTAGTATTAAAATTATATTTCAAATATTTAATTTTGTAAAAAAGACAAATATGTATTACTATTACTTTCGGCAATCGTCAATCAACAATCGTGAGAGGTTGTTTGTTCCACGATGACTCGTATACTATCACACATTTCCCTCCCCTTAAAAAATAATTGTCAACTCTTGAACTTGGACGAAAATAAGTGTTGAAATTGAAGTTTCTCTTCTTGGTACTTCGGCACCAGTTGAACGGGATTTTTCGCTAATGAAAAATATCTGGACACGATTGTCAGTGGAGAAAGTCGAAGATATTCTGAGCATCAAAGTTAATAGTGGAATGCTATGTACTGAATTTTTGGAAGCCATTAAAAACAATGGTTCTTTTCTTTAAAAACTAATCTCTTCAGAAAAATATGACTGGTTTCAGCCCTCAGCCAGTACAACTAGTACAAGTGATGCCTAAACATTTTTAAGGAGATTTATGACAATTTATTGAGTTCGGCCAACTTAAGTTAATTTTTTTAACTACAATTTTTGAATTATACAAACAATTTTTGTTAGTATTCTATTACTATGAAATCTTACAACAAAATATAGCTGTAATATTAATATTAAATATCACAATGTCATTAATATAATTTTCCCAATTTAACGACCCAAAACGCATATCATTAAAGACAGTTTAAAAAATCCCTCCCCCCCCACCCCATCAGACTCCCAAGTATATCTGGTGTCCGTATTTTATTATGAAAATTTATGGCAATCCTTTTTACTTTTAGTTTAATATGAGGAGGTTTGATATACAATCAGAAAATATCTTGATCACTATAGCAGTAGTAAATAAAGAATAAACAATCAGTCAATCCGCACTAAATGCTGTATTTACCGTCTGGTGGAACTTTATGTAACAAACAGCTGACCGGTCGTAATCTCAAGGTTATCGGGGTTAGAGACGATCAGGTTGTAACTCCGTGCTGAGCTGCGCAGTTTTAGACATTTAAAATACATTTTTCATTCTTCGTGGTATCTTGGGATAAATATATGAAATTGAGATAATATTGAAAACGTATCAAGGAAGGGATTAGTTATTCTGTTACAAAATTAACAGTGTTACATAACTATCAAAATATACATTAAATTTATAGTACTTTTTTAGAATTTTCTTCTGGGAAATATTGTAGATTTTTCGGTTGCAGTTTTCCTGTTGTCTAACGCTCATATCGTTACGGTCCGACAGGGTCCTGAAAACGAGTAATAAGGCGATCACATTCTGTAGCTAGTACCTGTTTCTTTCATTTACACTCACTAATTAACCATACGAGATATTTACAAATATAAATTAATTACTCGATAATAATTTATACTTTAAAATTAAAACACTCTTATTTACAGTCATTAATGTCACTTAACACATTCAAGTTTATGTTCGTACAATGTGTACCTTTGTTCGTGAAGTGTCATTGTTAAGAATTTACCACTTTACTGTAACTTCCACTCCAGTCTAAAGACTCACCATGTCAGTGATTGACTGGCCGGCCGAATTGTGTCCTTATATAAGACACCGCTGCAATCTAGAAGTGTGATTTGGGTGTGTCTCGACTACCATTCCAGAATACTCTACCTCCACACGGGGCAAATTATCCACTATTTCACACAATCTAAGGGCTTCTGGATTGGCCCGGAAATCGGAAGCGGTTTGAAGAAAGAGGGGCGGCGCTCTCGACCACCAGCGTAAAAATATATTGGTATTTGAGGTTATCAACCAAGCCGACGTACGCATAGTTTTTATTTTAGTTCCTTCCTTGGTAGGAACAGCATATTTTAATGAATAGTTTGTGGTTAATGATTCTTTAATTGTCATTTATTACCCATATATCATATTTTGAACTTACCATGAGACATTTTTGACGTGGTCATCCCAAGGAAAATATTTTTTAAATATATTTAGCAACTTCTTTGCATGTATATCAAACTACAAACCAAACCTGCACTGAATGGAGCATCACTTAACTATAATAATGTCCTGAGTGTGGGAGGTTTTTTTCTATTGTGGTCAGGAATGGGTCTTTCATGGAATAGATGGAATCGATTTGTCCTCACAACAAGTTATCACTAAATTGCCAAAAGTTCTAGTATCATCTCTAAGTTTTTGGAGTAGTAAAACAATGTCGATAAATCAATATGATTAGTAGATAATTAGAGGTCTCACTCGCAAGAGGCATAGTTGAATTGAAAAGATATAGTGTTTGTAGGGGTATTAGCTGTAGTTTGTAGTCCCTAGGATATTTCGTCTGGGGTAAAAACACTAAACGCCACAGTATTATTATCTGTATTTACCGGTAATAGCTGTGGTAAATCGACCGCGAAACCGGCGGTCGTTGTCAAGGCCGACCGAAGACCTTCGACGTCCTTCGGAGTAGTGGTTAGATGCACCAAGGACGTCTTTTGAGATCATTACTTAAAGTTAAGAATGTAAAGTACAAGCCAGACGGTGTTCCCCGAGGAAAGCCGACTTCTTATCTGTATTTCAGAATGGAACCTCAAATGGCGATATACGGTGATATTTCCTCCTCTTTTGGGTATTTAAATTGATTAATAACTGTCAGTTTTAAATTCTTAGAGAATTGTATAAGTGCGTGTGTTTTTTAAATTATTTTTTTATATACAATTTTTAGTTTAACTTATTCAATGATTCATACAGTTTTCCGGTCCAGTCATATGACGCTATCAAACATTACTATTTTGTTTATTTAATATTTATTCATAATACACCGAATAAATAAATGGGTCACTGTTAACAGCCAAACTGGTACTTGACACTGACACCGATGGGGCGCCTGAAAAGTAGCTCCTGGAAAAGTACCTCCCCCCCCCAGTGAAGGTATACGTCACTTTGTCATCACAGCTGGGGGGTACTATTCCAGTCGCTAACACTCCTCACAGTGAGATTTCAGCTGTTTGACTTTTGAAACTATTAAATGGTATATTATTATTATTATTATTGAATGATATTACGTAATGGGTTAAGATGATAAAGTAGGAATTAGGACCGTACAAGGTGGATTTGTGCTGACTGGAAAAGTACCCCCGCGCCCGTGGTGTACGGCCTGGAAAAGTAACCCCCAAGTGTTGTTGAGCGGACTGTATCAGAAACATTGAAGGCGTTTGCGTTTTGTATTTGATGCTTCGGCACAGGGAATATACATGATATCTATTCTATTCTGTGTGCGTTGGTGTATTATGAATTTTAAATATCCTGAACATCGTTATTTGTCAGGAAAAATAACATTTTCTGTTTTTTCAACATAATCCTAATCAACTCCTGTCGGCGCACAAATTATGTACACTCGAGTTTGAGGGTTATTTTCTAAGGAAATAAGAAACTTACGAAAAATCTAAATATACCATTATTTCCTCGTTTATTTGTAATTTATGACATATGCATTTCAAAGTTTTATTAATTTTTGACCTAGTAGGAATAAAATAAATACCGGCATTTTAAATAGTTTTCACTGTACATCAAGTTTACATGACCATTACTTAAAAAACCCGTTAATGTAACACATTTATATTTTAATACCTCATTGATAGGAATGTTTTCTAAAAGTTTTCTGAATTTTAGAATTTTAACTTTTCTAAAAAAAAGTTCTAATTAATTACCTGAAACATTTTTTTCTTGGTTTTTAGAGGTCGTAAAATTAATTACTTGGCCTTGTTGTAATTCTTATGACTTGTATAGTTACTTTCATGTGTGTAAGTACATGTATGTGTGTGTACATTTTATTTTGATTCAAATCAATTTAAATTTATTAATTTAAAATTATTTTCAATCGATTTAAATCGATTAAAAAAATCACCGCTATTACTTACAAATATGAAAGTAAAATATCGTAACTATACAAGACATAAGGATTACAACAAGACCAAGTAATTAATTTTACGACCTCTAAAAGCCAAGTAAACGATGTTTCAGGTAATTGATTAGAACTCTTTTTCTCGAAAAGCTAAAATTCTAAAATTTGTGAAACTTAAAGAAAACAAACCTAATAACCAGGTATAAAAATACAAATACAATACATTAACGTGGGGTATGTTTTAATAACGATGTAAACTTTATGAACAGTGAAAACTAGTTAAAACTCCGGTACTTTTTTTGTTCTAACTAGGATAAAAATTATTAAAACTTTTAATAACATTTAAAAATGCACGTGTTATAACGTACAATTAAACGAGGAAAACAATGGTATGACTAGATTTTTCGTAGGTTTCTTAGTTACTTAGAAAACAATGTTCAAACTCGGGTACACATAATTTCTGCCCCGACAGTAAGTAATCAGTAACGATAATAGTTGTCTACCTCATGAAAATTAGTTAAGCATTGTTAGTTTTGTAATAATTTAGCAAATTAGCTTAAGGCTGAGTCGATTAAGTTATTTTCATATTTCAATTAAATTTGATTTTTGGTAATACAGTTTGATAGAACTAATTAACTTAAATCGAGACCAAATTTAAAAAACATATGAATTAATACTATCAATAGAATTATATTGATAATGTACAGCTTTAGGGATGCCTCGCATGATATTAAATGATAATTTAAATTAGATGTAACGTCAAAATTTTACTGGTAAGAAATAATCCATTGTTGTTCTTTACAAATGTCCCCATAATCCAGACCCTTCTTTTTTTCAATTCGAGTTCTATAATCGGATTGATAAATAAAAATAATTTAATTTTATAACGCTTTATAATTGTATCACACTTATTGCTATATTCAATTGTGTATAATAAATATATGACAAAGGTTTTTATTGTGTCTGAAGACTTGAAGAACTTTTGACATAAATTATACTTATTTAAGTTTATCGTGTAGGCCTATATAATCACAGATAAATTCGTTATCAAACATTTTGTCTTTATAGAAAAGTTTATAAAAATTATTAGAAATACTCAATCAAGCATTTAGTTTAGAAAGTAATAAAACATTAATAGAAGCAAATTTGCTTCGCTCATTTGTTTCTCTTTGCCTTTGACCTCAGCATGTAGCTATAAAAGTGTAAAATACGTTCCCAAAGCGGTTCCCAAAACACGTTTTTTCCGTTGTAACTCAAAAATTATTTAAGATAGAGACATTCAATGCTAATATTGTTTGCCGCTTTAAAATACATGTTTTGTGCACATTTCATCAAAATATTTAGAGACGCTTATGAGGAAAATGTAAATTAATGTGTTTTTTGTATAGAATCGTAAAAAATACAAATTAAAAAATTAAATAAATGATCTGGAGATTTTGGGTAAAGACACCTGCATGCCAATTAAGAAGAAAAAAAAAATACAATCAGTTCACTCGTTTTGTCTCCAGCGATGTGCACATACGGACAAGCAGAAACAATGTTTTTCCGTTAAAACCACTTTTTTTGGTGCAGGAATCACTGAAATAGATTTTTAGACAAACTTGTTACGACATTGTATTTGCACTATCACATTACTTTCACTATGGGGAATGTAAAAATAATAGCAACAAAAAATGGTCGTAGTTAGATAAGTAATTGGGAGCCACATGAATAAGTATGGGAAAGATAAGAGAGGATAAATCCTAGAGTAAATAAAGTATTCCGTATGAAAACATGCAACAATGTGGACTTTTGGAATTACCGGGACACAGACAAAGTGTCTAACGAGAACGTGGACCAGAGAGGAGGACATAGTGAGAAAAAGACAGTGACCCAAAGACAAATTGAACCACTCAGGAATGTCAAAGTGACCCAAAGACAAATTGAACCACTCAGGAATGTGGCCCAGTTTGTCCGTTCCCGAAAAGACAACCTGGGCTACCTTGGAATGTTGCACGCTGCAACAAAGTGTCCCAAAGACAAATTGAACCACTCAGGAATGTGGCCCAGTTTGTCCGTTCCCGAAAAGACAACCTGGGCTACCTTGGAATGTTGCACGCTGCGACAAAGTGTCCCAACGACAAACTGAACCACTCAGGAATGTGGCCCAGTTTGTCCGTTCCCGAAAAGACAACCTGGGCTACCTTGGAATGTTGCACGTTGCGACAAAGTGTCCCAAAGACAAATTGAACCACTCAGGAATGTGGCCCAGTTTGTCCGTTCCCGAAAAGACAACCTGGGCAACCTTGGAATGTTGCACGCTGCGACAAAGTGTCCCAACGACAAACTGAACCACTCCGGAATGTGGTCTAGGTTGTCTCTGTCAGGAAGAGACAAACTAAAACATTTTTTTGTTTGTTAATGTGACTATACAAGCAACGTAATACATAAGGAATTCAAATAATAAATAAAATAACATAATTAATACGTTAACTATTCATTAATCTAAATTAAACATTAACTGATTAAAAGAACATGTATATAATAGAAAAGAAAATGTAGGGTAATACCACTATTATTTTCGGACGCTGTGTAGGCTATTATTTTTATTTTACAGAATATAACTTATGCTATTCATAGTCAGGCACGTTATTCAATTAAGTGTGGACTTTCGTCTAACTCTAAATGTCATGGTTAAAGAAAGTAAACAGAATAAAAGTCTCTTAAAGTACTTGTTCATCATTTTATAGAAATATCCAGCATTATGCTATAGGAAAATGTATTTCAACTGGTTTTCGCTTTCTCTATTGTTTCATATTCTTCAAAGCTCTCGAGAGAGTGAGTCAAGTTTTTCAACTATAGCACATTAAGCCTAATCGGAATGTATAATAGGTGTCTTCCAAATAGAGAACATTCCTAAAAGTGAATATAAGTATATTTTAATGGTTGATGGTGAGTGACTCATACACATCCATGGGTTGGTTCGTACACTTGACCATCCATATCTATCTGCAGATGTGTTGATATATTTATTTTAAAGTAAGAGAATCACTACTCGTTTATTACATTATATTTTGAATATACATAATTATAGAAGTTAACTTACATAAATGTTCTCAAAACAAAAATATACATAAGCATGAAATAAGAAATTCGAACCAACTGAAAATTATACGAAAGTGTTTATAAATTATAATAAGTAGTTATAAAAAATAAATACTCAACAACACAAAAAAATCATGAATTTATGGCTACTAAATTATATAAAAAATTGTCTTATAGTTTAAGAAATCTAGAAATGAAACAATTTTAAAAAAACCGTATGCCACTATTTATTAGAAGAATGTTTATGCAACATTTAAGACTTCTTTAAAATTCAACTATAATTTATATGTACATTTTACTCAACATTTTATTATACTATATTAAATATTGCAATACCTCATTAGAGGTTTGATGCAATAAAGATTATTAGTATTATATTAGGCCTAACGGTGTCAAATTATGAAATAAAAATGTGGCGTTTAAGCCATAATTTAGGCATTATTGTAACTAATATAAAACAACGAATTTAATTCAATGAAGCTCAAAATATCATGAAGTAGATTAGCAGAATTAACTTTTATTGAATAAAATTTAACACCTTTAATGTACTTATATAATTTTATTTACTATATAAAATACAGCCGGTAGGGGTCCGTTTACCTAAACGTTAAACCCATTTCCTCCCCGTTAATGGAAGTTAATTTTAATGTTGATTTTTACATTTATAAAATTCCTATCTGTCATGTAGTTATAATTTGGATTTTTAACTGACTTCTATAGATTTATTAGAAAGCATATTATGTTTACTTTCTAAATTTCATTTACGCAATGTTTAATAAACATATAAACTGATATATATGTAACTGCATTTCTCCATAGTAATGTCGTATATTTAATTGCCTATGCATTTCGTGAGTATTACAACTGAGAACGCAGTTTACTGACAATCTTGAATAAAATAAACGATTCCTTAAAAAACCTACAAGCGTACTTGAGATAAATATACAATTCTGAAAGTACAAAATATGTTTAATAGAATGAATTTGACTCTTTATAAAAGTCGTATCGTTATTGGACAAATAGTTAACCCTCTCTGTTTTAAATGGTTGTAAATAGAAAGTAATTTTTTAGTAAAATTCCACAAATTTAAATTTCATTAAAAATAGTTAAATACATAAAGATGACGCACTGTTTAAAACATGAAACACTCGGTACGACGATACCGGTTCTGTTTTCTGTCTCACAATATAAAATATTAATTCGTATTATTAACAAATAATAGTGAAATTAATTTATGTATATATACCCAAGTTGTTTATGTGTCTATATAAATAAATTATAGACCTACAAAATTACAATCTACGATCAGTAGTTTTCAAACGCCTGCAACTTGGCAGCGGCAATCTCAAGGCCGAGCCAGCCTGGGTGGGGGGTTACTTTTCCAGGGGCTGCTTTTCCATCCTGTACACAGGCGGCCGGTGGAGCACTTTTCCAAATCCAATCAAAACTCGCCGTATATTAGACTACATCATTACATTCAGCGAGCTTACTAGCTCGGTCGCGGGGGGGGGGGGTTACTTTTCCAGTGGCTACTTTTCCGCTACCCCACACCGAATACCTTCAGAGATGGAGAAGGTGACAGACTGTGGGTCACTGTGAACAGCCAAACTGGTACTTGACAGTGACACCGAGAACCTTCAGAGATAGTGAAGGTGACAGACTGTGGGTTCATCCACCTGTCACGGCTCCCGGTCACGTTTCTGGAGCAGGAGCAGCGTGAGTCACAGTGACTTCACTCATTACGTTATTCAATGCGCATGCGCAGTGCCATAATGGCCCTCGTCGCGCCAGGCGCACGCGCAATACCATGAATAGGAAGCGGCTGTAGTTACACCTCTTCTTCATCCTTTGACACCTGTCTGTGGGCGATGAATTGCTTATCAGCCCAGCACCCGACCGAGCTGAAATATTTGTCTTGCTTTCAGAGAGGAGAACATAGAGGTTCTACTTAATATTTTGAAGGTTTAATCTAGTTTTTAATAATACAAAATCAACTAAACAATTTTTTGCTCTAGTTTATTACAATTTGCATAAGTAAGAACTGTACAGAATGAAGTTCAATACATGAAAATTATCATATAAATTTTTATTTTTCTGAGAATCAATATTGTACCTTTATATTCTTTTTTTTAAGAATTCCTTTTTTGAATAAAGGCTATTTTGAATCAAGTAATTTTAAAGTTTTTTAAAATACTCTCCTCCAATAGATCAACAACAATTAAAATTTAGGGTAAAAAATATGTTTTTTTTTATAACAATGTCGGATCGTGTGGGGTTATATGAACATGATTTTTCGTTAAATTTGAAATGAATCATATTATTTTGGACCTAATTCAATAGTTATTTAAAATAAGTTAATAAAAATCGTAGCAATACAAATATAAAATTATTGTATTGTTAATAAAATACAAAAATAATGTTATTGTAAAAGTTGCTAATGAACTTTGTTTTTAGTTTTTATTTTGTACTTTAGTTTATACAATTCTGGTCATAATTAATTGAAATTTATAATACTTTATGTATCAGGATGTTATCTTTTTATGTTTAAAAATATATACAGTACAAGTAAACGTCACACAACACAAATTTGATTCTTTTGTGAATCCCTCTGGTCTGAGTAAGGTGAGCGTGGTTCACCGAAATCGATCACCATAATATTTGTGCATTTTGTACTTGAATTGTAATATATTTGTGCATTTTGTGCTTATATTGTAACAAATTTGTGTTATGTGACGTTTACTTGTACTGTATATGTACCAACACGTATTATGGTAATTAAAAAACTATTTAAAAATATATATTTTAAAATAAAAACAAAATTTGTATCTTCAACTCGATAAGATATTTTATTCAATTGGTTCTTTTTTTTAATAGTAAAGTTATGATAATTACTTTTCGAATAGATATATTTTGTAAGAAGATTTGGAATTTGAGATTCCAAGTTAAAAAGCATTTTGTTTTATTTTATTTTTTTGAGCTTTGCATAGTACTTTTAATGTTGTTTATGTTAATTAATTCAGTATCCGAATGTTTGTTGATAGCACTTTAATAGTTAATAACAGATTAAACGGTTCATGCTACTACTGAATACAGCATATTAGTTTGTGTTCATTAGCCCATCATGAAATTTAACTTTCTTCTTTTTATGACGCCTAATGGACATCATAAACAGATGATGAGTTAGCTCCAAACAGCAACGCTCTTCATTAGCTAAGGAGATAACTCTCTACACGTCTGTAAGAACAGATAATACAGCCATTACTGGCGCAGTGGTGTAACCCCGCTACTTAGGGTTAAAGTGTGTGGAGCTTGTAGGAGATAGGACACTACCTGGGAGTTGTAGGGTGATAGTGTTGGGGGTAATTAGGGTCAGAATGTTGTGTAGGGAAGAGAACTGATTATCAGGCTTGTCAATTAGCTGCAAATAAAACCACAACCAAATGGTTCAGATTTCACGTAAAACTGTAGGTCCCCTAGTTGCCCTGGCTATTGGGCTATAAATGGTCTATTATTAGCTAAGTCGAACTCAATTAGTAACATGGTTACACAGAGGATTCATAGTTGTCTAAAATACGTAAAAGTTGTGTTGACATATAACATTTTAAGAGATATGATGTCTTGCTCTCATGCATTAACGACTGGTCGATCCTGTGTGATCTTCCCGGCACTTCCATCACCTGCAGCCAACAATATGGTGTAGTTCCCAACCTTACCTGTGGGCTGTGCTTTATGGCAGTTCGCTGTTAAGCCCCAACCCTCACCCCCCGCGGTGAGAATTTTATGGGAAAATAGCCACTACGTGTGGTGTTTTTGATGTGGTCAATCAATTTTATGGAATGACCTTTTATAATTTCAGTTGTATTCTCACCTTATTTAATTTATGACTCTTGGTAATAAGTGTCATCATATTTACATATTTCCGGCAGTAACAACAGATAATTTAAGATAGAAAGTTAAATATATCGTACTTGTGTGGTTGGTTTGACTGAGCATCTACAGCACACTAAACTTGCAAGTTCCATATTTCTTATTATATTTTTATTAACGAGTAAATATCTTTCAACCGAAAATAGATTTACTTTTGTTTCTAAGAGGAAATAAAATTAAAATTTTTTGTTTTGATAATCTTTGATTTTTTTGGTTAATTATTTACAATCAAGTTGATACAATATGTAGATTATATCGAGTCCATGCACCTTTTGGAGTTTCAGTTCAGTATCAGAAACCATGAAAGTAGGGACCTTGGTTTTGGCGTCTTGATTGTATAATTGGCTTTAAGCTTATATTCGACTCATGCGATTTTTCGATTTTGGTTTCTAAGATCGTTTAAATCGATTTAATCTCAGCGTTTTAATAAAGGAACATATCCACGTGTTTGGATTAGACCTGGCTAAATGGTAGAAGGAGTATAATAGTATGCGAAATGCGTCGTTGTACAGAGAAGAAAGAAACGGAGGTATTATCAAATGATAGCTGATTCTGTGACGAGTAATTAGTTTTTTAATTCTGCGTTGTCATTTCCTGACATTTTTTAATTCTGAGTTGGCATTTCCTGACATTTTCCTTTCAAAATCCTTAAGGGTAATAGTATTAATTATTTTCACCAATTTATATAGTTGTGCATTACTTGCAACTGCCGTTGAGGCGTCCAATGTGACCATAAGAAAGAGACCTCTATTTCATTTTCTCTGTGGTCGTTGTTAAAATGGTTGTAGGGCTTAATGACCCATGGTAATATGAAACGTTGTTAGTTTAGGGGGAATGTGAAGGACTAAGGTGACATAATATAGATACTATCGTCTTTACTTATAACCATCTAAAAAATATGAAACGGACATGTTTGTAATAATATTTTAGTAAATGACTACCATCAATGTGAAATATTTACTTAATGTTGTCTTTTTTTAGTTGTCTGATTCTATTTAGATCATTGCTTTAAAATTATATGGGAAAGTTGAACGCTGAGTTCTTTCTACAAAAGTGTCCGCATCCAACTAGTTCCGTTCCCTAGTACTTTTCTCTCTCTTGTTTGGTTCTATTGGGAACATGGTGTTAAATCACTAGGGAAAGTTAAATCCTGATTTCTTTGTCTTCGACAGTGTCCAGGATCAATTCTAGCGGCGCCAGGCCCCCCGTGATCTGCGGCCGTCTCCATTAGATCTATTCCCACGCGAGGCGTGTTAGTTGTCCAGCTCTGGAGAACCTGTTTGCGAGCGCTTCTATATAAAGACTGCGACAGTTTGTGGTCGATGGTCAGGTATAAGGTATTCACTGTTCCCTTATTAGCGACCATTCAGTTAAGGCACGCTCGTTGGCTCTCCCTCGGGGCGTAATGTGGAGAGGATTGTCCTGTGCGTCTTGAAGTGATACGACATGTAGGGCTCCTCCAAGCAGTAGTAGCAAGACCGGCTTGTGGTTGGTCCAGACGCCCCCTCGCTCGTCAGCTGGGCGAACGACCTGACATATATGGACTGAGTAGATTTACACGAGTAGGCCTATATTTGCTGATAACTATCCCTAATTATGATTTAAATTACTTTACTGTCTAGCATTTGAAATTTATTATGGACGTTTCGTTCTTTCCTAATCTCTTACAGTATTCACGGAGCAACTGTCAAGATGAAGAAGTTTAGCTGATAAGAATACAGATATTTATTTTATTGTACATTTTGTTTTTTTGTAATTGAATTTTAAATAAATTTATTCAATCGCTATTAGTAACTTTACTAATCTTAAAATTTGTTTTATAAGTTTCGCTATAAAAACAACTATTACATTTCATAAAAACAGTGTTTGGTTAGTTATAATAGTTCAGTATTTAACACTTTTACAGCATTACAAAGAAAAATAGAAAAATACTTCTAAATTAAAAACTAAAGTCAACTTCACTCAATACAAATACAAAAAACTATTAGAATAGTATAATATTACTTTTAATATGGTTTAGTATATATACAATAATTGGGCATAAATTATGATATTAAAACAATGTTAAGCATTTAGAACTTTTTGACATGATCCGGTACGTACTCGCCTATGGTAGAATGTATCCTTCCGCCATGGTACTCACCATTGCGATATTTTTGAAACAGTAAAATTTAGAAAACATTTTAACTAAGCATTTTAAAATTGTTGTTAAAAAATTTTTCATAATATCCCTTCTCAATCACGTATTTCGGTTCGTTTTTCACCGAGGGAAATCTGTTTAATATTGGTAGCCTTTCCCAACCTGCAAGTCACCGCTGGGAAGTGGACAGCCCTATAGTAATTACCTTCAGCAGGCTGTAACTTGCTGTACTATTGCAACTATACGATTCGTGTTTATTATTATATAATACTCGTAATAATATAATATTAAAACTACGTTGTTTTTAAAATCTCGTCAATGTTTTATGGAACTATTTTTTTCAATTGTGTAGACTAAAAATGTAGTTAACATTGCATTGGATGTTTTAAAAGACCGTTCTCAACTATTAAGTGCGTCCTCCCCCTAATCAGAATTATGAATACAAATACAGTATTACTTGACATTCGTAAACTACGTAAATATAAATAAATGTGCCATGTTTTAATGACCAAAAGACGCACACAGAACCGTCCAAGCCAAACGGACGCAGACGCACACAGAACCGTCCAAGCCAAACGGACGCAGACGCACACAGAACCGTCCAAGCCAAACGGACGTAGACGCACACAGAACCGTCCAAGCCAAACGGACGCAGACGCACACAGAACCGTTCAAGCCAAACGGACGCAGACGCACACAGAACCGTCCAAGCCAAACGGACGCAGACGCACACAGAACCGTCCAAGCCAAACGGACGCAGACGCACACAGAACCGTCCAAGCCAAACGGACGCAGTCGCACACAGAACCGTCCAAGCCAAACGGACGCAGTCGCACACAGAACCGTTCAAGCCAAACGGACGCAGACGCACACAGAACCGTCCAAGCCAAACGGACGTAGACGCACACAGAACCGTCCAAGCCAAACGGACGCAGTCGCACACAGAACCGTTCAAGCCAAACGGACGCAGACGCACACAGAACCGTTCAAGCCAAACGGACGCAGACGCACACAGAACCGTCCAAGCCAAAAGGACGCAGACGCACACAGAACCGTTCAAGCCAAACGGACGCAGACGCACACAGAACCGTCCAAGCCAAACGGACGCAGACGCACACAGAACCGTCCAAGCCAAACGGACGCAGACGCACACAGAACCGTTCAAGCCAAAGGGACGCAGACGCACACAGAACCGTTCAAGCCAAACGGACGCAGACGCACACAGAACCGTCCAAGCAAAACGGACGCAGTCGCACACAGAACCGTTCAAGCCAAACGGACGCAGACGCACACAGAACCGTCCAAGCCAAACGGACGTAGACGCACACAGAACCGTCCAAGCCAAACGGACGCAGATGCACACAGAACCGTCCAAGCCAAACGGACGCAGTCGCACACAGAACCGTCCAAGCCAAACGGACGCAGTCGCACACAGAACCGTCCAAGCCAAACGGACGTAGACGCACACAGAACCGTCCAAGCCAAACGGACGCAGACGCACACAGAACCGTTCAAGCCAAACGGACGCAGACGCACACAGAACCGTCCAAGCCAAACGGACGCAGACGCACACAGAACCGTCCAAGCCAAACGGACGCAGACGCACACAGAACCGTTCAAGCCAAACGGACGCAGACGCACACAGAACCGTTCAAGCCAAACGGACGCAGTCGCACACAGAACCGTCCAAGCCAAACGGACGCAGTCGCACACAGAACCGTCCAAGCCAAACGGACGTAGACGCACACAGAACCGTCCAAGCCAAACGGACGCAGACGCACACAGAACCGTCCAAGCCAAACGGACGCAGGCGCACTCAGAACCGTTCAAGCCAAACGGACGCAGACGCACACAGAACCGTTCAAGCCAAACGGACGCAGACGCACAGAGAACCGTCCAAGCCAAACGGACGCAGACGCACACAGAACCGTCCAAGCCAAACGGACGCAGGCGCACTCAGAACCGTTCAAGCCAAACGGACGCAGACGCACACAGAACCGTTCAAGCCAAACGGACGCAGACGCACACAGAACCGTCCAAGCCAAACGGACGTAGACGCACACAGAACCGTCCAAGCCAAACGGACGCAGACGCACACCGAACCGTTCAAGCCAAACGGACGCAGACGCACACAGAACCGTCCAAGCCAAACGGACGCAGACGCACACAGAACCGTCCAAGCCAAACGGACCCAGACGCACACAGAACCGTCCAAGCCAAACGGACGTAGACGCACACAGAACCGTCCAAGCCAAACGGACGCAGTCGCACACAGAACCGTTAAAGCCAAACGGACGCAGACGCACACAGAACCGTCCAAGCCAAACGGACGTAGACGCACACAGAACCGTCCAAGCCAAACGGACGCAGACGCACACAGAACCGTTCAAGCCAAACGGACGCAGACGCACACAGAACCGTCCAAGCCAAACGGACGCAGACGCACACAGAACCGTCCAAGCCAAACGGACGCAGACGCACACAGAACCGTTCAAGCCAAACGGACGCAGACGCACACAGAACCGTTCAAGCCAAACGGACGCAGACGCACACAGAACCGTCCAAGCCAAACGGACGCAGTCGCACACAGAACCGTCCAAGCCAAACGGACGTAGACGCACACAGAACCGTCCAAGCCAAACGGACGCAGACGCACACAGAACCGTCCAAGCCAAACGGACGCAGTCGCACACAGAACCGTCCAAGCCAAACGGACGTAGACGCACACAGAACCGTCCAAGCCAAACGGACGCAGACGCACACAGAACCGTTCAAGCCAAACGGACGCAGACGCACACAGAACCGTCCAAGCCAAACGGACGCAGTCGCACACAGAACCGTCCAAGCCAAACGGACGTAGACGCACACAGAACCGTCCAAGCCAAACGGACGCAGACGCACACAGAACCGTTCAAGCCAAACGGACGCAGACGCACACAGAACCGTTCAAGCCAAACGGACGCAGACGCACAGAGAACCGTCCAAGCCAAACGGACGCAGACGCACACAGAACCGTCCAAGCCAAACGGACGCAGGCGCACACAGAACCGTTCAAGCCAAACGGACGCAGACGCACACAGAACCGTTCAAGCCAAACGGACGCAGACGCATACAGAACCGTCCAAGCCAAACGGACGTAGACGCACACAGAACCGTCCAAGCCAAACGGACGCAGACGCACACAGAACCGTCCAAGCCAAACGGACGCAGACGCACACAGAACCGTCCAAGCCAAACGGACGCAGACGCACACAGAACCGTCCAAGCCAAACGGACGCAGACGCACACAGAACCGTCCAAGCCAAACGGACGCTTAAAATTTGGGGAGAGCCCTTAATATATTTTGCAATAAAAATTAAATGCTTTGCCTCTTTTAAATAAATATGGTAATTATATTTAAGTATTATATTTATGTTGTATTATTAAAAACATTTTGTAAATTATATTACAACTCGTAACGTCATCAAAACGTTGTATTGTAAGGTAGTGTTTATGCTTTGAAGAACGCTTTCTTCATAAATACTTTGTTGTTATTATAATTGTCGGTGTCCGCCAAACAGAGCTTGACCCGAGCTGTCTATTAATTAACAAGCGATGGTTTTACACAATCAACTACAGTAATTGTTGGCTTATTGGCCAATGACTTTGCCGATCGTTGCACTCTTATTTTGCGTAACAACCTCGCGTAATTAGAAACTATAAGCATTTCATAACAAACTACGATGCTGTCTACAATGAAGCGAGTTAACAAGACGTCTCATATTGTTAACGCTTTGTTTTACTGAGTCATTATATAACTTTAAAAAAAAACATTATCTTATATGTATAAATTAGTTCAAAGATTATGGCTACTAATATATAAATTGAGTAATAATTTTAATAAAGTACCCTAATAAATAAACTTTATTTAATAAACTAAAGCCGTAATTGGTCTATTTTCAGCTAATTTGCAATCCTGGTTCACGGGTTTCCTCTCTTGAAAGTATCCGGATACTTCTACAGAAGTCTGGGGTGTCCGCGTTGGTTGGAAGTCAGGGTCCGAATGTTGTGTAGAAAAGAGAAATAATATTTGGCTTGTTAACAGACAAATACTACGTGGCTCGGATTCCACGTAAAAATGCTATCGGTTCCTAAATTAGGGCAACTTAGGATTGGGGTATTGGGATATTAAAATAATAATATTGTATATAATAACTGTTTCTAAGGAACAGTCGATCTTATCTAGCTCATTCACTGTCATATTCGCCCATAACTTTAAAATTGGCGTCTTAACGATTAAGAATAAATAATATAATGGATTTTCACAAAAGTGGCAGCTCTATTAAAAAAAAAAAAGGCTCTAGTATTGTACAATAGTTTACTACTTTTTAAACATCATTGTTAATCTATCAACACCAATGTCATTTTACATGTCTAAGAGACCCAAACTCCTCCAGCTACACATTGTCTTCAACTTCCCGAACCAAGAGTAAATAGTAGCCCATTAGGTGAAGGCCTTGCTGGTCCGACCTTGTGGGACTTTCCTCCAGAGAGTGAGTGAATTGTAACAGTAATGTAGAACGGAGAGAGAATCCATCCCTGAGGAGTCACGGTGTGATGTGAAGCAAACGTCCTTTTCAGCCGCTGGCACTTGTAGGTCTCTGGGTCATTCAATATCACACAGTGTACAACTCTAATCTTGTTGTTGTTCCTGTCTAACACGGTTTCGTCTTCTTCTGTTCTCTCAATGTTTATCTTGTCAATATGAGTGGCTCTAGATGTAGTATTTTGAAGATGTAATATATATGAAAGTGCGTTTACTGTTTTTTGTATTTCTTAGCCTTTCCGTCACATGTTCGTACAAATATCGGGTAACTCTTCAATATAAGTAAACACAACTGCAACGTTCACAACGTTCTCGTTTGTGTAATTTATTAAAGTTATTACATACAAACACCGTATTTCAACGTATAGTAAGCGGTTTTAGGAATTTGGGTTTTTATCAACATTAACTTAAATCATTCCCCTCATTTAATAACTTACTCATGGCAACCTCTCTACCATGGAGAAATTTGCATTCATGGCTTCCAGCGCTGTGCAACATAAGTCCTCCGGATATAAGACGCAAAGAGATAAGAGAGTTTTAAAAAGATCCTATCTACTCCGAATCTTCCCATTTTGCAAGTTATCCTTCAACGTGCTGGCCGAGTTAAATATAGAAAACACTCTGATGCTAGTTAATCTCACACTATTTTTCGCCAAAAACCAACTGTGCGTTAAATTTGACTCGATATGTTTGACCATCGGAAGAAGTTTCTGGTATCTTACTGTCGTTGGTGGAATGAACCTTCCTCGTAGGTAATTGACTATGGCGAGTCCCTTTCGAACGGGTGTGAGAAACACAACTTCTGAAGATAGAAGTGGGGAATGGCAAATAATCGATCATGAGTCGAAATTCAAACTATGGATCCCATAGTTAATGTTCGCCCATTGCGTTCTTTTCAGGGGATCAGCTGGTCTTCATTCAATCGGAGAAGCAGGTGTTGTTACAAAACCTGTATTAGCTCTGTGACGGGAGAGCAGTCAATATTTAAACACTGAGACGGTTCTATTCTACTTTGTACTTTAGATTTTATGTATCGGTTTGATTGATCACTCCTCCATTTAATTTGGCAGCTGACTTTGAAAGCCATATGTTAAATATTTAAAGCACAATATTTTGAAATGTGTAAACTTCTTGAAGGCTCTAACCCACCTTACAACAAATGTGTAAACTTCTTGAAGGCTCTAACCCACCTTACAACAAATGTGTAAACTTCGTAAAGGCTCTAACCCACCTTACAACAAATGTGTAAACTTCTTAAGGCTCTAACCCACCTTACAACAAATGTGTAAACTTCTTGAAGGCTCTAACCCACCTTACAACAAATGTGTAAACTTCGTAAAGGCTCTAACCCACCTTACAACAAATGTGTAAACTTCTTGAAGGCTCTAACCCACCTTACAACAAATGTGTAAACTTCTTGAAGGCTCTAACCCACCTTACAACAAATGTGTAAACTTCGTAAAGGCTCTAACCCACCTTACAACAAATGTGTAAACTTCGTAAAGGCTCTAACCCACCTTACAACAAATGTGTAAACTTCTTAAGGCTCTAACCCACCTTACAACAAATGTGTAAACTTCTTGAAGGCTCTAACCCACCTTACAACAAATGTGTAAACTTCGTAAAGGCTCTAACCCACCTTACAACAAATGTGTAAACTTCTTAAGGCTCTAACCCACCTTACAACAAATGTGTAAACTTCTTGAAGGCTCTAACCCACCTTACAACAAATGTGTAAACTTCTTGAAGGCTCTAACCCACCTTACAACAAATGTGTAAACTTCTTAAGGCTCTAACCCACCTTACAACAAATGTGTAAACTTCGTAAAGGCTCTAACCCACCTTACAACAAATGTGTAAACTTCTTGAAGGCTCTAACCCACCTTACAACAAATGTGTAAACTTCGTAAAGGCTCTAACCCACCTTACAACAAATGTGTAAACTTCTTAAGGCTCTAACCCACCTTACAACAAATGTGTAAACTTCTTGAAGGCTCTAACCCACCTTAAAACAAATGTGTAAACTTCGTAAAGGCTCTAACCCACCTTACAACAAATGTGTAAACTTCTTAAGGCTCTAACCCACCTTACAACAAATGTGTAAACTTCTTGAAGGCTCTAACCCACCTTACAACAAATGTGTAAACTTCGTAAAGGCTCTAACCCACCTTACAACAAATGTGTAAACTTCTTAAGGCTCTAACCCACCTTACAACAAATGTGTAAACTTCTTGAAGGCTCTAACCCACCTTACAACAAATGTGTAAACTTCGTAAAGGCTCTAACCCACCTACAACAAATGTGTAAACTTCTTGAAGGCTCTGACCCACCTTACAACAAATCGGAGTAGTACGTATTTTACTTACTTTTATACTAACTTTTTTTGTATCTTTCTCAAATAAATAAACCTAATTTCATTTTCATTAAATGTTTAGATATATCAGTCGCATAGTTCAAAATTTATAATTAAATTTGTAGATACAAATTGGAGATATTTTATCTTAAATAATATATTGTAGATAAAAAATAGTTAAGAGTAACTATAAGACAGTTCAGTTTTATTATTATTTTATTTTTTCCAGTTAGTAGGTCTATAAAAAAATTAGGATGATTCGTTACTTTTCCCCATTTACAGTTCCATAAAATTGATAGTTGCAATGAAATGGCTGTCCGCTACGATTAATGTCGTCCCCTGTTATAATTTATTTTATGATTATAGACAAAATCTAAAGGTTTTTACTGTTATTTTTGGATATTATCTGATCTTGTATAGTTAAAATATAAATGTTGTTGCTATTATTATTGTTTTTATATAGTATATGTAGTGTGGAGTAGTTGTAGGTATTAAGTTTAGATTCCCAATTTTAACATCGTCATAATTTGAATACTAAACCTTACAAATAAACGTGTGTCAATAAGTCTAGAAATTACGTATATTAAGATTTCTAAGTTATCTGATAGTGAACTCCTGAAAATTTAATCAATTTAATTTATATATAATAAGTTGTTATTATTTGCTAATGAAATCACTTTTTGTGACTAGTGCTATAAAATGCTATAAAAATTTTGTTACTAGTTGCTCACTGAAAAACGTCCACTTTTCAAGGGGTCTACTTTACTTAGTTAAGCTTAAAAGTTTGTTCCAATCGCAAATAGTATATGTATATTTTATATAAAAATTAAAAAAAATGTTAGGGTTACACACGTGAATATTTTTCTTTTAATGAAGACCATTATGTAACAACTCCCAATATATATTAATTTTTGAAACTATATACTTTACTTTCACACGTTGTAGTTAATAACATTACTACCCATACACTTTCAGTGGTGATGATCCATCCACCCACTCATAAACGTACAGTGGTGATGACCCACCCACCCACCCATACACGAGTCAACAGTAGTGTGACCCACCCATACATTTACAGTAGTGATGACCCACCCACCCACCCATACACGTACAGTAGTATTAACTCACCCAACCATACACGTACAGTGGTGATGACCCACCCATACATTTGCAGTAGTGATGACCCACCCACCCTACCATACACGTACAGTGGTGATGACCCACCCACCCATCCATACACTTACAGTGAAGATGTTTGTACACTTACACTTAGTCCCATGTTTGTATATGTTACAAAATTGATTTTTGAAATAGTTCATAATTTATGTCCTTAAATACAGTAGCATATGGATGAATCTGGTAAAGCCTCATGGTAGAACAGAGAGGTAGAACAAGTAATGGTGGTGGTTAAATGTACTAGAATCTAAAGAGATCTAACGGTTGCATCGTTCTAAATAAATTACAATACAGTAATTGTATTTTTTAAAAATATTTATTCATACATTTGGACGTAGGATAAAATAAAGAAACCAAATATGTAACTTACTTTGTCATAGTTATTTTTCAGCTTAGCTCCAAACTCAACGGACTATACTTTTGAATCCGACAGTAGTAGCAGTGTTATAGTGATGGAACGTTTTAATTTAGCCAGTGATGAGTTTATTTGCCCCTCAGGCCCTGGCTTCAAGCGGTGTTATGGGTAGGACATCCTTTCCAATCACGGGTCACGATAGTGTGCGTGACTTAGGCCCAATAAATCGAGTCAGCTGTGTCAGTGATTTTTCAAAGTTGTCAGCTACTAATCCCATCCCTCACTACTGGAAGTTGTTTATCAAGATCTGTAGACTAATCAAATTACTGTTTATTTACCCCCCTCCCCCACCACCATAGTTGTTTTGGCTAACGTTTTAGGGGGTTTCGTAAGTCCATCAATCTAGTCTCCACTCAATCGAGTTAATGCTA
Source organism: Stictocephala bisonia (assembly GCA_035578905.1). Classification (NCBI taxonomy): domain Eukaryota; kingdom Metazoa; phylum Arthropoda; class Insecta; order Hemiptera; family Membracidae; genus Stictocephala; species Stictocephala bisonia. The sequence continues at coordinate 595,438 of JAQJVL010000337.1, read as the reverse complement.
TCGATTCGTCAATGTCGACGGTTGATGGAGTCGAACTGCACGATCGATGATATATTGGTCACATTATTTTTGACTTGTCACGCTTTTTGTTACTAGGAAATTAAGCTGTGATAAATTAAATGCAACTTACTTTTATATAAAAATTGTGATACCGAATTGTATAACTGTAGGTATATTTTTCTCATTTTAGACGATACAGAGCTTTTGCGTGCGTAGTAATACATTTTAGTTTCAGATTAAACATACTTCTTGAGTGCTAGTTTAAGATCTAACAAGAACTTTAAATAGTTTAATCTTTTAAGTGATTATGGTTTGCTGGTAGTATACTTTTATTACTATACACAATTCTATTAATTTATTTGTATTAATGTTATACCTTAATGCGTATGTTTGAACACACGATGTCATGAACAACTAAGCGCTCGTATAAAAGTGAGCCGAGGTTTCATAAGGTCTCCGGTTAGCTGTACTTGCTTCGTTACTGCCGTGTAATCAGTAATAATTATACAGATGCTGTCTAAACTAGGCTGGAAAATGTATAGCTTATGACCGTAATTAGTTGGCGTAACAAAATAATTACATAAATCTCCTGGTTAGCGCACGAGCCTACTATTCTCTTGCCACTACGCATGCGCGCCAGCCAGTTCCTTTTTAATAAAATGTGTTTTGTAAATGCTGTCACTATTCCAGACTCTTTTTCCTCGATACCTTGTAACATTATACTCTGTTAGAGGGTGTACGTTTTTATAATATTTTAGCCTACTATAAATATAATTTACTTTGCGATATTGTATATACGCCTGTGTAACTACACAAATAAGGCCAATAACAAACGTAGTAGTAGCTTAGTGGATAAGACTACAGTTTCGGATTGTAGTGTCTAAGGTTCTAATCTCAGCTGAGCTAAGGTCGATACTTTATTTGTTGTTGAACGTCCATGCCTATGTAAAGTTTGAATTACGTAATAAGAACCGTTAGTAAAATAAATAAGGTTATACGCTCTAATAACACACTCGTCCAGAGTAATTGTAAACTTCGTCAGATGTCCCATGATTCAGTAATAAAACGTTCTCGCTCGCAATGTGTGCACTTGCGTACTACACTTCACACGTGAGCACGGTACTTAAGTCGGCCCGGGAACGCCTACTGTACTTAAGTTTCACCGGGGAAACCTCGCAGGCGAATCGGTAATGGGATGATCATCTACGACTTCGCGGTGTGATGAGTGACCTCGCACGCAAATACCGGTACTTGATCTGCGAACACAGGAGATGCACCCTTGGCGTGTGTGTGTGTCCAGGGAAAGTTCCACCCACTCGCAACTTTCCCTTTCCCACCCACCGGACACAGATGGAGGAATGCAGTTCGGCCACTGCAATTCCGTGTAGATTGTTGTTGTTCCTGATAGGGTCCGAGGTTCGCGTGTTTGCCAATTTACAGGTTTCCCTCTCGCTCCGTGCAGGTCACGTGATATGAAAGGAATTTACTCTGTAGTGGTTCCTGATGACACAAGCGTTGAGAAATTGTTCAGCCTATATGATTAATAGAAAAGCCCAAACAATATTTGGGATGACTAAAAAATATCTGTAAACTTCTGCTGTACGAATGCCTGCTTACTATACAACTACACGCCTACCCACGGCGATTACATACGTCCACCAAATACAAGCTTAATAGGCTATTGGTATTACACTCGATAACTGGAGGTCCATTCACTAATACCACCTACGTAGGCTTGTCAGAAATACAGTATTTTTGTTAAATCAGTTCCGTGCCTATATTTCAAACTATTCCTGTCGGGAGTTCACATCCCGATGGCCGACCATACTATTCCTGCTGGGGAGTTCAAACCTCGATGACCAACAAAACTATTCCTGCCGGGGAGTTCACACCCCGATGGCCGACCACACTATTCCTGCCGGGAGTTCACAAACCGATGGCCGACCACACTATTCCTGCCGGGAGTTCACAAACCGATGGCCGACCACACTATTCCTGCCAGGAGTTCACACCCCGATGGCCGACCACACTATTCCTGCCGGGAGTTCACAAACCGATAGCCGACCACACTATTCCTGCCGGGAAGTTCACAACCCGATGGCCGAACACACTATTCCTGCCGGGGAGTTCACAACCCGATGGCCGACCACACTATTCCTGCCGGGAGTTCACACCCCGATGGCCGACCACACTATTCCTGCCAGGAGTTCACACCCCGATGGCCGACCACACTATTCCTGCCGGGAGTTCAAACCCCGATGGCCAACCAAACTATTCCTGCCGAGGAGTTCAAACCCCGATGAACGCCCACAGTATTCCTGCTGAGGAGTTCAAACCCCGAGGGCCGACCACAGTATTCCTGCCGGGGAGTTCACAACCCGATGGCCGACCATACAATTACTGCCGGGGAGTTCACACTCCGATGGCCGACCACACTATTCCTGCCGGGGAGTTCACACCCCGATGGCCGACCACACTACTCCTGCCGGTAGTTCAAACCCCGATGGCCAACCAAACTATTCTTGCCGAGGAGTTCACACTCCGATGGCCGACCACACTATTCCTGCCGGGGATTTCACACCCCGATGGCCGACCACACTATTCCTGCCGGGGAGTTCACACCCAGATGGCCGGCCACACTATTCCTGCCGGGAGTTCACACCCCGTTGGCCGACCACACTATTCCTGCCGGGGATTTCACACCCCGATGGCCGACCACACCATATCTGCCGGGAGTTCAAACCCAGATGGCCGACCACACTATTCCTGCCGGGGAGTTCACACCCAGATGGCCGACCACACTATTCCTGCCGGGGAGTTCACAACCCGATGGCCGACCATACAATTACTGCCGGGGAGTTCACACTCCGATGGCCGACCACACTATTCCTGCCGGGGAGTTCACACCCCGATGGCCGACCACACTACTCCTGCCGGTAGTTCAAACCCCGATGGCCAACCAAACTATTCTTGCCGAGGAGTTCACACTCCGATGGCCGACCACACTATTCCTGCCGGGGATTTCACACCCCGATGGCCGACCACACTATTCCTGCCGGGGAGTTCACACCCAGATGGCCGGCCACACTATTCCTGCCGGGAGTTCACACCCCGTTGGCCGACCACACTATTCCTGCCGGGGATTTCACACCCCGATGGCCGACCACACCATATCTGCCGGGAGTTCAAACCCAGATGGCCGACCACACTATTCCTGCCGGGGAGTTCACACCCAGATGGCCGACCACACTATTCCTGCCGGGAGTTCACACCCCGTTGGCCGACCAAACTATTCCTGCCGGGAGTTCACACCCCGATGGCCGACCACACTATTCCTGCCGGGAGTTCACACCCGATGGCCGACCACACTATTCCTGCCGGGAGTTCACACCCCGTTGGCCGACCACACTATTCCTGCCGGGGATTTCACACCCCGATGGCCGACCACACTATTCCTGCCGGGAGTTCACACCCCGATGGCCGACCACACTATTCCTGCCGGGAGTTCACACCCAGATGGCCGACCACACTATTCCTGCCAGGAGTTCACACCCCGATGGCCGACCAAACTATTCCTGCCGGGAGTTCACACCCCGATGGCCGACCAAACTATTCCTGCCGGGGAGTTCACACCCCGATGGCCGACCACACTATTCCTGCCGGGAGTTCACACCCCGATGGCCGACCAAACTATTCCTGCCGGGAGTTCACACCACGATGGCCGACCAAACTATTCCTGCCGGGAGTTCACACCCCGATGGCCGACCAAACTATTCCTGCCGGGAGTTCACACCACGAGGGCCGACCACACTATTTCTGCCGGGAGTTCACACCGCGATGGTCGACCACACTATTTCTGCCGAGGGGTTCACACCCCGGTGGCCGACCACACTATTCCTGCCGGGAGTTCACACCCCGATGGCCGACCACACTATTCCTGCCGGGAGTTCACACCCCGATGGCCGACCACACTATTTCTGCCGAGGAGTTCACACCACGAGGGCCGACCACACTATTCCTGCCAGGAGTTCACACCACGATGGCCAACCACACTATTCCTGCCGAGGAGTTCACACCACGAGGGCCGACCACACTATTTCTGCCGGGAGTTCACACCGCGATGGTCGACCACACTATTAGTGCCGGGAGTTCACACCCCGATAGCCGACCACACTATTTCTGCCGAGGAGTTCACACCACGAGGGCCGACCACACTATTCCTGCCAGGAGTTCACACCACGATGGCCGACGCTCTAGTCCCATGTAGTCAGTGTCGTAATCGAATGGTACCAGTGATATCAATAGAAGGCTGTTACTCAAACAGTATAACTCTTAACTACGCATTTCATAGTAGATGAAATTAATTCATTTCAAGGAAATCAATGTACGTATAATTTTGTTGTTTTTATGAAATGAGATACAAACGTGTGATTGAATTCTCTATATCGGACTGTATCTACATATTATGAAAGGAACACTCCTTGCAACAGCAATAATTAATGGCCATGATTGAATAGTTTGATACATAATTAGGTTAGTTTAAGATCGATTGGTTGCTGTGATACCAAAAGTACCGAGTAAACTAAATATTGTAAGGAGACTGCTGATTTGTTTGTAAGCTTATTATTTTTTAATTGGCCCATGCAATAGTTGCAACTCAACGTGGCATGAGTTATATACAGTGATTCTTATTGCATCTGAACTTGGCACATGGTATAGGCAGTGGTTCACACAGCAACTGAAATTGTATAGCTAATGGTTCCAACAACTCAACGTGGAACATGGTATAGTCAGATAGAACTAGGCGCCTTGTAACATTATGGCTGAGAAAGAAAGCATGCGAATTTTCGCAGACATTGACATTGTAATTCTATGTTGCAGGGGCATCCAGGCTCCCCGGACCACCAGAACACAAGGTAAGAACAGCCATCTTGTTTTCCCACGGTTCCGTAACGCTGCATGCAGTGAATTGGTTAGTCTGTGTAGCTCTAGATTTAGGGGGGTCAATTGTTTACTTTATTCTGCTTGGTGCATTGATTTGACAGTTTAATTAGCATTTTTTGTTTGTTTATCATTGTTGTTTATATTGAGTTAAATTTAAATCTAACGTTAGCGATTTGTAAACTAATTACCCTGTCGTATAGTATGTTCTGTATAAAATAACATGTATAAAAAAATCAAGGCCCGGACTTATTTGTGTAATTCTGTAGTGTTCAAAACTACTATCAGCAGTTCATCGGAGACTGTATAAGTTAATATTGTTAGTGAGACCAAGGAAGAACCCTGACCTGGCTTCTATGTGTTCTTGTTTTGCATTTGCAGCTTTGCAGGCGCTTTTTGGAGCTGTACATTCGTAGGCTATATGTATATATTTTAGTCAATCACATAGGCCTGTCAGTCATATGAAAGACTGTTGAATATGAATATATAATTAAATTTTCTGAAATCCTTGACATAGTAGTCCTAGACGATAATTGCGTCTAAGGTACAATTATTCTATATTTATAGTGAATAATCCAACAACTTTATTTATTTTCTTTTTTTTAAGGTAACAAATATTCATAATTTTACAGTAATTATATAAATCACAACAATTTAAATACTTTTACTATTTCAGACACAGCCTGAAATAGTACACCATACACGTACAGAGGTACTAACCCACCCACCCATACACGTACAGTGGTACTATATTTTTATCAATACCTCTTATTCCATTAGTTAAGTAACAATGATTACAAGTATAATTTTAAATATTATGTTAAAGTCTGATAATTCAGGCATTTTACCTGTATTCCTTTTACAATTTAGGCTTCCAAATGATCGTTTTGCCGTTCTTAAGTAAAATAGAAATACTATTAGATTGGTATAATCTATTTTTGGGCCTGAAACGAAATGTTTTCGCCTCGTTTGTTTCATTCACATTTGTTACAAAATTACCTCGCTATGCAATCCTTATTTCACAACCAGTTCTGTAGTGTCCAAACTCCCTTTCACGATGTACATAGTGCACAGTTTAGTAATAGTGAAGACATGAAACTTTGAAGGCGTAAAATGTCGGAGAACATGATGTAAGCGTTGACATTTCCCACTAATTCAGTCTAAATGGCTTTATTTCTCATTGCACTCTGCAAGGAGGTTTTTGTGCTCTTTGGCAGTTGCCTCTTTCACTAAAGGTCTCTTACGTTATTTGTTCAAGCAATTTTTGTAATCGTCATCTATAAGAATTTTCTTTCTAGGAGTTTATAAAGGGACAACAGTTTTAAAAATATCGCATGATTCTGAGGTTACAGTGTACATGTCATCATCAGTATTTGTTTACTTACCAGTTACTCGTTTAACTTGAAAACCAACACTGATTAACTTGTTTTGACTTTAAAATGTCTGAACCATACATGTAATGTTTACAATTAATTACTCTGTAAAATACGTATTGGGCACTGAGAAATGATTCAGCAGACCTGTTTGTTATCCAAAGGTTGTTCGTTACATACTCTTTAGAGCTTATATCATAATCAAAAAGTGATTTTATGCAACCTTCATGTTGAGATTCTCTCTGTAGAGCCCATCTTTTGGAGTCACAAACCTTCCATAGAATGTTTTTATGTCCATCATTTAATTTGTCTAAAAGTGTTTTCATCCTCTAAATCCCATCACCTTAAAATAAATTTTATAATGCACTTTTCTTCTTATAGTCTTTAGTACTTTTCTGTCTTTGCCAACAAAGTACTCCTATCTCCTCAGTACGCCCTCTTTTCTCACCCTATCTTATGTCCCCCCATTCTCCTGAAAATCCACACTGCCATTGCTCCCAAACTCTTGTTATCTCCCCTCCTTCCAACGTATTTATTTGCTTCTCTCTTCTTCCGACTTTTTTACCTTCCCTCCTTTCTCCTCTTTCCATCTCCCTTCCAACTTCTTTTCATTTTCCTTCCTTACAATCCATTTTCATTTTCTTTCCTCCAACTTATTTACATCTTTCATCCTCTTATCTTCCCTCCTGCCAACACCTTTCCATCTTCCTTTCTGAGCGTCATTTTCCTATCCATACAACACAATACTCCAACCCATATATCATCTTCCCATATAAACAGGTAGTATGAAAGTCCTTGTCAGGGAGTAGAGATCGAGTTAATATGATCCATTAAGTGGGTGATGGATGAAGTGTGCTGTAACAATAGAGCGGCGCCTTGACGGGTGTTAGGTGCGAGCTGCCCATCCGGCGTGCGTCACCCGGGCGGCCAGTGGGCGCTGTGGGCGCATGGTCAAGGCGAAGTCCGCCAACCGCCGTCGTGGCTATTGTTTAGTATTTATAGCAAGAACCAAAGGTCACTCAGCATATGGCTCTAGAGATGATACGAAATGCACTCCGGAGATCGTGCACTAAATTAGCAAAATATATTTTGAGTACTTTCATTAATTGAAAAACATTCAGAAATTAATTTGTACCTTTGACTATGAAACCACATTTGATTTGTGAAATTTCCTCGCCTGTAAAACAATTTATGAGCATTGTATGCCAAAAACTAAGAAATTTTTTTTTAATTATCAAAACTTCCGTGTTACAATGAACGTATTCCTTTTCTTTGTGCCAAATTTCTGTTTACAATTGGCGTTTCAGTTTTTTTTTTTTTTTTAATTTTTGTCATTTTTATTGAAAGAAATGTGTTTGCATAGTAATTTTATGTTAGTTCAATTAGTACGACAATCCCTTTTGGATAGCCCAGTGAGATGTCGGCACTGGTGGCGCAGTGCTGTAACCCAGCTACATGGGGACAAAGTGTTTGGGAGATTGTAGGCGATAGGTTGGATGCTCGGTCCTCTTAATACCGACATGGCGTCCGCTTGGTGGTTGCTATCGGCGTGGACACTACTAGAGAAGTCTGGGGTGTCCATGTTGGGTGGTAATCATTGTGCGGATGTTGTGTGGGGGAGATAACTGAGCATCAGGCTTGTCAATTAGCTGAAAATCAGACCAGCACTACGTGGTTCGGATTCCACGTAAAGCTGTAGGTCCCTTAGTTGCCCTGGCTGTTGGGCTATTAATAAATTGCCCTTTCTGAGGAACAGTTGAACTCAGTTAGTAACCAGACTACACTCATCTACACTCATCCTACACTCATAAAACCATTCATATTCACCTTAAAATACACACAACGTTGTGTCGGCGTCTCATGTGTAAGAATGTAAGATTACTTTGTTCCAACTGTAAGCACGTCAAACAAACAAGCGCAACCAACCTTTACTTAATTAATTAGACAATATTCGTATATTTACTAAAAATGTTAATCAGGGCTGTTACTTCAACTACAACCTGTTAATATTATTAATCCCACATCTTTTTGAATTTCAAACAGTTTTGGCAAAAGAAGTTGAATTAGAAATTATCAAATTGGGAACTGCCTATTGTGATAGGAATATTAATATGTATTAAGTATAGTTTATTAATCTGCTAATAATAAGGGATAGTATTAAAATGAACCCATTCGGCTATTCGCGGCCTTTCGTTTACATACGGAAAACGATCCTTTTAACACTGACAGCTTAACTAATAAAAACAGAAATAGGCAGCCGAAATAATATATTAAAATGTTGGAACCTATACAAATACTGTCATGTTGAAACATTTCCAGTAGCTATACTATCAATACTATCAATTGGTATTGCGTAAATTTGCACGATGTAATATAGACCTTAATTTTGCTAGTAGATCAATTAAGATTCTTAGATTATATAATTGAATTTTATAATAAAATCTGCAAATGAAGACTTGTTCATAAATGGGATGAAATTGCAAGCGTATTCATGTTAGAAAATACATTAATGAATTCTTTACTTAAATTTAGATTTAAACTAATGCATGTTCAAATAAGTATGCACATAAGTTGTTTTTTATCAGTTTGATTTAATTTTGTCGTATTGTTTAATTAGTTAAAATGTAGGCTACTTTTGGAAAAAAAAAGAATTTCACAACACTTCAAATAATAATAATAATAATAATGCAAATAAAATAGTCACATTTTCAAATAATATTTTGAAAATGTTGAAAATTTCAAATAATAATTTGAAAAATATTATTTTTCAAATAATACTTCAATTGAATATACGTAACACCACTCATTTTAATTCTAAATAGTCTACTCGTAGTAATGTGTATAATACGTTATTGAATAATTCAAAATCAGTAATGAGTGACATGGGTCGAAAGAATACAATATTGTTTTTGTATCCCTTCTGGTCTTACGCTAGAAGTGAGCTTGGTTGACGGATTGGAGCTCCCGTTTACTGCCCAATGATCCTGATCCAGACAATCCTGTTACAGAAGTTGATTGACCGTTCTCATGGATGGCTGCCGCTACTTACTGATCGATCACGTTTTTTGGATTAAATGGAAATCAGTCTGACATATATTACCAGCACGTTTTAGTAACCTTGTTGAAGGATTTATTTTTATAGGACATATGCATAATGTGTTTACCGTTGATATGAGTTGATTATTTTAAATTCAATTAGGATATTAGTAAAATAAAACAAAATATAAAATTTACAAAATATAAAACTCGCTAAATTTGAGTTATTTAACTACAAAAAAAATGTATAGATAAAATAATCTTTTTACTATTGGATTTTACAATTTTTGTTTTTATTTCTTGTTTCCTTAAACAAAAAGAATATTTTACCCGTACCAAGTTACTTGAAATGATTTTATAATTTGATTCTACACTTCTCATAAACAATTAACTGTGAACAATTAATCAAAACAAATTTGTATTTTAATGTGTATTTTCCACTTTTGTCTGTTTCATAATGTAGTTTGAGTGAACCATTCAGTGCCATGTTGATATATTAAAGAATGGCGTAAGTTTGATTTATTACTATTGTATAAAGTAGGCCTATAAATAATTTTAAAAATGTTCAACACTCCAGTGAAATTATTTATTTTTGCGAGGCCCTTCGCTTACAATGTAGGTATATTCAGACACCAATAAAATTTAATTTTAAAACATACTATTGTGTAGTTTCGCAGAGAGATGTAGCTTTCTACAGTCGCAGCAGGGGTAGATTACAAATAATGTACATCTTTATACATCTGTAGAAATATTTATCACATTTATCATTTGAGGATTTGGGGGAATAAAGGGAAGGACTAAGGTTCTGGACCTGCCATCCCTCAGCAAATTGGAGAAATAACTACTTGACGCACACTAATGGATGCGACCTCTGTTCCTTTATTCTCTGTAATAGTTTATATAAATACCTTTGTATATGTTTGAAACTAATGTATTTTTGATATGTGTAATTTTTATGGTCAAATAGGTGGAAGCAGCTGCTGAATACAGTGCTCTCGTATAGCTAAATAGCGCACATACAAAAGTGATTGATGTCCAACTTAATAGAGCTATTAGTGGTACTCTCATGGCAACTCCACTACCTTTGCTCCTGGTGCTGTGCAATATAGCTCCTCTAGAGATATGACGTCAGGAGGAACTACGCAAAGAATTCAATAAGATCTTAAATGCCCCGCACCTCCTCATTACACAGATCTCCCTCGTCAGAACGATCGCTCAAAATCTCGAAACCCACCTCTACGTACTGCTTTCTAATTGAGCAGATCAAATTTATCGCCCAATACTAGCTGGGCCATAGCGTAGAAAAGTTTTGTTGGATGAAATAAGTTCCTTATTAACACTCCATCAATACCTATAGGTGGGATGAACCTCCCTCGTAGGGAGTGGACATTATTGAATCGGTTCCGAATTGGAGAGGCCAGATGTAACTACTGGAAATACTAATGACGATTTACAGTAGATCAGTCATTTGATTGCGGGGAGTCCATCCAAACAATAGATCACATAGTTACAAAGTGCCCCCTGCTCTGTTTTACGGAGGGATTAGCTAGCATAAATAGAATTAGTGATACAGTTCTTAAATGGCTTGATGGATTGGATTTACCTTTGTGACAGGAAATCATTTGTTATTTATTTATTTTTTATTATAATGTAATGACTTTTGGACTTTTTTCAAGTATAAAACTCAGCTTTTAGATAATTTAAAATTAAAAAAAAGTAGCTGTCAAAAACCATACGATATATACAGGGTGGGAAAAAGATGGTAACTCTTTTATACATTTTGTATTACTTGTACATGATGATGGTTACAAATAACATACTTTTTGACGCCATTAGTGACATTTCATCTTTTCAGGAGGACGGCCCACAATGAGTTGAACGAAAATGTCAACGTAAGCCTAGATCGAGTTTGATATCAAATGAAAGCTCACTTCAAGGGAAATTAATTGTCGCAAATCAGACTTCGAAAGGTTTATTCTTTTCAGAGTAGCAGTAATTTAAATTTCAAAGTAACTAATTTGAACAATATTACTTCTCCGCTATTTAACGGTTTTAAGTAAATTATTCTGATCAAAAATTATACTTTTTGGAACATAATTATAAAAAAAATTAAATTATCAAATTATCTATGGGGAAAATAAAGTTGTGAAAGTGTTTCCATTTTCCTCCCACCCTGTATATGTACAGCAATTGATAAGTTTCATATTCGTAATAAACTAATGTTGGTCTGTCTATTGTCGTTCTATCCCGTGTTTCTCAGTAAGTCGTGCGTGTTGTTGTTGGTGGCTAATTGGTCTCAGCCGTCAAAACATCGGTGCATGACTCCCCGGAGAGTCAGTCAGGTGGGAGAAGACAGGTGAGCCCCCAAGGCGTCTGGACCGCTAGCCGGCTTCTTGCCCTCAATACCAGCCCTCCCTCTCCCCCTACTCACCATTCACTTTTCATTTTGTTCTCACCGTTATGAGTATATTTCATTTTTGACGTTTACTCACCTTGCCCTGTTGAATACTTTTCAATTTCCACCTGATCATAATTTCGTCGCTTAGCTTTGGTAATATGTTCAAACAACAGATATTAAGTACACCCAGATACATTAATCAGAAATACGAGGCAGTTTAGTTGAGATATAGACAATAAGCACGAAATACTGATTGAAATTCCACCCAATTATTTTTTTTTTTATTTATTTATTTTTTATTTTTATAAACAGAAATAAAGTTGCAGCAGAGACTTCATCTTATATATCCCAAATAGTGCCCAGAAATTTAATGAATTAACTGAAACATGTGAAGAGACAGTATCACCGTTTACAAGAGGAAGGTGGGCAGTTGGTTACTCTGTCTCCAAAGGGAGCTGCGGAGAAAATCTTGCGGTCGCCGTATATTTAGATCTCATAAATTTAGTGTTGATGTATTTACCTCCGTATTGAAACTTCTGTTGACTACTCTTTTCTTTGGCTTTATTTCTTTCTTTTTTGTCTTTATTTCTGTTTACTTCGTTTTTTTAAAGGGAGTTAAATATTCTGATGTTATTTTTTTTTACTTTGTAATGTATAAACAACCCCGTTCGTCTGAAATTGTTCAAATAATTTTAATTGTACATCTTTACAAACATTTGACTTTTTTGACAATAGTGATTTCGGTTACAACAGCGTAGTTCTACCTTAGTAAATATTTTTATTTTTGTAATGTTAATTTAGTTTTTTAAAAAACATACAACATTAGATTCCTTACCGCACACGGGCTAATAATCTTATATTCATATTAAATTCTTGTACCGTATGTAATTTGTGAATTTGATAGTTTTAGTAATTATTGGATCTTTGTCAGCAGGGGAATAGGAAATGGTTTAATAATGCTATTCCTAAAAACTATTTTTCTATAAATCTGTCGTTTATTAAGCTGCAGAACAGACATTATTACATTTGGTTATGTTTATATTAGTTTTAAGCGTGTTTGGTAGACACTTGTAGCATTGGAAATCTCCAAGCATTATCTACCAAACATGAATAATCCAATAACTGTTAAACAACAGTTTTAACGGATGAGCTGACTCTTGTTGAAATCTTCAACAAGGTGTCGAGCTAGCTATCCTTTCCCTGGATTTACATGTTTGACGTGTCGATCAGATAGAATTTATCTTCCAAGTTTGTTTATTTGACAGCCTGCCACACATTTGAAGAGTTGTGTGTCTTACAACCTTAGGTCAGACCGTCACAAGAGATGGACTTTCCGTGAGAGAATCTCGTACAGTTTAAGTGATGCAATAAGTTTTATCGGAGAAAATGTTCGTATAATATCATACATTATTGATGCATGCCTGTAATCGGTAAAAATTACTTAGAAATTTATCCTTGTTGTGAAACGATTGTTCAAACATTTTAAATCGAGCGATATTACATTGATGTCTCAGTTGCACGTCTGTAATCGGTAAAAATTACTTCGAAATTTAAGCATTGTTGTGAAACAATTGTTAAAAAATTTTAAATCGAGCTATATTACGAAATTTTACATTCATTTCCAGAGATATGTTTTCAGAACGTATTTTTAATCGATACTTTTGTAGATCACAGTATTCGAAGCAGAGTGGAGTCTAAAAAAAGTCTTTAGTTGAGCTGATTGAACAGTTTTTTAATATATTTTTTAAGGAAAAACGTTGTTGTTTTAATCGTTTGTTTGTGGTTAAGTGGTAAGAAGTGCTGAATAGTCTTAACTTAGCAACATAAAGGGGTTTTCTTTTCATTTCATACATTTTAAAAATTATTGGTTAATTTTGAGAACACCTGAAGCGTGGAAAGTGGAGTTATCTATAGTAATGAGTCAACGAGTGGAGAGGAGTCGCAGGCAGTTTCAAGAAGAATGTGCGAGTCTCGGGTAAATAGTGGCCTGTGGTGACATTCTGTGGGCTTCTAAACACAGTCAGGTGTTTGCTCTGGCTGGCTGATTTTTAGTAGTGAGCTTTTTGCTGTTTCAGAGAAACAACACAAATATATTCTTAGGTTAAAGTTTTGGTTCTGAAGTTTAAAAACTATGATTTCTAATATTGCTGGTTGGTTTAAGATTATACAGTTGAGAAGATGAATATTTTTTCTTCTTAATAATTAAATACAATATTAAAAGAAATTATAATAATTCTTTTAAATTTAAAATTCCAAACAAACTTAGAAGAGATATTGGCTTTGACTTTCGAGCAGTTTCTATTTGGTTTATTTGGGTTAATTAATAGTTCATTGTCCATATTTACTTAGAGACTACATTTTGACCATCATCATCATCACCACCATGTGTCATTCTGAAGGGATAAGGGGTTGTAATATGTATAGATTATTTTTAAATACAAAATTTCCAGATAAATGTAGTCAAATAATATTTCGAGCAAGAGGCATAGAGAAAGAATTCGCAAGAGTGGAAAGAATTCATTTCTCACTTTAACAATGTTTTCATCATACTACAACGCTTTATATCATACTAATTTTAGTACTAAAAGCGATCGTTGTTACTGAAAAATGTGGAAGACAGTCCACATAATGTTCAATCACACTGAAATGTTTTTAAAAATATCACTTGAACTCTTCAGCCTTCAGGACGATTGGACCTAGACAGGACTAGAACTTCAGCAATCCAGAGGTGCCGATAGAGGCCAATGGAACAGAAAACAGAGCAAGAAGAGAAGAGCGAAACAAATTAGGGCAGTGAGTAGACGGTAATAGCCGGTCAAACAGTCGTCCCAACCGTCAAGTAACTTCTTCGTGGTCCACTGGTCAGGTGGGTGGGCGGTCCGATGGTCTCCACCCAACCGAACATTATGTCTCTTTCTCCGACACACTTACACACATGAATATTTTGTCTAGCCGCTTCTAATTCCTTCTTCTCTTGTAGCTCTATCTCGTTTTCTTTCGATACCTGCATAGTCGAATTATAATCGATTAAAGCTCATTTTACTTGGCCTTGTACAGATGATGCCCCTAGGATAGAGCTATTTATAGACAGTCTGTTTTTTTTTTCTGGCCTTCGCTTTGTTCTAAAAGTCACGAAGGTCACGACAGTATCATGAAATCAACCACAGAAAAGAAAGAAACAAGGGTCGTTTTCTCATGGCCTTAACGAATGCCTCAGTGGTAGTCTCAATACTGTACATCTTTTTTTAATTTTCAGTAATAATTACTACGTTTTTTCTTGAGAATGTGAAAAGGTGAAACCCAAGTTTCTATTTGAAGTGATTCGAGAGTTTGCTTTTGACAGTTTCCTCATTGCAACCCTTCTACCATGGCTTCTACAGTAATGTGCAACATTGCGTCTCGGGATATAAGACGCAAAGAGGCACTTCTCATCGAGTTCAACAAGATCCATCTACTCCGAATCTCCCCATTTGTAAGATTTCTCACAACGTTCAAGGCGACTTAAATCTAGAATACTACCTATTCGACTAGCTTCCCAGTTAATCTCAAACAGATGTTTGTCAAAAACCAACTGGGCGTTAATTTGGGATATGTTTGACGGTCGATACAAGTTTGTGATATCAGAGCCTATGACCGTCATCGGTGGAATGAATCTTCCTCGTAAGGAACTTACTATATTCAGTCTCTTTCGCACGGGTGTGGGAAGATACAACTTTTGGAAATATAAGTGGGAAGTATGGCTAACGATCAGTCATGTGATTGTGGAGTCGAAGTTCAAACGATGGATCACATAGTTAATTATTGCGCATTGAGTTCTTTTCAGGGAGGATTAGCTGGTCTTCATTCAATCGGAGAAGCATGTGTTGAATTTATACGAAACCAGGACTCAGCTCTGTTATGTGAGATCAGTATTTAAACAGTAGGATTCAAGTACTTGGTACTGTCGATTTTATTGTGTTTATATATTTTTTTGTTGGCTGATTTTGATTTTTTGATTAGTTTGGTAGCTGGATTTGAAAGCCATACGATGTATAACGTAAAGACAAGAATGTCAACTTAGATGCTGAGGTTAAAGTGGCTTTATAAATTTCATGTTTTTTTATTTATTTTTTTTATTTTGTACTATTTGATCTCAATTGCTTCGATATTATTTCTGATCAAAAACGCATGAAAATTCGTCTATATTTAATATCTATATATTTAGTACCACTTGTACGAAAACGAGTTGCCGAATTTGATACGGCAAACTCCTTAACCTCACATTAGTGGTTCATAGATACAACCAATATTTTTCTGAAATGCGAACGGATATTTCACAAAATTAAAGTAGAAGAAGTAATTTTCTTCACGAAACGTTTCAACGTACCAAACTTAAGAAATCGCGGAAAACTTTTGCCAAACCTAATTTCTTTTCCTCACTGAAAAGGCTACTGTTCATATTGAGTGTAAAAGTTTGAAATAACGCTGTTAAAACTATATCAAAAGCCTCTCTGATTACGATTTCATTCTTTTATATTGGTCAATTTACAGTTGTTAGGTGTATTGAAACGGATGTTTTTTATGATTTAAGAATTGTATTTATTGTTGTGTTTTGTTCACGTAGATATTCTAATAGGATGTTATTACATTTTTGGAAAATGTTCCCTCTGACATGTCGAAATACACATATGAGTGTCAATGTCAGCTTAACATATTTAAAGTTTTGGTGAAAAAATTCAAACAGTGAAAATGTCACAAATTATATTCTGTACAATTTAACCCAACATTTTGTAGGCTTATTTAAAAATTTTGTAGTTCACTCTTAACATAACTGATTAGTTATTATTTTAAATAATTAATGTTGATTCTTGTAATATCGGTCCTGATAGAAGCTGCATAAGTTTTGTTATTTTTTTAAATGTTTTCTACCTTTAAGATCCACATTTGTACAGTAGTTTTCTCTCGCGGAAGTTCGGCCGAATGCTGTTGCAACCAAAAAAAGTAGAATTATTCCTCGAGGGATAAATAATATGACGACAAAATAAATCTTGGCTTTATTAAACATTAATTACCTGTATGGTTAGATATAGTGCAGCTCAGAAACAATAAACAGTATGGTTTTATGATTCAGCTGGTGGCTGACGACTACGCTGTAGCAGTCGGGAAGTCCTCCCTCTTACAATTAGTAGCCTAGTGTCCAGTCCAACGACGGCTCACGCACGCTTTAATTGTGTGCCGCGCCTAACGTGCTACTCGAGCGTTTAAGTCTTCTCCGTGCCATGCTGACTGACGACAACACTGTAGTAGTCGGGAAGCCTAGTGTCCAGTCCAACGACGGCTCACGCACGCTTTAATTGTGTGCCGCGCCTAACGTGCTCGAGCGTTTAAGTCTCCCCCGTGCCATGCTGACTGACGACAACACCGTAGTAGTCGGGAAGCCCTCCATTGTACAATTAGTACTCAAGTGTCCAGCCCAACGGCTCTTGTACGCTTTAGTTGTATCACGCCTACCGTACATCTCGCGCATTGTGTCATGCCTAACGTACTATTCGCGCGTTCAAGTCTCCTCCGTGCCTTGCTGACTGACGACAACACTGTAGTAGTCGGGAAGCCCTCCATTGTACAATTAGTACTCAAGTGTCCAGCCCAACGGCTCTTGTACGCTTTAGTTGTATCACGCCTACCGTACATCTCGCGCATTGTGTCATGCCTAACGTACTATTCGCACGTTCAAGTCTCCTCCGTGCCATGCTGACTGACGACAACACTGTAGCAGTCGGGAAGCCCTCCATTGTACAATTAGTACTCAAGTGTCCAGCCCAACGGCTCTTGTACGCTTTAGTTGTATCACGCCTACCGTACATCTCGCGCATTGTGTCATGCCTAACGTACTATTCGCGCGTTCAAGTCTCCTCCGTGCCATGCTGACTGACGACAACACCGTAGTAGTCGTGAAGCCCTCCATTGTACAATTAGTACTCAAGTGTCCAGCCCAACGGCTCTTGTACGCTTTAGTTGTATCACGCCTACCGTACATCTCGCGCATTGTGTCATGCCTAACGTACTATTCGCGCGTTCAAGTATCCCCCGTGCCATGCTGACTGACGACAACACTGTAGTAGTCAGGAAGCCCTCCATTGTACAATTAGCACTCAAGTGTCCAGCCCAACGGCTCTTGTACGCTTTAGTTGTATCACGCCTAACGTACATCTCGCGCGTTCAAGTCTTTCACGTGCCATGCTGACTGATGACAACACTGTAGGAGTGGGGAAGCCCTCCCTTGTACAGTTAGTACTCAAGTGTCCAGTTCAACGACTCTCGGACGCTTTAGTTGTATCGCGCCTAACGTACATCTCGCGCGTTCAAATGTTTCGCGTGCCATGCTGACTGATGACAACACTGTAGGAGTGGGGAAGCCCTCCCTTGTACAATTAGTAGTATAGTGTCCAGCCCAACGGCTCTCGTACGCTTTAACCCTCTTAGTGTTGACTATGTACCCTCAAAATGTTAGGCGGATTTAGCTTGATTTGCAGACATTTGTTTGAAAAATAATATAAAATATATTTATTATTATAAATACATACTATTATATATCATTTTATTTGTTATATTACACTGAATATTTTACAATATGTTTTATGTACATACCTTCATTTTGAAAAATTTTGTGCATCCAAAACTGAAGAAAACATTTTTTTTTTCGTTGTTTTAGAAAAGTTTTCACTGTTACCATAGAAATAAAATAACACAAACAAACAAATCCAGGATAGCCATCTTGTTCAAAATTTAGTAAACTTTAAAAATATATACAATATATACAAATGTTTTGCTCAGCAAAAATTGGAAAGGACAAAATCAAACGTAAACACCGGCGAGTCAACATGAGCTTGATTTCCAGACATTTGTTTGAAAAATAATATTAAATTTATTTTTTATTAAAAATACATACTATTATATATCATTTTATTTGTTATATTACACGGAATATTTTACAATATGTTTTATGTACATACCTTCATTTTGAAAAATTTTGTGCATCCAAAACTGAAGAAAACATTTTTTTTCGTTGTTTTAGAAAAGTTTTCACTGTTACCATAGAACTAAAATAACACAAACAAACAAATCCAGGATAGTCATCTTGTTCAAAATTTAGTAAACTTTAAAAATGTAAACAATATATACAAAAGATTTGCTCAGCAAAAATTGGAAAGGACAAAAAACAAACGTAAACACCGGTGAGTCAACATGGCCGATCCTCCTTCACTGACTGTTACAGCTATTTTGTAAACAAATCACAATTCTCTCGATGCGTGTAGTCGATCATACTCGACTATCGATTATTCGGTATCATCTCCTGTTTCGATTGATACCACATAGAGTATTATTGACGGAACGATAATGCCAGAATAGCATATGTAACAATGGACTGCACAGTTGCCGACGCATCGGCAATTAACATTTACGAGACGTACTAAATTGCCGATGCATCGGCAATTAACAACAGGAGGGTTAATTGTGTCATGCCTAACGTGCTACTCGCGCGTTCAAACTCTTTCGTGCCATGCTGACTGATGACAACACTGTAGGAGTGGGGAAGCCCTCCCTTGTACAATTAGCAGTACCCATTACCTCCCTTGTACAAGGGCTGGACCTTGTAATAAAGCGTCCAGCCCAACGGCTCTCGTACGCTTTAGTTGTATCGCGCCTAACGTATATTTCGCGCGTTCAAGTCTCTCCCGTGCCGTGCTGACTGATGACAACACTGTAGGAGTGGGGAAGTCCTCCCTTGTATAATTAGTAGTCAAGTGTCCAGCCCAACGGCTCTCGGACGCTTTAGTTGTATCGCGCCTAACGTATATTTCGCGCGTTCAAGTCTCTCCCGTGCCGTGCTGACTGATGACAACACTGTAGGAGTGGGGAAGTCCTCCCTTGTATAATTAGCACTCAAGTGTCCAGCCCAACGGCTCTCGGACGCTTTAGTTGTATCGCACCTAACGACTATTCGCGCGTTCAAGTCTGCCGTGCCGTGCTGACTGATGACAACACTGAAGGAGTGGGGACTGTGTTGTACAGTAGTCAAGTGTCCAGCCCAACGGCTCTCGTACGCTTTAATTGTATCATGCCTAACGTGCTACTCGCGCGTTCAAACTCTTTCGTGCCGCGCTATGGATATTTCTTTTTTCTTTTTATACCACCCATGTAATTATACTTCTAACTCTCGTATATAATACAGTAGTTGAGTAGCTATACAAATCAACCGTTTTAAATTCACCGCCTTAACTGAGGCATTGCTTAGTTTATAAATTAATTATCTCACAAATTATGATTTAATCAAGTTTTAAGTTATGTTTTCTGTATGTCCGATTTCGAATCTACTCTGACTAATTTCTGTAAAATGTAACAAGTAAAAGTAATAACTGTAGAATTTATAGGCCTATCGGTATGTTAACATTGTACAGCATGGTTTAGACCTTTTTAGACGTTTAGACCTGTACACTTTTACAACCAGTAAAGGTTTTTTTATTTGTTTCCATTAAATTGACCATGAAGAATTGATTAACATATGTTTGTCAAATTTATGGTGTTAAAAGGCACAGGGGTCCAGGTTCGACTCTCAAAGATTTTAAATATTAATATTTCATTGATTAAACATGTTGAATACCTTTTTAATCACTATTTAGTCATTTAAGAAAAATCATTTTTTAACTCAATGTGGTGACTGAATACATAAATTGTTTTTTATTTGTAAAGCACACTGAGTGAAACAAAAAATCATAGACATTTTTAGAACCACGATTAAATTAGCTTTAAAATGATATCAACGTAACCACACTTTTAAAATGTATTGCTCGGCTCAACGAGCCTGATTTAATAACTGAGAAATACAAATAACTTCACTGAACATTCTTAAATATTAAAGTACGTCTTTTTCGACCTCAAATGATTACAATTTGAATCAACTTTCATACTTAATGTTATTGTACTGTAAATTGCAACAAATTTGCCAAAAATCACACCTTTCCATGAAATCACACACCATCCGATAAACTGAAGAATATTAAGTAATTAAATAACTCATTATTTTCAGTCAATAATAACAAAGAAAGGGTAAAAATTAGGTATAATAAAATAACTGTCATTATTAATTTTTAAATGCGTTGACAAGATAAGATCTTATGTTAATGTTATTAATTAGTGTACCGTACATTATGGGGTTCTAAATTCCTTTGTACTTTCACTGCACAATGTGGAAATGTAGTATTGACTAGTGGAGGTACAGCTCCCCAATAGGCCAGATGAATAAATATTTATTAAAGTTCATGATTATTCTTCGCTAACCAGTTTTACTCGGTTGAAGTGAATGTTTAAAAATTATGACTTTGAAATCAAAAGGTCTGACGAATAAACTTTTATCTTATTGGATTATTTGAATGTTCACGTTGACTTAAAATCAATCACAATGGGCTACGGAAAATGTATTGCAGGTTCAAAAGTACAATAAAATGTTACAAGTGAATTAAACGACACAAAAAGAGGGACGCAACAAATACCTTAGTACGTATCAGAGCGTATAAAACAACTTTGATAAATCAGACGAAATCAAAATATTACTTAATCCTCGCCGTTATTAGTCGTGAACGGCTGATAGATTGTTCACGTTGCGGCGGCTCCGTGCTTTGATTTTGACTGGATCACGAATTGAAGAATGCGTGACCAATCGACTGGAGGGAGACAATGTGAGGACCGAGTAGCCTAAAGTCTTGAGCATCTGCAGTTTGTATTCCATCGGCAGGCCCATGGTGCTTCCGTGATTCGCATGACCGCCAAGTACGATACCAAACGTGGAAAGGTTATCAGTGATTAAGAAATTGGTGAAATGAAAGATAATTGACAAAACGTTCTTGACTTTCCTCAAAATTTGCCTCATTATACACTTACCGACTAAAGAACGCCAGTTATTGTGTACTATATTATAGGTTATCTTAATAAAGAAAATTAACTTTAATTTCTTGTATATGATTACGTTAGAGCCTTGTCTAGAACACTGTGGTAACGTTCTAATGGAGTTAAGTGGACCTCGTTAATGGAGATCAACATTTTCAAAACTGTTCGTGTTATCTCCTATATTGGAAAGTCCCATTCTCATACAACTAACTACACTGATTTCTGAAGGTGTAGGTGGAACTGTGTCCTTTGATCACCTAAAACAGACGCTACAATCTACCTATATGTAGGATATCTATATCTATAGGAATGGGAACTGATGCTATGAGTCTTATGTCAGTATGATATAACTTATGGATGTTCTTAACAGAAGTCGTGTTGAAAGTGGCGTTGAACTAAATTCTCCCCCCCCCCTCCATCCCATCAACAAACACAGTTCAAATAGTTTATGCACATTTAATTGTATTCAGTCTGTGTGCATTTAATTAGGCGACATGGTAACAGAGCTGTCTTAAGACGTCAGGACTTTGACCCCAGGTTAGAGATAGTGCAAGTTCTAATCCGGCCATGTCTGGGAGATTTATCAGTAATATTCATCATGTAGCCTACTGTACTGGTTCGCTCTCCTGCTCAGTCTTAATACGTTCTCCACACATATCAATAGTCTCTGAAGAATGGGCAGAGTTAGGATATAAAAGAGATTGGCCTCTCCTTCTTTTTTAAGTGAAATTAGGCGGAAAATCTATATCCTAAAAACAAACCATAAAAATGTATTTGTATAATAGATTATCAACTACGGAATGCCGTCAAGTTCGAATTGTTTATTGTAGCTCTGTGGGTTCACTGTGAGTTTACGACCGCTTTTATCAAACTAACTATTTTTATCATGTTTCTCTTTCTTTTTTATTTATGCTGTACGCTTTTAAGTTGGTTATATACAGAGTTTTCCAAAAGTCCGGGGATGGTATTATATTTTTTTAACCATTCTAAAGAGATGCTGCTACTACACTTCAAAAACGTTATTCCTTACGAAATGGTTGGGTTTCAAAGATTTTAAACCGTCACAATTTTTTTTACGGATAAAGATTTTGAAGTGCGTTTAGCGGCATTTTTATTTACTTCACCATCCCTTTAGAATGATGTGCATATCAACCTACGCTTACATTGAAACATGTTCTACTGACTTCTCGTGGACTGTTCCCATAGAAGAATAGCAGGACACTGAATACAATTTAAAGTAGGTGTTTGTGTACAGTTATCATGTGTGAAGTTTTGTAGCTTCATCTGATATGATTGCAATAAAATTAAGCCACTCTTGAACTTGCACATAAGCCAGTAGTGAAACTTTCGAGCGCTGCCATTTTGTTTTGAATTAACCTTTTGAGGTATAATTTGCGGCATTGTGTTCTCCTAATAGAGACCTTTATTATGATGTACATATCAGCCTCTGCTCTAATTTAAGATGTTCTTCTGACTCCTTGTGTACCATCCCCAGTATGTTGCATTGCCATTCCTACGCTCAATTTGGAAATGTAACCCACTGGAGAGTAATAAACGTTGTTGGATAATCGGCCTTATGAGACGCTCATTAAGGGTACATTACAGAAGCCGTAGTGGATACGGAGGTATTACAGTATCATTATCACTGACTCATGAACGTGAAAGACAGCTTTTTATAACACTTGTTTTGTTTTAAATACCAAAAACAGCTGTTTATTGTTGTTACACGGTATTTGTGTATTCCTTTTAGATTCTTGAGTAAAGTTGTATTACGTGTTATTAAAAAGTGGTTTTATTGTATTTTTTGTCACAAACACTTACAGCTTTGAAAGTTATTTATTAGCGTTGGATTGTTCATGATAGATAATATTTGGAGATTCCCAATGCTTCAAGTGTTTAGGAAACAAACACAACGTTTCGACAGGTATAACAAACTCATTTCGTCATCAGGTGTACTTACTAACATAGCCTACATTTAAAACTGTATATATATAATAATAGTAGCATTGAATGGTTTATCTTTTTTAAAAGAAAAAAAGTAGTTTTAGAAGTAGGCTAAGTTAGTAAGCGTTGTGTCAACGACGGCACCTAGTTACCGTTGTGTCAACGACGGCACCTAGTTACCGCTGTATTAACGACGGCACCTAGTTACCGCTGTGTAAACGACGGCACTTAGTTACCGCTGTGTAAACGACGGCACCTAGTTACTGCTGTGTAAACGACGGCACTTAGTTACCGTTGTGTCAACGACGGCACCTAGTTACCGCTGTGTAAACGACGGCACTTAGTTACCTCTGTATAAACGACGGCACCTAGTTACCGCTGTGTAAACGACGGCACTTAGTTACCGTTGTGTCAATGACGGCACCTAGTTACCGCTGTGTAAACGACGGCACTTAGTTACCGCTGTGTAAACGACGGCACTTAGTTACCGTTGTTTCAACGATGGCACCTAGTTACCGCTGTGTAAACGACGGCACCTAGTTACCGCTGTGTAAACGACGGCACTTAGTTACCGTTGTGTCAACGACGGCACCTAGTTACCGGTGTGTAAACGACGGCACTTAGTTACCGTTGTGTCAACGACGGCATCTAGTTACCGCTGTGTAAACGACGGCACCTTGTTACCGCTGTGTAAACGATGGCACTTAGTTACCGCTGTATTAACGACGGCACTTAGTTACCGCTGTGTAAACGACGGCACTTAGTTACCGTTGTTTCAACGACGGCACCTAGTTACCGCTGTGTAAACGACGGCACTTAGTTACCGTTGTGTCAACGACGGCATCTAGTTACCGCTGTGTAAACGACGGCACCTTGTTACCGCTGTGTAAACGATGGCACTTAGTTACCGCTGTATTAACGACGGCACTTAGTTACCGCTGTGTAAACGACGGCACTTAGTTACCGTTGTTTCAACGACGGCACCTAGTTACCGCTGTGTAAACGACGGCACTTAGTTACCGTTGTGTCAACGACGGCACCTAGTTACCGCTGTGTAAACGACGGCACCTAGTTACCGTTGTGTCAACGACGGCACCTAGTTACCGCTGTGTAAACGACGGCACCTAGTTACCGTTGTGTCAACGACGGCACCTAGTTACCGCTGTGTAAACGACGGCACCTAGTTACCGCTGTGTAAACGACGGCACTTAGTTACCGCTGTGTAAACGACGGCACCTAGTTACCGCTGTGTAAACGATGGCACTTAGTTATCGTTGTGTCAACGACAGCACCTAGTTACCGCTGTGTAAACGACGGCACTTAGTTCCCGTTGTTTCAACGACGGCACCTAGTTACCGCTGTGTAAACGACGGCACCTAGTTACCGCTGTGTAAACGACGGCACTTAGTTACCGTTGTGTAAACGACGGCACTTAGTTACCGTTGTGTCAACGACGGCACCTAGTTACCGCTGTGTAAACGACGGCACTTAGTTACCGCTGTGTAAACGACGGCACCTAGTTACCGGTGTGTAAACGACGGCACTTAGTTACCGTTGTGTCAACGACGGCATCTAGTTACCGCTGTGTAAACGACGGCACTTAGTTACCGTTGTGTCAACGACGGCACCTTGTTACCGCTGTGTAAACGATGGCACTTAGTTACCGCTGTATTAACGACGGCACTTAGTTACCGCTGTGTAAACGACGGCACTTAGTTACCGTTGTTTCAACGACGGCACCTAGTTACCGCTGTGTAAACGACGGCACTTAGTTACCGTTGTGTCAACGACGGCACCTAGTTACCGCTGTGTAAACGACGGCACCTAGTTACCGCTGTGTAAACGACGGCACTTAGTTACCGTTGTGTCAACGACGGCACCTAGTTACCGCTGTGTAAACGACGGCACTTAGTTACCGCTGTATTAACGACGGCACCTAGTTACCGCTGTGTAAACGACGGCACTTAGTTACCGCTGTGTAAACGACGGCACCTAGTTACCGCTGTGTAAACGATGGCACTTAGTTATCGTTGTGTCAACGACAGCACTTAGTTACCGTTGTTTCAACGATGGCACCTAGTTACCGCTGTGTAAACGACGGCACCTAGTTACCGCTGTGTAAACGACGGCACTTAGTTACCGTTGTGTCAACGATTACAGGACAATTCGTCCCACGGACATTTCGTCCCCAAAGAAAAATGCGGACATTCCGTCCCACTCTGTAGAGTGTCTACCTGTGTCGGGTTTGATAATTAGTCTCCAAATATTTCTAAACGGACACTTCGTCCCACCCTGAGAGAACCTAACCTAACCTAACCTAACCTTTTTACAACCCTTCCCTCAGGTGGGACGAAGTGTCCGTTTAGAAATATTTGGAGACTATTTATCAAACCCTACCCAGGTAGCCGTTCCACAAAGTGGGACGAAATGTCCGTGGGACGAATTGTCCGGACACCGTGTCAACGACGGCACCTAGTTACCGCTGTGTTAACAATAAAACCTGTGGTTATGCCAAACTCAAGTTGGTCCAACATCACAGGCAGTCTATAGTGTATTTATCTACGTACATTCTATAAAGGGTACCTATGGGATTTTTTTAAATTTATTTTATTTTTTAATAAATTATTTTCTTTTAAATTAATTCATTATGTCTCGTGCCCTAGTCAGAGATGTTTAAATTAATCTAACTGTGCCAATTTGTTTGTTGACGCTGGAAAGACACACTGGGGTGTGGTACAAACCATCAATATTTGTTTGTATCTATATCCATTGGTTTTTAGCAAGGTAAATTTTACTTCTCTGTGTATATTAACTGGTTATTTCTGGCTGTTCGTCGAAGTAGCAGTACTTGCTGTCGTTTTTACTTTGGTTGCTGGGCAATAACGGTTAATCTCTGTTTTGGGGTTCACTCGGGTAACCGGTTAAGGGGTATATTAATTTATATACTATTTTTAAAATGATAGTTTACATGTTATTTTAATACCTTTTTACGAAACACATCTTGTTGTTTCGATTAAGGCAATTTAATTATGATTAGTATAACTGTTAGAAAAACATTTTAGGTTATTTTTTTTATTTGCAAAAAAGTGTGAAATTTGGGTATGAGTTAATTATATTATATATGCATTAATTATAAAAGTATTGAATTTATTTTAGGGTTTTACTAAAACACGCTTAAAGGAGTACAAAAGTTTAAACTCGTAGTCGCAATAAATAAGTTAATATATTATTCAAAATATAATCACATTTATAATGAGGTGATATACACTCCAGTGTCTCTCATATTAGTTAACAAGTCTGTCTCTTCAGGGTTAAATCGAATCAAACTAGTTAATACAATCAATAGATAAAGTGATAAACCCTGAATCTCACCAGTTATAAGTCTCCACATGGCCTATGCCACCTCAGGTTACAATAAAAACAACTTAAAACTCTTGACTATCTTGTAGTGGTCCAGAGGGCGGTGTAAACACTGGACGTAGACGGAGCGGAAAGTGTTCGGAGAACAATGGAGTACACAATTACACCTTGCCTTGAACTTATTTTACGCCGCACTGCAGTGCACTATTTCTAGGTTATGGTCTGTTTACGACCGGCTTTACGATTTATGACATCATGCCGCTTACGACCGTAATATCGCCCGTTTTAGTATGGTAAACACTCGTACTAGAGCAAGTATTGAGCGGGAAGTTTGGCACAAGATTACGTCATTCGTAAATTCGTAACTTATCTTATTTCGTGAACAGATCTGTAATTGGCAGGTATTTGTTGAAAGGCGCAATTTCTTTCTTGGTGTTTTTCTGTTCAATGTTATGTTTAAAACATAAAGTATGGTTCTAATATTATTAAACATTATACTGTGATACAGGAAGACAAAAGTTCAAAATTAATGAATAATTACTCAATAAGTAACTGGACCCTAGAAATTTTAAAAGCTTTTGTTTTTCGAATCTTGGATTTTTCTTATAAATAGCAATCACTTTATAAAAATTTTATATAGAAACCACATATTTGCAAAAGAGTATACCGCATTCCTATATATGTACATAATACACAGGGCGAATCACGAAGATGTGCAGAAACATCCGTAGGTCATTGCATGTCATACTTACTTGTAAAAGTAAAGATAAAAGCTTATAAACAGAGGTCCGCAAATGTTTCGTTAACGGCTTGGGAAAGATTTTTCCCAGAATTTTATAACCCAGTATATCATACTCTGTGCTTATGTTAAAGAAGGGCTTCCTGGAACTCAGTTAGGTTTCATTAACGGAAAGATTGGAACCTTTCTTATACTTTTTGACCTAACAAATATAATGAAACAGGCCGCAGTACTTTTTTTATTTATTCATAAGACGCCGATCGTCAAGATATGGGCGAATATGGATTTCGAATGAGTGTGATGAGTGTAGATGAGCGAATGTAGTCATTGTTACAAACTAAGGCCGACTATTCCTAAGAAAGTGTCATTAATTAATAGCCCAATGACAAATGACAGCCGGAGGTTATCAGCTGATCCTTCTCAAAATGTATTGACTCTGATTGGGATCTAACTGAGAACCTTTAGCACATGAACCTGGGATTGAACCAACTACGCTACCGACCAATTAGTACTGTAAGTTAAGTAGTTTTTGAGAAAACTAGTGACAAATGCAAAACTATTAAGTGGGAAATAATTTTTTTTACTTTTGTCCGTCTAGAACTTTTTTATTTCACCAATGATCACATACGTATAATTTTTAAGTAATGTAGAACATTTTATTCTGAACAAAATGGTATTAATAAATCATACTGAAAGTGAATGAATTTTTGATATAATGCCTTTTTATTCAGAACAACGTGAAGTAAAATTTACTGGAAAAACTAACCTAAACTTAGGCCTATTTAATAACCTTACAGTAAACTTTTAGTTGAAATTACTACATTTAAATTCCTAAATGCAAAATTATTCCAAAAATTATATTGATTTTAGTTCATTAAGTTAGTGTTAACATTAATGGATATACGGCTTGATTTAATTAATTTAAAAAACAGAACAATG
Source organism: Stictocephala bisonia (assembly GCA_035578905.1). NCBI lineage: Eukaryota > Metazoa > Arthropoda > Insecta > Hemiptera > Membracidae > Stictocephala > Stictocephala bisonia. Next base: position 566,784 of record JAQJVL010000337.1, on the reverse strand, counting down.
ATGTGCGGGAATTGTTATTTCATAAGTTGGCAATACAATAACAACAGCTGTTCAACAATTGTGTGATTTTGAATTTTAGATTCCAAATTAGTTTGAGGACTAACAAGTGAACTTTCAGTTCATGGCGTATTGTTCTTTGTCAGTGTTCCGTAGTGACGAGTTGCAGTTTATGTGAACATTGTTTTGTACGTAGTAATGTCTAACTTATAGAAGCAGTACTGGCACAATCCGCCAACAAGATGTGTCTACTGCTACGGCATTCTGGCGGAAATATTTCGCTAGCCCTAACTAGCTAACGAAGCGTTTACACACTATAAGTTTTTATCTTTATTTTTACATTTAGAATGAACAACCATAGTTTCTGCATATCTTCGTTAGTCACCTTGTATTAGGCAATGAAAAGTAGTAAAATAAAGCTTACATAAGTTTAGGATCATATTTCGGGATTCTACGCCTCCTATCTACTTAAATTGACGTAACATAACCTAGCCTATTCCAATTTAACCTTCTTGTAATCAACACAAGATTTAAACCTTTAACACAAGATTTAAAAGATAAAACCTTTTTAATTTTAATACATAATTAAAAAAATTTTTTTTGTGGTAGTCGCCATAGCTGGGAGATCACATATTTGTGACAGTCCAGCTACTAGATTTGGTGCTCGTTCAGAACTTCCAAGGGGGTACGTACAGCTTTGAAGATTTGCTGTGGACGCTAACGACATGATCCCTCCCCCCCAGGTTTTATTTGGCTTGATCGATTAGATTTAGCTTTGTGACAGATCGCTGTATAGTTTTACTAATAATTAACTTGGCCAATGACTTTTTTTATTATTGATAAATGTTAGATGACAACAGACCACACGCTATCTTGTAATATATTGAATCGAAATAACAATTTAGAACACGAAATCAGGCCCTAAAATTCTTTCACAGATAAGATTTTCTGTAACACTCATAAATATATTCATGAAAATATAGGAAATAAAGTAGTTGAAATCAAACTTAACAATTAAAACTATGTTCAGCCTGAATTCACTTCAATTAAAAAAGTTATTAAAAACAACAAGATTGTGTCACATCAAGATGTGATTCAACACAATCATGGAACGTTGAAATGGAACAATATAAATGTTTCACAGGAATGTGGACTCCGTGCCAGGTCAGGTGTTTGACTTGCTAAACTTCCTGTGAAATATGAGAGATGTAAATCTGTGCATCAGCTGTCGGACGGCGCTACTCCGGTGGTCTTTTCTCGCGTTCCTTGTGTCTGTCGGAATACATGTGCCGAAGGCCCTGGGATGAGAGTTTGCAATCCGTCTCTAGAAGATTGATATGGCGTCAGGTCTCCTACGACAAAGGGATGGTTTCTGAAATTACCTGCCGTTATTTATTAGTTACCCTTTTTATTTGTTATTTTAACATTTTCGTATTTATGCTCATTGTATATATGTAGTTGTTGATTTATATTGTTTTAGATAAACTTTTGTTTTTAAGTTTCATTTTGGGAGGCATAATCGTTTTAAAAATATTTAACTGCTTGAATTTGTTTTATCTATATTTTGGAATTTAAATTTTATTTTAGATAAAATGATCTTAATATATAAATACATTATATATACTGTAATATTTTAATTTGTTGTACTCGTATTATTTTGTGAAAATTTGTATATGGGAATAAATAAGACGTTATTTACTTTATTTTCAAATAGACTTTTCATTTTACTATTCCATCAAAACGAAGTTTAGTGGACAGTTCAACAAGTAGTGTCGATGTCCTGAGATCAATCGATAAATAGATCGTAGGTTTCGATGCTTTAATTCGTAAATTTCGAAGTAAAATTATCTGACAAATAGGAGAAGTGAAATAAGGTTAAACTTGTTTATTTTATTCAAGTATAAGTCTCCTATTGAATGTGATGAGCTTTTATAAGCTCAGCTCACATTTAAAGGACTCATTCGATAATTTAAAGGATAAATCGAACTCAGTTATTGAGTTCACGATCGTGCGTACGATTTCTGATTTGGTGATTAATAAAGATGAAAACTGTGGCTCGCATTGAAACAATGTATTTACAGAAGGTACATTAGAAACACGTCTTGTAAATATATCTAATAAACTATCATATATTATTGTGTTTTAAATGAAAAATGATGTAGAATCAGAGCAGTTAGGACCACTAGGTCATCTCTCACATGACCTCTAAATTTACACAGATTATAGAACATTCATACCGGAGATACAAAATATACCTTCTTTCTTACTTTTATTTATGTGATCATACTCATTATGTAGATTTGAAAATTAGTTATAACATTGTAGATTTTATACTATTAAAATTACCTAAATTCTTGTAAAACATGTATTCGTAAAATGTACTCCTGCTTTATTATAATTTGAAATGGTCTGTGTCAGTAGTTGTCAAGCTTCTCCGCTCAAGTGTTCCGTTAGTGATATACTTTCGGTACCCAATGCTAAAAGATATCTTGAATCATTTCGGTTATCTGTCATCAATGAGGGAAGAATTAAATCTGATAGTAAAGTTGGATTTTTTAAGGATACGTGTGATTAAACGATGATATAGTACACCTATACGTGATCTAACCTAACTTATCAAACCCGTTCAAGGTTGACTGCTCATAACTGAACAGATCTTTCATACTGATCTTGTAACTAACCTCAAATCTGTCATAGTCAGCTGTAATTGTCCAGCCTTCTCGATCGAACCAGCTTTCTACTGGATGCAACAGGAAGTGTCAGGTGGACTACGATACACGTGAGCGAGGCAATGTGTCGTGCTAGAACAAGACTTGAGAAAGTACCGGCCAATGCCACTTGTTGCACACTTTCCTTCCTACATTGATTTATCCCTTCCGATAGCATCGATTTATGATCGATGTTTCCTCGGCTTGTTTGCGGTCGATGGCAAATCACATTAAAGAACTGCGGTCTTGTCCCTCTTTCCTCCTCACCATAACTCACTGATCTGATCTTCCCGTTTACGTGCGAGAAGTTGAGCTGTTTTTATCATAACTACCTGTATTTTAATACTATTGTTAATTGCTTTTTATAATAAAGTAACAAAATGAATATTATAAAATGAACGGATTTAAAAATGTTTTAAAACGAAGGATTATTTTGTTTAATGGACCTTTGAAAGTATAGATATCCTACACGACGCCATAAATAAGCATTCACCGTTTATATTTGACTCACGAGAAGACCTGAAATGATCTCTTCATCGCCGTTAGTTAGTTAGTTTAAAAGGGGATATGTAGTTGGTCCAGCCAACCCTTGCAACGAAGCCTAAGGCTTTTTGTGCCAATCCCGGTGCCTAATCGTCGTAAAGCTGACAACCCTTGACCAAGTCAAGGAGCTTCTTCACTAGATTAGTAGTTTCCCACTGTCCCAGAGGTGAGCCTTCAAAAAGTGCTCTTCTTCTGGCACCAAGGGCCTCACACTCCAGGACAATGTGTTCTGCCGACTCTTCGTCCTCCCCGCAGAGGCGACAGATGGGATCCTCCGTGAAAAGTCCCACCGTTCTTAGATGCCTCCGGAATTTGCCGTGGCCGGTGATGAGTCCCACCAAATTCATCGCCGTTAGTGTCTTTTAAGAACATAATTGTACTCCTAGTAAGCTACGACTATCTGAGTTTGCAAAATAGTTTTTATAAAAATAAGTAACCAAAATATTTTAAATAAATATAAAGTTTTGTGGGCAAGGTAATTTTTATGTTAATTTAGTTGTACAAATGATTGAAAGATTTCTATAATTTTCGATACCTCCTTAAATTATTAACTAGTAATTAGACCTGTATTTTAAAATTGTTTTTTATAGGTTATAAAGTATATACCTATTTTTATTTATTTATTTTTAAGACGCCGATCGTCAAGATATGGGTGGATATGGATTTCGAATGAGGGTGATGAGTGTAAATGAGCGAATGTAGTCATTGTTACAAACTAAGGCCAACTATTCCTTAGAAAGTGTCATTAATTAATAGCTCAATGAAAAATCGTAGTGACAAAAGAATTACTTGGATTTATAAATTTAAAATTCAAGCCAGTGTGACAGTCATTAGGGATGTTGAAACGAAATAATTGAAGGTAATTACTACTGTTATTGTTTCAAGTTAAAGCGAGGAGACGCTGTAGAACTTGAAACGTTCACTCTTTTGTGTTTAGGCAACAACAAAAGGCATCTTGAGCTCGCCCCAAGACTAATTACTCTTGGAGCATAACCAAAGGGCTCATCAGTGCAGGGACAGACGCCGGCTTGGGAACAATGCTCCAGAACCAGACGCGCGCCTGGAGTCTGGAGAGGACCACCCAGGGCAGACGGACTCCTGGGTGTCATTAGGGATTCCGGTGACAGAACGGTCCTGGTGGCTCTAATACCCGACATTTAGCATCTGTGGAAGCGGCCTCCGCCCACGCACGATCTCGATCATGACGGGGGATACGCTGCAACAGTGATTCCGAAGATATATGGGTGCTGGGTGTACACCATTACCAAGAGCAGTCGGTTCGTGATGAGTGATTTGGTGCACTGCTCGCGACGAACTCAGAGACGTGATGCAAGAGAACTTTACACCTATATTGTAATGCAGAACATAAAAACTAGGGGACACTCCTGCACGCGTGCCAATCCCGTCACTCGATACGTTCCTGTGACCCTGCTGCACCTGACCTCGGTCGTTGCCCTCAGTCTGTGATTACGTTATCATTAGATGGTCAACTGAACACAATAGAACTATTAAAAGCAACATAACCATACTTAGTGTTGTGTTTACTGTATTAGATGTTTTAATTTAATGTTGATCCATTGTCAACTTTATTTAGAGACTATTTGTAATGGAACCTCGACAAGACCCTTCTTAGTGCAATTCTATTATAGAAAATATGCATTGCCTTAAAATTTCAAATCAATCAAAAGGAGTAACTGAACAACAATGTTTATTCATGTTTCTGTACATGCTGTTTTTCATTATATAAAAAAAAGGGTATTTTAAATCCACAATAAAAATACGCAACGTTTACACCAGCTTAAACATAATCAGTTGCTCTATGCATTAGTAAAAACGCTGAAATAATAGATCATTGTTAAGTGTTAGGGCCAGTAGGTGGAGCCTAGGTTTCTTTACATTTTTTATATTTTTTCGGCGTCCTTGGATCTTGCGCTGGGGGCCGTTTCGTTCCACGAAAAATGTCCAAAACATGGGTTTTTATTTCAACTATTCGATCTGTAATAATGATCTTATAGTAACACTTGAAGTGCCATTTCATAGGGGAAGAATTGCTCTAGTGGACCATAAGTTTTTTCTAAAAAATTGAGTATTTTTATACTTTTTCTATTGTTAAATATGTGAAACAATAAAATTAAAAACTAAGAATACCAACATTAATAATCATAAAGTGTTCTGTTTAACTTATTACAATAAGAAACACGTAACGTACTGTTGAAATAAAAATGTTTTGGCCGCTGAGAGGGATGTTGACAACGGCCACCTTGAAATGAATCTAATTAAACTATCCGACAATATCTATATGTCCTGAAGACCCAATTAGCTTACAGAATTAAATACATAGATTTGCACTATATAACTTTCAATCGTGCGAAATAATGTATTTGCCTTACAAAGTATCTTTAGGTTTAGTGGAGATTTGCACTACACTCATATTAAAAAGAAAAAAAGAATACTTGGCTTGAACTGCGTAAATTATCTGTTAATCAAAATGAAAATTAGGGCTCCAAAAAGAGATAAAATATAAAAACAATAACATGCATAACAAATACGTTTTTACTTCATACGCCTGTGAGTTAGTACTTGAATTTTTGAATAGTATTCCCTTTTTACTGACAGGTCGAGTAAATCTGGTTGGCTATGTAGTTGTTCTCCTGCGTGGTTTTCTCCTCTAACAGATCTTCTTCATTTTTAAAGGAAAACTACATAACGGCAGTTCGCTTGGTGTTTTAATTGTACATTGTGAATGAATATCAATGTTTCGAGCATCATGAAGACGACGAGTGCTCCATTACATTCGAAACGGTACCCCCGACACCCACAGTGCCCAGGGTACTCCCCCGACACCCACAGTGCCCAGGGTACTCCCCCGACACCCACAGTGCCCAGGGTACTCCCACGACACCCACAGTGCCCAGGGTACTCCCCCGACACCTACAGTGCCCAGGATACTCCCCCGACACCCATAGTGCCCACGTTAATCCCACGACACCCACAGTGGCCAGGGTACTCCCCCGACACCCACAGTGGCCAGGGTACTCCCCCGACACCTACAGTGCCCAGAGTACTCCCTCGACACCCACAGTGCTCAGAGTACTCCCCCGACACCCACAGTGCCCAGGGTACTCCCCCGACACCACAGTGCCCAGAGTACTCCCCCGACACCCACAGTGCCCACGTTAATCCCACGACACCCACAGTGCCCAGGGTACTCCCCAGACACCTACAGTGCCCAGGGTACTCCCCCGACACCCACAGTGGCCAGGGTACTCCCCCGACACCCACAGTGCCCAGGGTACTCCTCAGACACCCACAGTGCCCAGGGTACTCCCTGACACCTACAGTGTCCAGGGTATTCGAAATGGGTCCCATAGTGGCGTGTATATAAGGTCTGCAGTCGTAAGGAATAGTTATATACAAATACTCAAAATCCCCCTTACCCCATATATCGTAACATAATTTATGCAAAACTGTATTTTGTGCAAAAATCTACATTTAACCAGTTGTAATGAACAAAACCTTTTTGGCGTTCCACTATCAACTCTAAAGGTATGTCCTCCGATAACGCTATATAGTTTTTAACATACAAATCGAACCAGCCTTTTTTTTACAAATAACTCTAAACAGAAAAAAGCAAAGCAGTGTCTGGATAAAATCATCTGGATTCAAATCGACAATACGGTATTATGGTGCATAAAATGTTTTTTTCTTTTTTCAGTTGTCAAATAAGAGATGGGTGATTTGATTGGAATATTTATTCTACATTATTCTGAAAGTTCTATTTAAGTTAAATAAAATGTAGATCACCAGCTATCCTTTCCTAGTTACGCGTGCCTTAAGATGTTTTGGGTCCAGTTTGAGGCTTTTTGTCCTGTTAGTTCTGTAGAAGTACTTGCAACTGATTCATATCTACATTATTATTATTTTGTACACATTTATTGCCTCCTTTTTGAAAAATCAACGTTTTACAACGTAAGTTTTATACGTTAGTCATAATTTATTTATATGAGTTCAGATGAAAAAGAAAATTAGTTATTTTTAATGAATAAAATTTGTGTATAGGAAGTTTTTATATTGTGAGTGGCAGTGTAACTATTTTTACGATTTTCTTCTTTCTAGAATCTAATTTGCAATGCAATGTAATTAATTGGCACATATAAAGATGAATGTTATGCAAATTTACATTGAAATACCTTACAATTTCATTTTGGCAGTCATGTTTGCATACTGTTTTTTTTTTTCTTGCTCTCTCCACCAAATTCCCTTTTCCATAACAAATCAGTAACAGTCAGTGATAATACGTAAATCTACTAGTTTGGATCAGTGTAATGTTTTTTTAAAACTCATATTTTCTATTGTTAGAATGTATTTCATATTACTGTAAAATCATATTCCACATTATTTATATACAGTATTGAGGCCCCATTAAACACTGGACTTTCAACTATTGTAATATGTGAGAAAACTCCAATGATTGCCTCCTAGAATAATAATAAAACAAAAACACAAAAACCCCATTGTCTCGTCCACACACTGCTATCGACGTTTATAGAATGAACCTGTAGATACACAGAAATGTCCAATTGAGGTTCATAAATAAAGTTTGTCGGAAGTAAACTTCAGCGAACTTCCTTATTGACGTTTAAAAAACTCGGAACGATCTTTTTTTCTGCGCTAAGTAAAACATTAAAACAGAGATATGATTTTAGCATTTTTTGACACAATTAATTTTATTAGCACTGTATAGAAATAAAAAGTGATTTGCTCAGACAACACTCTTCAAGGATTTTTGTTAACGAAAATGTTTGTTTGGAGACCACTGATGGTCTTTATTTATAGAATAAATTAATTGTAAAATATGTGGACAATAGCTAACCGTCACAGTTCTTATAATCCTGATTTGGGTCAGTCGATGTTAAAGATTGAATTACATTTTTAGATACATTTTGAATGTCAAAGAATAATCAACATTTTCCCATAAATTATATCACTTAAAAACATAAATTTACAACACAGAAAAAACCCGAAAAACTACGTTTTTGTGTTTTCCGTAACCATATAAAAAAACTTTTTATTCACCTAGATAGCATTTTACCCAAAGAAACCCATTTTGATTATTCGCAACCAAAGAATATGTGTTCATAAAGTACAAAATTAAAACGCTAAAAAAACAGTAAAAATGTTAACATTAAAAGTCAAATTATTAAAAATATTAAAATTGTATGTGAAATTTTAGCTGTATTTAAAGCACAATAAAAACTTAAATAAACTGTCCCTTTAACATATATTATCACTGTGATAGTACTAGTAATGACGTACTTAATGAAGTTTACTATAACTTGCTTAAGTTCGTTAGTAACGATTTAGCGACTAGATAATGCTAAATCGCTGATGATTAAATCTGTTCTTGATGCGGCTATTATGAGTCCGAGGTATAGTATCTCCTTAGTGTCTTCAAGTTGACGTATTTTTATCCATGCTACGAGAATTTATTGTGTCTCCTTCCACTATGGGTCTACTAGTAGATTTCTCGGTTAGTGATGCCTTGGGAGACGATTCCTCGGATGACTGCACTCCAGCACACCCGGACCCGTTACCGACTAACCCACAACACAACCGGCCACACTATCTAGATCGAGTCAGGTGCTAGCGAACGAAAACCGATATACTTCAATGGCTATATCAGATGCACCGGTACAGCTGCATGTGGAACACCACGTCTACTCGCACTGAACGGAGGAGAGCGCGTTCTACCGGCATGGGTGCATCTGGAACACCTCGTCTACTCGTACTGAACAGAGGGAAGCACGTTCTACCGGCACGGGTGCATCTGGAACACCTCGTCTACACGTACTGAACAGAGGGAAGCACGTTCTACCGGCACGGGTGCATCTGGAATAACTCGTCTACTCGTACTGAACAGAGGGAAGCACGTTCTACTGGCACGGGTGCATTTGTAACACCTCGTCTACTCGTACTGAACAGAGAGAAGCACGTTCTACCGTCGTGGGTGCATCTGGAACACCTCGTCTACTCGTACTGAACAGAGGGAAGCACGTTCTACCGGCACGGGTGCATCTGGAACACCTCGTCTACTCGTACTGAACAGAGGGAAGCACGTTCTACCGGCACGGGTGCATCTGGAACACCTCGTCTACTCGTACTGAACAGAGGGAAGCACGTTCTACCGGCACGGGTGCATCTGGAACACCACGTATACTCGTACTGAACAGAGGGAAGCACGTTCTACCGGCACGGGTGCATCTGGAACACCACGTCTACTCGTATTGAACGGAGGGGAGCGCGTTCTACCGGTACGGGTGCATCTGGAACACCACGTCTACACGTAATCAACAGATGGAATGGTAACTGCGAGCGTAGAGAGCAGGTTCTACCGGAACGAATGCATCTGGAACACTACGCCTACTCGTACTGAACAGAGGGAAGAGTAACTGCAAGCGTATAGAGCACGTTCTACCGGCACGGATGCATCTGGAACACCACGTTTACTCGTACTGAACAGAGGAAAGAATAACTGGGAGCGTAGAGAACACGTTCTACCGTCACGGCTGCCTCTGGAACACCACGTCTACACGTACTGAACAGAGGGAATGGTAACTGCAAGCGTAGAGAGCAGGTTCTACCGACACGGCTGCCTCTGGAACACCACGCCTACACGTACTGAACAGAGATGAGATTAACTGCGAGTGCAGAGAGAACTTTCTACCGGCAAGGCTGCATCTGGAACACCTCGTCTAATCGTACTGAACAGAGGGGATCACGTTCTACCAGCACGGATGCATCTGGAACACCACGTCTACTCGTACTGAACAGAAGGTAGAGAGCACGTTCTACCGGCACGGCTGCCTCTGGAACACCACTTTTACTCGTAATGAAAAGATAGGATAGTAACTGCGAGCGTAGAGGGATCGTTCTACCGCCACAGCTGCATATGGAACACCACGTCTACTCGTACTGAACTGAGAACAGATTAACTGCGAGCGTAGAGAGAACGTTCTACCGGTACGACTGCATCTGGAACACCACTTTTACTCGTAATGAACAGATAGGATAGTAACTGCGAGCGTAGAGGGATCGTTCTACCGCCACAGCTGCATATGGAACACCACGTCTACTACTGTACAGATAGGAGAGTAACTGCGAGCGTAGAGGGAACGTTCTACCGGCACGGCTGCATATGGAACACCACGTCTACTACTGAACAGATAGGAGATTAACTGCGAGCGTAGAGGGATCGTTCTACCGCCACAGCTGCATATGGAACACCACGTCTACTACTGAACAGATAGGAGATTAACTGCGAGCGTAGAGGGATCGTTCTACCGCCACAACTCCTAATGGAACACCACGTCTACTCGTACTGAACAGATAGGAGAGTAACTGCGAGCGTAGAGGGAACGTTCTACCGGCACGGCTGCATCTGGAATACCACGTCTAATCGTACTGAAAAGAGGGTGCAGTAACCGAGGTCGTAAAGAGTATATTCTACCATAATCATATATAATCACACCTATTTCCGTTTATATAAAATTTAATAAAAATTTGTTAAATGTATTTTTCTGCAAGCCTAATATTTGTTTTGCTAACAGATATACCTAAATAAAATGAAACTGGAAAATATCTTTAAATAATAAAATGGTTTTTATCGGATTTTTTTTGTGTATAGTAAGTATGTGTTTATATTGTATGTTCTACACTAACAGTAAATGTTGTTACACTATTCAGCTAAATTATTTGAAAATGATAATATTATATGAAGATTTTTCTGTTTATTATATGGGACTATTAAGCTAAATTATTTGAAAATGATAATATTATATGAAGATTTTTCTGTTTACTATATGGGCTTGCGTACCCTCGTCCGATTGTCTTTCGTCAGTTGTGAGACTATGTCGCAATCTCATCTTCACAGAAACATCCTTTTTCACCTCGTGGTAGCTACGAAATGTTTTTTACTGATTTCATTCGCTTTTACTGATTTTCCGTTGGTGAAAATATTGCGTTGTCACTTCAATATTGAAAGTAAAAGACATATAAGAGAATGATTTATACTAAAATGCATTACATTAGATCACAAACTCATCAGTTGTTGTCATAAGCGTGTTTGATCACCGGAAGAACCAGTTTAAGTTACTTATTAGCTAGTTAACACAAAAATAAGCTGTAAGAATCGCATAACGTAACGTGGGTCAGCTTTGTTACATGCACGTCTAACGAAGCCCCAATTGGCGGTACTGTGAGTTGTTCTGACCCACGACCGCGTCAAGGACGGGAGAATGCAGGATGACTCCACTCCGGATGGAGGGTTATGAAAATCCATCCGTAGACTGCTTCGCCACGAAGTGAAAGGAATCGCCGATGTGGAGCAGTTGTGGCTACCGATGGAATTTCCTGGAAAGTTAATGTAGATGGGGAAAGAAATTTGAATATTCAGGAAAACTAATTCAATTTCCCTGCCAAAATAATTACGCCTAAATGATAGCTTCCATCTTCTTGGAAGTAGAATGTGAGAAGCTGCCGATTACTTGGTGGGTTGATGTAGAGAAGTTTAGCATGGCTGAGGAATTTTTTTTATTTAAACACGATTTTCTAAACGAAAATGATACAAATGAATAGAAAAGTCAATCATCAAAAGAATCAATGACAAAATAACACGTTTGAGCCTAACATTTGAGTGTCCCTCGTGGTACTAACATGATAATATGGCTTTGTATTATTTAACTTGCAGTGATGCGATTCCCAACTTACATCATAAATATTAAGAGAAAGTCTGTTTCAAGCAATTTGTTTTTTATGAGACCGTTTCGTAATTTTATGATTAAAGAGAAATATAAGCTTCGAAACTGAAATAAACTATTGAAAAATTATAGATGTGGTTTACAGATAGTCGTAGGTTTCTTAATAACGATATGGTAACATTTCATGAAATTATATTTTTACAATTTATAAATAGACGCAATATTCTAATGTATTTTTTGTGTTAGATTTTTAATGCGTTATGGTGGAGCTTTTCTTTAATTTTACTATAATAACTGAGTAGTAATGGTTTTCAACCTTTCTCCAAACATTTTTACTGGAGTGATCATCCATGTAATTGCTATAAATAAAGCTAATTGTAACTTACGTTGGAGATGATAGTAAACGTGTTTTATTTTTTAATACAATCATAACATATTTTTATTCCCCTTTGACTATAGTCAATTTTTCAACTATATAAAAAATTGAAATAAAACGTTTTAAAAATTTAAAAGCCAGAAATACGTTGATGACATCCTTTCTACTTTAGTTACGGTACGCTTTTAAAAAAATCAAATGTTTGTGATAAAAAACTTCTTTGCATTTCGAAACAATGTTGTATGCATTTTATTAGTCTCATTATGTATACAGTACATTTTTTAATGTTACAGTTACACTTCATATCGGTTGCCTCACATGCCCACTACACTTCATGTCGGTTGTCTCACATGCCCACTACACTTCATGTCGGTTGTCTCACATGCCCACTACACTTCATGTCGGTTGTCTCACATGCCCACTACACTTCATGTCGGTTGCCTCACATGCCCACTACACTTCATGTCGGTTGCCTCACATGCCCACTACACTTCATGTCGGTTGCCTCACATGCCCACTACACTTCATGTCGGTTGTCTCACATGCCCACTACACTTCATGTCGGTTGTCTCACATGCCCACTACACTTCATGTCGGTTGTCTCACATGCCCACTACACTTCATGTCGGTTGTCTCACATGCCCACTACACTTCATGTCGGTTGTCTCACATGCCCACTACACTTCATGTCGGTTGCCTCACATGCCCACTACACTTCATGTCGGTTGTCTCACATGCCCACTACACTTCATGTCGGTTGTCTCACATGCTCACTACACTTCATGTCGGTTGCCTCACATGCTCACTACACTTCATGTCGGTTGTCTCACATGCTCACTACACTTCATGTCGGTTGTCTCACATGCTCGCTACACTTCATGTCGGTTGTCTCACATGCTCACTACACTTCATGTCGGTTGCCTCACATGCCCACTACACTTCATGTCGGTTGTCTCACATGCTCACTACACTTCATGTCGGTTGCCTCACATGCCCACTACACTTCATGTCGGTTGCCTCACATGCTCACTACACTTCATGTCGGTTGCCTCACATGCCCACTACACTTCATGTCGGTTGCCTCACATGCTCACTACACTTCATGTCGGTTGCCTCACATGCTCACTACACTTCATGTCGGTTGCCTCACATGCCCACTACACTTCATGTCGGTTGTCTCACATGCTCACTACACTTCATGTCGGTTGCCTCACATGCTCACTACACTTCATGTCGGTTGCCTCACATGCCCACTACACTTCATGTCGGTTGCCTCACATGCTCACTACACTTCATGTCGGTTGCCTCACATACCCACTACACTTCATGTCGGTTGTCTCACATGCCCACTACACTTCATGTCGGTTGCCTCACATGCTCACTACAATTCATGTCGGTTGCCTCATATGCCCACTACACTTCATGTCGGTTGCCTCACATGCCCACTACACTTCATGTCGGTTGTCTCACATGCCCACTACACTTCATGTCGGTTGCCTCACATGCCCACTACACTTCATGTCGGTTGCCTCACATGCCCACTACACTTCATGTCGGTTGCCTCACATGCCCACTACACTTCATGTCGGTTGCCTCACATGCTCACTACACTTCATGTCGGTTGCCTCACATGCTCACTACACTTCATGTCGGTTGCCTCACATGCCCACTACACTTCATGTCGGTTGTCTCACATGCTCACTACACTTCATGTCGGTTGCCTCACATGCTCACTACACTTCATGTCGGTTGCCTCACATGCCCACTACACTTCATGTCGGTTGCCTCACATGCTCACTACACTTCATGTCGGTTGCCTCACATGCCCACTACACTTCATGTCGGTTGTCTCACATGCCCACTACACTTCATGTCGGTTGCCTCACATGCTCACTACAATTCATGTCGGTTGCCTCACATGCCCACTACACTTCATGTCGGTTGCCTCACATGCCCACTACACTTCATGTCGGTTGTCTCACATGCCCACTACACTTCATGTCGGTTGCCTCACATGCCCACTACACTTCATGTCGGTTGCCTCACATGCCCACTACACTAAATCTATTGAATCGGAACCTAATATATGATGACGGAGTCTACAGTTTGATTTGAATGGATTATGTCTGTTCATAAGTGTATATATGAGTGTGGGAGAGAATGTTTAGCCAGGTATGTCAAAGTGACAATGTAAAAGTTTTCCACTTTTAATTTATTGTGACTTTTGCAATGTAATTGAACAATTATATACTTCAATAAATATATTCTATTCAATTCTTCTATTCTATTGCTCCGAGGAAGTATGTGCCAGCGGGCTTCGCTGGTAATCCAGTAGAAAGACGAACTGGCTGGGACGCTTTATCGACGACATGACTTGTTGCGATTCCCTGTCAACATTCCACTGACCAGCCGCGATGTGTGATATCTCTTTAAGGCAAATACAAGGGTTACCCATTTAGTGCCGCTCGTAGTCGATCAGTTACTAGACTCTCTGAATGTTGTAAATAGATATAGTCATAGAATAAAGCCGACGTTTCGTGGACAAAGGTCAATACACACAATTCCTGTCAATATTGCCTTACACTTAGCTGATCGTAACACGTAATTCTCTCGTGGCTTACGATCCTTAACTGACAGTTGACCCTTAATTATGTCAGTTCCACTGGTTACGTTATTGCAGTGTGGCGTGACTGAAACAGATACGTGTGGCCTCTACGCCGTGCTCCGATGACATCTGTGTGACGTACACGAGTCCTGAATAGTAAGTAGTTCACAGTCACAGGGGAGAAAAATAAGGACGACTCTGGATTCTCTCTGTATTATCTTCTGGTATTTTGAATAAATATAGTTACAAAGCTTACGTAGGTATTGCGTGTTTAACACTAGTAATAATGGTTATTTTAAGAGAAACCAATCGATAGATGCTGAAGTTAGCATTGGTGTTCCTCAGGGTTATGTTTTAGGACTTATACTCTTCCTACTATTTCTGTTGGTGATATTTACATTTAGAGTAATAGTTGTTTATTTTCTGACGATACGTCCTTAAACATGTATTGTTTTTAATGTAAAATATTGGGAAACTACCCCACCGACTTAATCTAATGGTTCCAATTAAAAAAAAATATTAATGCTCAACGAATGTAATATTTATATGCTACCGAATTGACGCTTAAAGTGGGCGTGAGTCAATACCATACTCTTTTGATAATAATTAAATGAACCTCACAACTTAGCTGATGATTTTGCGGTAACAAGCGACAAGAATCTTAAATTTGGTTTAGTCGTTAATATCAAGATTTAATTTATTTTGTTTTTGTTTTAAACTTGAAGGAATGTCTTAAATGATTGGCATTTAGATTACGAACAACCCTCCATAGATCATACAAATAACGTGTTAAATAATTTTAATTGTGACTATTTTAATTAGTTGTAAAATAATGCTTATAATTTTAATATGACCATACAAGAACGGTAAGTTACTTCCCAATTGGCGTGCCGCGGTCAATTTTGCCTAGTTGTGATCTTGTCTGCGGCGCCGCAGGGCCAATCGTGTTTTGGCACGGAGCAAGTCGATCACGACTGTCACGTTACACGTAGAAACTAGCCGAAATCACGACCACAACGATCGATGGTTGTGGTTTCGGTGGAATAATGTCACGTCGCCGGACACGAACTGACAGTTTCGTCATCGTCCGAGGACTCTGAAGGCTTTGCAGTCGTGGCTTGATATTCGATGATGATCAACAAAATCAAGATGATTTCTATGGACCAAAAAATCGAGTTTAAGAATGGATAAATATATATTATAAAGTTATTTAAGTGCTGTTATGATGGCAACAATGATACAATGGTTAACATGATCCACAAAAAAGGGTTATTTACACACAATATTTGAGAGAAGTAGGAAATTACCTCAAATGTTATATAATATAAATTAATGACTTTTTTCTTGTTTACATTTTATTAAGTATTGTTTTCTGATTTTCAACGTGTTGATGTAAGATACTTTCCCTCTCATATAGCATATATTAATACTAATTGCTTCCGTTTCCCATTTACGTATTATATTAGTTATATGTTGGCTTTATATTTAATCCTTGACTATTATTTCCACACTCAACAATATAATTAATTATTTACACTATTTCTACTTTGATAACATTAATAGTTAATTGGTCACACGGTGGTTTTTCTATATTTATGGTACAAATATAGCTTTGATTTCTAGGTGACCTTCATTTGCGGGTTTTTATTTATTTATATACTTGTGGCATTTTGTTAATGTTCTGAGAGTACGTTAATGTTGTTAAGGGCTAACGATCCAAACCCCTTTGGCCGATTATTGAAGAAAAGAACACTTTGATGAGTAATTTTTAAGACGAAACATTAAAAAGTAGACATGTTTTACTAGATAAACGTTATCAAGCACGATCTGCATAAACTTATGTTTGTTAGATCCTTTGCTTGGAAGTATTCAACTCGGTCTTTGATTATAATTACTATTTTTTTTTCTAGAAAGTTTTCCGACTTCTTGTTTTTTGTTTTCTTTTTCAAAACATATCGGATATATTATTAAACTGAGGTTGGATGTTTTTAAGTGTTCAATTTCTACTTAATAATTATTATAGTTATCAGAAAAATATATTATGGCCATAATATTGCTAGAAGGTGGAGAAAGCATCGACCAATCGAATATAAACGAGTGGCTAGCCAAACTATTAGAGAATACATAATCCATTTAACTTAAACGATTTTCTCATACTAATAAAGTACTAACATTGACATGTTCCATTTTTTAGTTTGTTATTTTACCTTCATGAACCTTTTTCCAAAATTTAGATTGTTCATTCTCCTTCGTTTCCTTCGATGGAACTTAAAAAGGACTGTTCGATGGAAACAAAGTCAAGTTTTGTGAACGAAGGACTAGTGGATCTGAAACAAAAGTTTTTAGAATTTTAAACCTAAACTGTTCAATTTCATCATACGTAGCTACTAGCTAGCTACATATGGTTATTTTATGTATTATAGTGCAAAAATAAGGACTATTATGTGAAATATAGCATACATTGAAATATGAACAAAATTAACAGTAGAAAATGAATGGATACAAAGTAGATCCAGCAGTGAAAGTTGATAGATTCCATTTAAGCCGTGCGCATTAGTTTTTGTCAAGTTGGTTGATGCTGTGGGGAGCTACAAACCACTCAAGTTTTACTCCACTAACCTTCTAATCACTAACTGAGGGTGTATATGAGAGGTGTACAGTACAATAAACCCAAGAAGTTTATCCGCTCAGTGACCTCGATCTGCATTTGCCTTTATGACAGTGTGAAGAACCCAAGAAAATTCCGTTCGTTTTGGGCTTGTCCGTTGTGCAGTTTGGAATATTCTAATTTCACCGTTCTGCCTTTAATCAATAACTCTTGTCGACGAAACTTACATACTTTCTACACGTACTTTTATCCCATTATTTTGCTTATAGTATTAATTTAGTAAACAGTAGAATTTTTGTTCCTCAACCTTATTAGAGCACTGAATGTGGTATGTCTTCCAGGTGGTGGCCGGGCTCGGCCTCATCGTCTTCAAGGCACTCGACTTTGGGCTGGAAGAAGAAGAAGAGAGGCACCTCCACCCCGACTTAGACAAGCTAATACAAGACATGACCAGAAGTGGTGAGTCACTAAAGTGTCTTGTCTTAATTTAATCCGCAGCTAATGTGGTGTTTTTTCCTTGATAAGCTTTTAGATATTCTGTTTCCCTTAGCAATCTGTTGAATTGAGTTAGTCCTCTAGATTAACACATTGTTTATTGTATATGTCTAGAGTATTCATTCATTTTGTGGTATTTTGTATACTAGTGTTTAATATAAATTTTTTTTCTTGAGAAATGAATGAAGTATCGTTTTTTTGGGAATACAAAAATATTAATTTTATTTTTGCAACGAGTAGAGGAAGTAGTTGGGCCATGTGATACGATCGAGTAGTTTGTAGACACGTACATCTCATATTTTATGTATCCTTTTGGAGGCAATATCAACAGACTTTTGGAGCTAAGTTTAAAGCAAGTAAAGTTCTACATTCCTTTTTGTATTAATACACATCAATACACTTATACCCTAAACACGTTCTTCCATTTCTGATCTTCCAATCGAAACATAATTTTTTTAAAGGAGATGCTGGTCTCATTAACCTTACTGTGTCCATTCCCCGTAGACCATTGATTGCTCTTTGCTGGGAATTTATTCATATTGAGTAAGATGGTTAATCATTACAGTAAAAGGTGAACATTACTGATAAATATTTCCAGTCCAGGCCGGATTCGAACCTGCGCTATCCCTAACCCAGGCCCAAAGTCTCAATCTCTTTGCTGGACGAATTGCTAATCAAATCACGCCTTCACACACGGGACATCCATCCACATTAGTAAAATTTGGATATCAAATCACTCTGTGATGACTCTACTCGCCCTTTCAAGCTTATTGATATACAGTGATATCTTTGTTCCTTGATTCAATTATATTTTCTATGTAAACTCATACAACATTTAGTAAATTTTGTGTATTTATATTTTTAACTGCGTGGAAAATGGACTCTGACGTGGCCAAAATTCATAGGCCTTCACTCGTCAAAAATATTGTCTGATACATTTTGTGATACTATAATGTATCTAAAATTTTTCACCTTTTATTTTACTACAATCTGTTCGAAATTGAGTGTTGTCAGTTTTTTTTTTTTTTTTTACCTGTCGAATAAACATCTCAAATTTATAATCATTCAAACAGACGGTTCCATGCTGCCCATACTAGTAATATTATCGATACTTGTGTATCTCTTAGAGCAAATTACATGTAATATTTAGTATCATAATGTAATCACCATTATCACCTGGAAAAGCATGCAGTCGCCAATTATTTAAATAGTTTGATAAAGTTAATAAACGTCCTAAATTCACGTTTAAGAATACCAAGACCGGTAACATAACTGATCCAGGAATAGCTCCAGGAGCAAATACTAGCCTATCACTTTTTGACAAATTCTTCTCTCTCAGTTGTCCTTCGATAATTTACTAGGGGCATTCCTATGTTTGAAATTTACATGTAAAATTTCCGAAGTTGAAATTTTACTCGCACATTGAGACGGATAAGGATCTTAACAGTCGTAAATGGGGATCATGTCGTTTTAGATAAGGTTTCAAATACATTTCTCTCTCATCTGCCTTTTCTCGTATTCTGTGCCACGGCCAGCCTTTCGCAGTTACTTTTTAACAGCCACCAGTTCCTCATGCGTTTAGTACATACCAGTAGCGAAATTTATCCGAGGCTAAGCACACAGGAAATAGTTAACGACGGTAAATAAAGTTGTTATTATCCTAACTAAGTGAGGTCATTGTCCTGAGATCTGGGTCTCCGCCGGCCTTGCGGTGTGAGATAGTGTTAACAACTCGGCCTCAATTACTGTAGCGGGGCCCGCCGCACTTAGCTTGCCTCCGTTAATTGCCGCAAACAACACGCCGAGCCATGAACAAATTTCGTATTTTAATTAAGATTGTGTTAAGTTTGATGATTTTAAATTTGCATGGCTTAGCTTATCAGTTGTAGGCCTATTGCGAAACTTATTGGGTGTTTATTGGTGTCTCATAGTTTTATCCGAAATGGAATGCTGATCCTAAGAAATGGGTTTGACACATTTTTTCAATGCGTATTACTGTAAAATGGAGAGGCATCCACAATTAATCATATTAGGAGTGATAGAGACGGTTTTCGAATTTGACAACACATAAACATTTATTTGATCACCAACCGTCGTGTTTGTAGTTACGGTCCAACAGGGTCGTAAATAATAAGGCGAACCCACTATGTGGCTTCTTACTGTTACTTTTTATTTACACTCACTACTTAAATTACAAAATACGAGAAATTTACAAATATAAATTTCTTATTTTATGACACTTGAAATAAAACATCTCTTATCTACCTTAATTAATGTCACTTAATACACTCGAGTTTCTGTTCGTTCATTATCTGCCACTGTTGAACTGTCACTGTTAAACACTTACTAGTCGGCCGAAAGTTGTATGTTTAAAAGTCACCGCTTCAAACCAGAAGATTCCAAATGTGTAATCTGGATGGGTCTAATAATGACCAGACATTATCACACTGTCTAGGAGCTTCTAGATTGGCCGAGAACTTAAATCAATTTGCAGTGTAGAAAGACGGGTAGTACATTATTCGATAATTGCTGTTATCTGTGACTAAAAATGAACTAATTAATTTAATTTATCTCTCAAAAAAATATTTGTTATCAAAATGAAACAAACAGTGAATTATAATCTTAACTTATAATAGCAGAACGATAACGTGTTGTTATAATTTTGTGCATACGTTATAATGTATGTTAATTTTACCAAGAAAGGCCTTAACATTTGACGTATGGTTTTTGAAGTTATACTTCTTTGCGCCCGTTAGACACTTTGGGATGGGATGTTGGTCGAGAAACCGCGTCACGCTGAAAAGTAAGAACAAAATTTTAAGAACTATCGATTAATCGATTGTTAATCGAAGAAATTACTGATAATGATAATATAGGTGTATAATATAATAATGAAGTCACGTATAATATATTGAAGATAAATATACTGAAAAATGTCTTATATTTCATTTATATATCCTGTCTGTTTGTGTGCATGAGTGGGTGTATGAGAATGGCCAAAGAAGTATAACTTCCACCGTGTGGTCCGACGCACACCCAATTTTTTTTTTTTATATATTATTTTGTATGGTATAAACCACATGCTGAATGGTACAAAATCATTGTTTGCTCAAGAAGTACCCTCGTTCTTGATTTTTCAATTTGTTTTCTCTTTTTCATTAGTTCATTTTTAATACTCTGATCGTAAGCTATGGCTAATATAAATTTCGCACGAGTGTGTAAGTGCAGATGAACAAATGTAGTCATTGTTACAGACTAAGGCCGGATATCGCTTAGAAAGTGTCATTCATTAACAGCCCAATGACAAATGAACAGCCGATGGTTATCAGCATATCTCTTTCAAAATGTGTTACGAATGTGATCGGGATCAATCTATGAACAAAAGACAAACTAAGAAAACTGCCTTTATTATCATTAATGTTCTTTGACATTTAAAATGCATATCACGTGTGTACTTACTGACAATTGGTGTTGTAAATTATTAGCCCATTTTCTATCTTGTGGTATACAGTAAAATTAAAATCATTCATCTATAATTCCAAAACAGTTGAAGAAGTCTGTTATGTTTAGGAATGATTTTATTGTGTCGGATGTGAGACAGATTTCGAAATGCATTTCCAGTGAGCAGTGGCGTAGCCAAGGGGGGGGTCCTGGGGGTCCGGACCCCCCCCGAAATTTAAGGGAAAAGGCAGATTATCTTATTTAAGGGGATCCAGCACCCGTAAATGGGCAAAAAAATAAATTGTTTGAAAATGGGTGACGAATCCCCTTAAGTAAAAGGAAAATGTACACGTACAATATATGTATTACAAGCAATTGTACATATGTATAACTACGTAGTATAAACTACATAAATAAATAAATTCACAGTAACAAATAAATAATAAAACATACAATTCTTCGAGGACTAAATACCGCCTATCAGATACCAATAGACGGCAGACATCTGCACTCGGCTGTGGAAGAGAGATCGGGACTCAGGAGAGTTCGTCCGTACTCGGTAGAACGTAGAGCTCGGGCTGGTTCGGTCGAAACCGTAAATAGTCGGATAAGTTGACCTTGAGCCGACTGCACCTGTCTCATGTTACCAGCCGACAGCCGTCGCCAGTCGCCATTTTACAAGTGTTCAGACCATCTCAGTTTCATTGATATGTGCTTTCTTCATTTCTTCTGTGTTAATAATTGAGAGTTTGTTTAGAGTTTAGTTTATTGTTCGTTTTAAAAATGAAGAGACAAACGAAAACAATAGATACATTTTTCAGAAAGTGTGCCAAGACTGATGAAAGTGATAAAGTTCCCGAAGTTCCGGTTACACCTCCAGTTGTTGTTAGTTCTACTCTTCCTGTAGAAGAAAACGCCATCTTACCTGACTCGTCTGTTGGAACCACAACGATACCAGTAAGCATAATATCTATAGATATAGGATCTGTTTCGGATGCTCTTTTTTCAAATGAAAAGGTTCTAGCTCCAGATCAAGCATACAAATTGAAACAAAGGACGATAAACTATCTTTTTGTTCCTGACGAGAAATTCGTTTTTCCCACCACTGATTTTAAAAATAAAAAACTTAAGTTTCAGAAAAACTGGCTGAATAGATGGTCATGGCTTTCGTATTCAGCTGCTAAAGATGGAGCTTACTGTAAGTGGTGTGTGTCATTTGGCAAAGATTTTGTGGGTAAAGGGTCGAATCAAAAAGTAGGCTCTCTGATTACGGCACCTTTCAAAAAATGGAAAGATGCTGTTGACAAATTTACATATCACCAAAATACTGACTATCATAAGTTTTCTTGTGTGGCGGCAGAACACTTTTTAAAAATTTCCAAAGGAGAAAACGATGATGTAGTGACAATGCTGGATACTAAGAGAAAAAAAGAGAAAGAACAAAATAGGGCTGCCCTAAAACCACTAATAGACACTATAGTATTTTGTGGTGAAAATGAAATACCTCTAAGAGGTCACAGGGACAGTGGTCCTGTGACCATGGAAAAACCTGTGGACAAGGAAGGTAAGTTTCGAGCTCTCCTTAGATTTAAGGCAAATACAGACAAAGATTTACAGAACCATCTTGTACAAAGTCATCGCAATGCATCCTACACAAGCCCGGAAATTCAAAACGAAATTATTAATATATGTGGAGACCTGATCCAGAAACACATAGTTACATCGATAAATGAAGCAGAGTGTTTTTCAATTCTGGGCGATGAAACTTTGGACATTTCTGGCAAAGAGCAATTTTCCTTTTGCGTCAGATATTTGTCCAACGACCTTCAGCCAGTTATGAGAGAGGATTTTTTGTGCTTCACTAGCTTAACCGATTTGTCAGCAGAAAATATTTCTAAGGTTATCTTAGATATTTGCAACAGTTTGGGACTAAATATGAACAAAATGATCGGCCAAGGTTATGATGGCTGTTCCACTTTTAGTGGACACATTAGTGGTGTACACGAAAGAATTCAGGAGCTGTATCCTAAGGCTATTTATGTTCATTGCGCCGCTCATAGACTAAATCTGGTCCTGAATCAATCTATGAACGTGCCCATCATAAGAAACTGCTTGGGTTTAGTTGGGGAAATAACGAATCTTTTTAGAAACAATGCTCTTGCCAATGATTTGCTAAAATATAAAATATCAAGTCTTCTACCTGAATCCAAGAAAACTCGTCTGACAGGTTTATGCCAAACAAGATTTATTGAACGACAAGTTGCAATTACTGACTTTGTTGAGCTTTTCCCTGCCATTGTAGAAAGTTTGGAGGAATTGTCTACAAGTGTTCGTACTGTATCCTCTTCGGCTTCCACTCTTCTTTCGTCGATAGAAAAGGGAGGATTTGTCGTGGGCCTGTATGTTTGTGAATTTGTGTTCAATAACACTCTGCCACTAGCTAGATATCTCCAAAAGACAGATATTGAGTTATCCTCAGCTGTGAAGTATACAGACGACATTGTCGATCTTCTAAATGACATACGTAATGGGAAAGAAAAGGAAAATGACCCCGAGGTTTACATTTTCAAAGAGTTCTCAGATCTTTTCGCAAAAGCTGAACAAACTATGCAAGAGGTTTTCAGTTCGAAAGTTGAAGTTCCTCGACAAGCAGCTAAACAAACTAAAAGAGGAAATGTACCTCACAGCACTCCCGAAGAATATTATCGCAGAATAGTGTTTCTACCCTGTCTAGACGCTTTAATCCAAGGACTTCAAGACAGATTCTCCAAAAATAGACGTGTCCTAGAAGCTTTTGACATTTTGTCACCCAAAAATACTAACCCTGCCGAGGTAAAAAAGCTTAAATCCCTGGAAATCTATTACACAGAAAAGGCATCACAAAGTGCTGTTGAAAGTGAGTACATTTTATGGTGTCACAAATGGTGTAAAATCCCAAAAGCAGAGAGACCTCAAACCATCATGACAATTTTGGACGCTTGTGATATAAACTTTTATGCTCACATCAATTACTTGCTGAAAGTGTTGGCTACGTTGCCTGTTTCGACTTGTGAAGTAGAAAGGTCCTTTTCAAGTCTTAAAAGAATAAAGACCTACCTTCGAAACTCTATGGAGAATGAACGACTCAACGGTCTTGCTCTGATGTCAATACACTATCCAGTACCGTTCTCTACAGATCAAGTGCTCGATGAAATGGCCAAGAAACCGAATCGAAAACTTCTGTTATGAGAAATTTTGAAAATCAAGTGTTGAGTTTTCAAGAACTTTTTGTTGTAATGTCAAATTAAACTTACATGTTAAAATACATCTGATTTATTTTAGATGTAGCTAGATTTATTATCTGGATGTAGCTATGAAGCCAGCGGTTTTCAGAGCAGCCTGCTTGAGGCTGGTCGAGTGACCTCACATTGATCACTTTTTTTTTTTACTAACGTGTTATTTTATTTATTTATTTTATATATATATATATATATATATATATATATATTTATATATTTTGTACCTATATATTTTGTACCTATAAGTTTGTTTTTTTATTATGTTTGAGTGTATTGTCTTTCTTCTTCTTGACTCGTCTGTGTCATTTGCTTTTGGAAAATCATAAGTTATTGTACGACGTATATATGCCTTTACATTATACAATAACTCTCCGTCTTAAATTAATCAATTAGAATATCCATTGATTCATTTTTATTAATTGCGGACATTGGTGAAATAATTTTATTTAATGTTTTGCGACCCTTGTAATTGGACTATTTAGTCTGTTAGGGGAGCAGTTGTAGGTCCCAGTATAAATTGTTTCTGAATTGTAATAACCTTCGTACATGTTTGTTTTAGTTTTGCATTCAGCTCTTTTTATGTCCAATAGATTTTGTTTTAGTATTTTATTTAAATTATGTTTAGTAAATAAAATTTAGTAGTTGATTGGAACTTGTATTAATTTAAGGTTAAATAAAATGTACGCTGTAGTATGAATTAATGTATGTTTAATGTGTTTCATTTCTATGTATGAAGGTTTACATTGTAATGAATTGTATGGACCTGCAATAAACATATTATTATTATTATTATTATTTTTACTGATTTGCTTTCTTTATTATATAGGCCAGCTAAGAAGTACTGTCAATTTAAATGTTCATTTTCATTAACCAATTTTTTATTTGTACAGTATTAGATCTTATGTATTTTGGAGTTGATTTCATTATATAGGCCTACTAAATCCCTATTGCTATTTAAATGTCCCCTTTTGTAATTAATTTCTCATACCCTTAAACTTAAAATCATTTAGTTGCTTGTTAAGCACCCATAATTGATTTAATTTTTATAAATGTTTGTTTCTGGATATTATAGTTTTAGTTTTAACTGTTTTAAGTTATATAATAATATGTACTTATATAGGCTGATCATTATATTAAGTGCTATTGTATTCTATTGTTTTGTCTAAGATATTATGTCTATTCATTTTCTATTTGTATTAAGTAGTATTTACTTAACTTTTAACTTTATTTAATTTACTATAGCCTACTGGCCAGCTAAGATGTATTGCCTTTGAATGTTTATTCAGTTTCTTTATTCTTACTAACCAATTTGAATTTATTATTTGTTCAGTATTTAAAGTTGATTTCATTATATAGGCCTACTAAATGCCTATTGTCATTTAAATGTCCCCTTTTGTAATTGATTTCACTAATTAAATTTTGCTATTATAGTAACAGTTATTATTAAAAGTGCTTAATATTTATTGAATTGAAATGTAGTATTATGATTTCATCCTCAATAGTACTTATTATTAAGGAATCGGAATCGAGTACAGAATCGAGTCCCAAATTTTGGAATCGGGATCGGAATCAAGAAATTTTGGAATCGGCCCATCACTAGTTAATATAATAATACAGTTATCTTCCAATACAGTTTAATATTCTAACGGCCTAAGTCATTATTATCCTTTTATAATTATCTTGTATTATTTATTATATTTTAAGTTCAACAAGTGTTTTAACTTATTTGTGTAATCAATGAAGAAAAAGAAATTAAAATTGAAAACCCAAACTATTAAATTAAATACATATACAACAGACAGTAACTTTTAAATAAGACAATTTTTATTGCAAATTTTCTGAGTTTCAAATTTTCTATATGCATAAGGGGAAAACTAAAAAATACATAATCTTTTACTTTCACTATTTACAAAGATATTTGTGACACTGAAGGCTGAAAAGTGGTCTAAAATAGCGTTAAGCGCAATAAAAATCGTAAAATTTCCGGGGGAGGACCCCCGGACCCCCCTTTCTTCTGGGGGGTATTCCATACCCCCCAGACCCCCCGGTGTCCAGGCCCCCCCCGAAATCGAGTCCTGGCTACGCCACTGCCAGTGAGCGATTGAGTTGAGTGTGTGTAGGGTCCGGAAACCAGAGGTCTGTTCTATCGGAAGTGCTGAAGCAGAGATCCGCCGGCAGGGGGCGGCACTGCTTCTCCCTCCCGCATTGTAACACTTCCTGACACCACGTGTGACCTTCAGTTCCTGGAAGGTCATAAAATGTAAGTTTCATGGCATTTTAATTGAAGACTGTTTAGGCCGAATATGTTTGGTGAAGAAAATAATGCAAAAAAAAAACATTGGTTTTATATTTTGGTTTTACTAATTACTAATTTGGCGTTACTTTACTATTTTACTGCTTAGCTTTCCGAACAATGGTTCAATAAATGAAATATTTTTATTATTTTAATTTTTCAAGTTTCTTAATTAAATTAAAATTCTCATTTATACTGTAAAGTTAGAAAATCATGCAAAATTACAAAAATGTATTCTTACACCCATTTTTTGATATTCAAATCATCCGCTTCAGCACCATCACACATATTACTACAAGATCTTCCACTCTGTTCTCTAAACGCTTTCGATAATAAGGTTGCTTTCAGATGACCTTCAACGCCTTCAGCGATGGAAAACTTTTGATTAATTTTGAAAATTTGTTGAGAAAACGAGTGTCAACCTACATCGATGTATTTACATTGATTTATAACTTATGGGCAATTGACGCAAATTATTCAACACTATATTACTCTTGAAGTGACGTAACAGTTTCGATGAATACTGATTTATATCACGGTTTACAAATTTTCAATGTTTGATAATTGACACAGAATTATGTTTAAGAATAAATATGTGGAAATTTCTCTTCATATACAGCAATAAATAAACAATAAATGTATAATAGTCACAAAGCAAATGAATACGTTATAAATGTGTAGCTGTCTCAGTTCGGCTCTTGAACTATATATTATATGTGTATTGATTGTCACAACATTTTTCTTGCGGTAAAAAATGTGTGAGTAATGGCCATAATAAACACTGTGACAGCTACACATTTATAGTATACTGAATTCATTGGCATTGTGACTATTATACATTTATTGTTTATTTGTTGCTATATATGAAGAGGGATTGCCACACATATATTGTATATTTATTCTTAAACAGTTTACACAGAAAGGTGGTACTTATGAATGGACGATACCTGAGGGATGACGCAACGGCTCTCTTCGAACTGCCAGACGAAGATTGCGGGAGGGGGGTAGTAAATACTGTGATCATAATTAAATACATTTAATGAATCAGTGAGTCAAAAGGGCTTAAACATAGGTTAAGTAAAATAAAATACAATTCATAATTGTCATTGCTGTAAAATAGCATATGATTTGATGGAACACAGAGAAGAAAGAAAAAGAGTTCTCATCTAATAGTGCGCTGAATGAGTGTCGAGTAGTTAGTTCTCCAGTTCACTGTAGGGCCAGCACCGTCGTCAGCCCCCTCCATTTGTCCTCCTCCAAACCCTCAAGGATGAACTTAGTAGTTATTACTACAGTTTCATAAAGATGTTCATTAGTAGAATATATTTCTAACTGCCACTGAGGCGTTCGCTGCGGCCATAAGAAAACGACCTTCCTTTCTTTCTTCTCTGTGGCTCAGCGTAACGTAGTCACATTTGGTAAAGAAAACACAAATCAGCTGCCAGCAACTATTTGGTTAGCTACCTCTAGGAACGTGCGTGTAACCGTATAACCGTTTGTTATTTCTATAGAAGTTTTGCCAATTCACTCTTTAAAAAATTCTAAATTTGAAGATGACGGAGTGTAGTAAATTTAGACGTCCGTAAGCTATATTTTGAAAATTTAAGTTGAATAATGAAACTCTAACATGCCATCGAAGCTGTAAGAGCATGACACGTTTTCTTAGACTACGCAGTATCGAAATATAGAATATTTGGTTAATTATGTCTTGTTTAGGGTGAAAGTTAAAAAAGTATAAAATACTGTTACAATATTTAATTTGATATAACATACGAATTGATTTTGTCATGTCTAATTAGAAGTAGGACTATAAAATTACCGTTAATAATCTTATATGTGTCGGATTGGTGGAAATCTGTTAAAATATAATTTAGACACTGTCCAATCGTATTATAGCATAATTAATCGTTTTCTAAAGAAAAAACACACACACACAAACAATTATTATTAAAAACTTGAAGTAATTTGATTAGGGAGCATTGAATTGAATAGAAATGATACGGATCCTCACGAAATTAATCCTATTTCTGAAAAAAGGAAAAAAATGGTTCCTAATTGTCATTAAAAAAACTAACCTTAAATGGTTAGATATTCGAATGTTTTATCGGGGTCCGAACATTGTTTGGAGAAGACAACGAAATATAAGATTTGTTCATTAGCTCAACTTAAAATCAGTTCTACGTGGTTCGGATTTCATGCAAAGTTGTGGGTTCCTTACTTGCCCTGGTTATTAGAATCTTCCCAAGGAAAGGTTGACCTTAGTCAATAACAAGACTACACTCAAGTAATAATTCGTATTCGCCCAAGCTGTGTCACATCCGAGTACTCTTGTCTCTATCGTCACATCCGAGTACTCTTGTCTCTATGTCATATCCGAGTACTCTTGTCTCTATGTCACATCGGAGTACTCTCGTCTCTTTGTTCACATCCGAGTACTCTTGTCTCTATCGTCAGATCCGAGTACTCTTGTCTCTATCGTTATATCCGAGTACTCTTGTCTCTATGTTACATCCGAGTACTCTTGTCTCTATCGTCACATCCGAGTACTCTTGTCTCTATGTCACATCCGAGTACTCTTGTCTCTATGTCACATCGGAGTACTCTTGTCTCTATCGTCACATCCGAGTACTATTGTCTCTATCGTTATATCCGAATACTCTTGTCTCTATGTTACATCCGAGTACTCTTGTCTCTATCGTCACTGGCAGTAAAGAGGCTCGTTTGTTGGCCGGTGCGGCTAATTCACCATGGCCTGTGAGATCACGTTTGCTGAATTTCACGGTCGGGAACCATCGATTGACATCCACAAAGAAACATAAATATTGTACCGACCCGTGGCGACTCACTATTGGGCTCTAGGTATGTCGTGTTTGTACGAACAGCAGTTGTTTGTTTTCACATTGTTTACTTAATTGCCACATTACTTACTGTGATAAGAAACTGATTCTTATCACAGTAAGTAATGTGATAAGAATAAATAAAAATAATAAATAAATACACCAATAAAAATTGGTCGGTAGCGTAGTTGGTTCAATCCCAGCTTCATGTGCTAAAGGTTCTCAGTTCGATCCCAATCAGAGTCAATAAATTTTGAGAAGGATCAGCTGATAACCACCGGCTGTTCATTTGTCATTGGGCTATTAATTAATGACACTTTCTAAGGAATAGTCGGCCTTAGTTTGTAACCATGACTACATTCGCTCATCTACACTCATCACACTCATTCAAAATCTATATTCGCCCATATCTTGACGATCGGCGTCTTATGAATAAATAAAAAAAAATAAAAATAAAAAAAATTCCATCAAAATAAGCGTTATTTTTTACAGAATACAAAATTGTTTGTTTAAATATCTTATGTATATCATATATAGTACTAGTGGACGCCCCTGCCCGCTTCGCGTGCCAACCCTGGCCCTCGCTGCTCTCGATACACCTCGGCCATTGGCCTCGGCATGTGACTTTTGACTACAAATAATATTAGATGAACTATATAACGTAAAATCACAATATTAAACTTATTTATCTCACTCACACTACTTGCGTTACTTCCTATTTATTAGTATAAATACCCTTTCTTTTTGTTTAACAGCTGAAGATTGCATCAACAGGATAATATCAAACATACAAACTAAACGTGTTTATTTCTTTACAAAACAACTTATTAGTTTACTAAAATTAACCCAATGTTATTCTTATGGAAAAAAGGAAATTTTGAGGGGCTGTTTGTACCCCATAGGTATAAATTTCGAAAAATCCTTTCTTAGTGGGTCTCTTCGATACTAAAGCTTACTTCCTTTAAAATTTCGTGGAAATACGTTCGGTGGTTTTTGAAGATTTGGTGATGAGTGAGTGACTCAGTGGTATTTGGCTTATATATATATATATAAATCAGGTCCAAGACTCACACATTTTCCTTTTACAAAGACACAAATTGTAAGATTACACAATTATTGCACTGTATAACTATTCTTAGACACAAATTGTGACAATTATACAATTATTGCACTGTATACCTATTCTTAAACACAAATTGTGCCGATTACGCAATTATTGCACTGTATACTTATTCTTAGACACAAATTGTGACTATTACACAATTATTGCACTGTATACCTATTCTTAGACACAAATTGTGACGATTACACAATTAATTATTGTACTATAACCCTATTCTTAGACTCATCTTAGACACAAATTGTGACGATTACACAATTATTGTACTGTATACCTATTCTTAGACACAAATTGTAACGATTACACAATTATTGTACTGTATACCTATTCTTAGACACAAATTGTGACGATTACACAATTATTGCACTGTATACCTATTCTTAGACACAAATTGTAACGATTATACAATTATTGTACTGTACACCTATTCTTAGACACAAATTGTGACGATTACATATTTATTGCACTATATGACTATTTATAGACACAAATTGTAACGATTACACAATTATTGTACTGTATACCTATTCTTAGACACAAATTGTAACGATTACACAATTATTGTACTGTATACCTATTATTAGACACAAATTGTGACGATTACACAATTATTGCACTGTATACCTATTCTTAGACACAAATTGTAACGATTACACGATTATTGCACTGTATACCTATTCTTAGACACAAATTGTAACGATTACACAATTATTGTACTGTATACCTATTCTTAGACACAAATTGTGACTATTACACAATTATTGCACTGTATAACTATTCTTAGACACAAATTTTAACGATTACACAATTATTGTACTGTATACCTATTCTTAGACACAAATTGTAACGATTACACGATTATTGTACTGTATACCTATTCTTAGACACAAATTGTAACGATTACACAATTATTGTACTGTATACCTATTCTTAGACACAAATTGTGACGATTACATATTTATTGCACTATATGACTATTCATAGACACAAATTGTAACGATTTCACAATTATTGTACTGTATACCTATTCTTAGACACAAATTGTGACGATTACACAATTATTGTACTGTATAACTATTCTTAGACACAAATTGTAACGATTACACAATTATTGTACTGTATACCTATTCTTAGACACAAATTGTAACGATTACACAATTATTGTACTGATACCTATACTTAGACACAAATTGTAACGATTACACAATTATTGTACTGTATACCTATTCTTAGACACAAATTGTAACGATTACACAATTATTGTACTGTATGCCTATTCTTAGACACAAATTGTGACGATTACACAATTATTGTACTGTATACCTATTCTAAGACACAAATTGTGACGATTACACAATTATTGTACTGTATACCTATTCTTAGACACATTTTGTAACGATTACACAATTATTGTACTGTATACCTATTCTTAGACACAAATTGTAACGATTACACAATTATTGCACTGTATACCTATTCTTAGACACAAATTGTAACGATTACACAATTATTGTACTGTATACCTATTCTTAGACACTAATTGTAACGATTACACAATTATTGTACTGTAAAGCTATTCTTAGACACAAATTGTAACGATTACACAATTATTGTACTGTATACCTATTCTTAGACACAAATTGTAACGATTACACAATTATTGTACTGTACTGTATACCTGTATTCCTAGACACAAATTTTAACGATTACACAATTATTGTACTGTATACCCATTCTTAGACACAAATTGTGACGATTACACAATTATTGTACTGTATACCTATTCTTAGACACAAATTGTAACGATTACACAATTATTGTACTGTATACCTATTCTAAGACACAAATTGTAACGATTACACAATTATTGTACTGTATACCTATTCTTAGACACAAATTGTAACGATTGCACAATTATTGTACTGTATACCTATTCTTAGACACAAATTGTAACGATTACACAATTATTGCACTGTATACCTATTCTTAGACACAAATTGTAACGATTACACAATTATTATACTGTATACCTATTCTTAGACACAAATTGTAACGATTACACAATTATTGTACTGTATACCTATTCTTAGACACAAATTGTAACGATTACACAATTATTGTACTGTACACCTATTCCTAGACACAAATTTTAACGATTACACAATTATTGTACTGTATACCTATTCTTAGACACAAATTGTGACGATTACACAATTATTGTACTGTATACCTATTCTTAGACACAAATTGTAACGATTACACAATTATTGCATTGTATACCTATTCTTAGACACAAATTGTAACGATTACACAATTATTGCACTGTATACCTATTCTTAGACACAAATTGTAACGATTACACAATTATTGCACTGTATACCTATTCTTAGACACAAATTGTAACGATTACACAATTATTGTACTGTACACCTATTCTTAGACACAAATTGTAACGATTACACAATTATTGCACTGTATACCTATTCTTAGACACAAATTGTAACGATTACACAATTATTGCAGTGTATACCTATTCTTAGACACAAATTGTAACGATTACACAATTATTGTACTGTACACCTATTTTTAGACACAAATTGTGACGATTACATATTTATTGACTTCATATATATTATTTATTCCATAACACAAACTGTAAATATATGTTTGGGAAGTTGCTATTACGTTGACACACGCAGATTGTGTGTTGTTAAACTATTAACGTAGGTGTCTACACCACTTATTAACGTAGGTGTCTACACCACTTATTAACGTAGGTGTCTACACCACTTATTAACGTAGGTGTCTACACCACTTATTAACGTAGGTGTCTACACCACTTATTAACGTAGGTGTCTACACCACTTATTAACGTAGGTGTCTACACCACTTATTAACGTAGGTGTCTACACCACTTATTAACGTAGGTGTCTACACCACTTATTAACGTAGGTGTCTACACCACTTATTAACGTAGGTGTCTACACCACTTATTAACGTAGGTGTCTACACCACTTATTAACGTAGGTGTCTACACCACTTATTAACGTAGGTGTCTACACCACTTATTAACGTAGGTGTCTACACCACTTATTAACGTAGGTGTCTACACCACTTATTAACGTAGGTGTCTACACCACTTATTAACGTAGGTGTCTACACCACTTACTAACGTAGGTGTCTACACCACTTATTAACGTAGGTGTCTACACCACTTATTAACGTAGGTGTCTACACCACTTATTAACGTAGGTGTCTACACCACTTATTAACGTAGGTGTCTACACCACTTATTAACGTAGGTGTCTACACCACTTATTAACGTAGGTGTCTACACCACTTATTAACGTAGGTGTCTACACCACTTATTAACGTAGGTGTCTACACCACTTATTAACGTAGGTGTCTACACCACTTATTAACGTAGGTGTCTACACCACTTATTAACGTAGGTGTCTACACCACTTATTAACGTAGGTGTCTACACCACTCATTCTTAAACGATATAATCCAAGGATATTTTGTTTAGTTGTAAGTAGACGTAGGTATGTAATTGTCAGGCTCGTGCTGTCGTACCAGGCCCATTTAAGATACGTACGTGGTTTTCCAATCAATTACTGCAATAATGATTTCCATCTTTAGTTATACCGCCATTTCAAGGTGAATGTCTCGCTGTCGACTGAGATACCAAGAATATCTACATGTCTTGAATAGTCTACTAGCCTAGTATTGTATTACCGAGAACAGAGAGATAGAAAAACAAGCCCAGGCCAGTGTAATGCTCTTTTAAACGCTTCACGCGCTTTTAAACGCTGCTGACCGAAGAAGATGATTTATCTTCTTTGGTCAGCAGGACAATTCATTGGGTAAAGATTTACAACTCGCACTTGTAAGCTTACAAGGTTTCTCCCTCATAATGCTTACAATGTTTCTTTTTTAATTATTATTTTTTGTTGGGAAACATTAATTAATTATTAGAGGCTGCTTACTGGAGAATGTATATGTGAATATGGACCTC
Source organism: Stictocephala bisonia (assembly GCA_035578905.1). Lineage (NCBI taxonomy): Eukaryota > Metazoa > Arthropoda > Insecta > Hemiptera > Membracidae > Stictocephala > Stictocephala bisonia. Next base: position 531,709 of record JAQJVL010000337.1, on the reverse strand, counting down.
CTAGTTGAGTTGCACATAATAGGTATGGCTAGACGAAACAACCAGTAAATTGTTTGCTTAGAATAAACAAGTGAAACATAACACGTGAAGTGCGATTAAAAAAGACTTATGTACTCTTAGTATTAATTGTAATTAACAAATAACTTACACAAAATTATGTTTATGCTATTGGGCTAGACAGTTTCCAAATAAAGTGTATTTTAAAAATACTAAAAATTGTCACAAATCTTGTCAGTAAGAAGGGTTGAAAGTCCTTCAATGTTGTGTTCATTGTCAACTGAAGTCTACTTTTGGTTAAAATTGCTACTTGAGTTCAATGTTAATCATCTTTAAGTAAACATGTTCATGATATTACGAGATTCTTTCAAAATATGTTTATCATTTGGGGCTAACCTGTGGGGGAAATCATTAACCGACTATACCAAAACCACAATTCTCTATTCTCTATCTCTGATGAAAGCGTTTTTTTTTTTTCTAAATCTCAACCAGTGGACGAAAATTTCCAAAATCTTGCATAGAGAGGTACAGTAGTGTATATAAAGGTTTGTTGTCTTCGGGGGCAGATCATGTCGGTAGCGTAGTTGGTTCAATCCCAGCTTCATGTGCTAAAGGTTCTCAGTTCGATTCCAATCAAAGTCATTTTGATACATTTTGAGAAGGATCAGCTGATAACCACCGGCTGTTCATTTGTCATTGGGCTATTAGTTAATGACACTTTCTAAGGAGTAGTCGGCCTTAGTTTGTAACAATGACTACATTCGCTCATATACACTCATCACACTCATTCGAAATCCATATTCGCCCATATCTTGACGATCGGCGTCTTATGAATAAATAAAAAATAAAATAAAAATAAATGTCAATTGGTAACCTACATTATGTACAGTACATAACCGACAGCTCTTGCTTCGCTACGGGGTGGTTATCTACGCTTGCATACCCACCTTTTCTTCCGTAGTTCTCTATACTAGCACATCAATAGGAATGTTCAGCTTGGTGCCATTCTCCTATAAAACAAATCACTAAATATATATATATATATATATATATATATAACCAAAACACGCGCAATACACTGCAGAGGTATTTAACCACCCGTCCACCTATACACTGCAAAGATATTTACAGAAACCCCTATACGTCTACTTCATGGAGATGCAAAGTAGTGCAATCGTGCCAGAATTAATAGAAATTACCTTAAACATTTCACAATGAAAAACCAAATCAGCAAAGCTTTTGTATCATGTTTATATTAATTGTTTTATCAGCTGTTTTTGAAATCAATTATTAAATTACATTAATGCCAATGTTACTTTCATGAAAAAGTAAAGCTACTTGAGACTAGCCTTAGGAATGGGAATTCGTGAAGTAATTTCTTATTAGGTCTCAGTGTTATGAAAGAAGTTAGTTCCCTTCAAATTTAATCAAAATCTGTACAGTGATTCCGGATATTTTGTTATGAGTGAATACATCATTTTTTTAATTATATTATATATTAAGACTAATGGCCGTGGAAACTTCCAGAGATAGAACTAAATGTTGTATAATGTTTTACATAACAATACAATGTCTTTCCTATCCCCAACGTCTGAAAGAGTAGAAAGTAGAGATTGCAAGTCTGTCGATGATTTATCTTACATGACCTTTCTAAGCTGGCTCTGTTAGATCAGAAGGGTACCTGTTGGGATCTAGATGGCCTTAAAGCACGTCCCCATGGTATCGATGGCACTCGTTCAACACACAGTTACTGATCCCAGATAGAGCGAGTGGTTTGCTCGGCTTTCGCTCAAGAAAGTTGTACGTATCCTTGTGCAGATGTTTTCACGATTTTAATCTCTTGAAATAATTCATCGCCCACTTTTTAAAGTCAACGTTATCGAAAAAATATCGTGAAAACCCCTAGAGATTGTATGAATCGTTCCAAACGTTCTCTGTCGTTCCACGAAGTATTCTCTGTCATGATTTTGTGACTCCGGAGTGAAATAATTCATTAGTGGAGACAGTTTCATATGAGGTTTTAGAAGCGCAGCAACAGAAAGATGATTCTAAAGTGCAGTAAACATACAAATTAAGTGCCTTCCTAAATGTCAAGGAGTTGTTAAAACAGCACTTGAAAGCTATAATGTAGTTCAGAAAATACTGCTGTCATCAATTTCACTGGTTGTCTTGCAGGTAGTCAGCCATGATCAGCATCCTTGTCGTGTGATCTTAGTTCAACAAAATTCCATTTCTTTTTTTGAATTGTTCATAGTTTTTCTAATGATCTTCTGTAAAGCTTCCTTAGATTTTACATAAACCTATTTTTCGCTTCAATACAGTGGGGTTTTAAAACTTCTTTTATCAAAACTACAACTGAAAAAACTTGTTTTTGCTTTCTCTCGGTGATGTATTTCATCATAATAATACAGGGATTTTTATTACCGCTTACCGTTGTGTTCACCTGACTCAGATTTTTATTACCGCTTACCGTTGTGTTCATCCTGACTCAGATTTTTATTACCGCTTACCGTTGTGTTCATCCTGACTCAGATTTTTATTACCGCTTACCGTTGTGTTCATCCTGACTCAGATTTTTATTACCGCTTACCGTTGTGTTCATCCTGACTCAGATTTTTATTACCGCTTACCGTTGTGTTCATCCTGACTCAGATTTTTATTACCGCTTACCGTTGTGTTCATCCTGACTCAGATTTTTATTATCGCTTACCGTTGTGTTCATCCTGACTCAGATTTTAAAAAGAGAAGTCAGAGAGAATTTGGTTCAGTTGGTGTTGTAAAATGTTTAGTTCATAATAATCTGTCTGTCAAATTCAACTGGTCTGTTAAATTATCATTTATATTCAAAATAGTCAACAACTTGTCACAAAACAAAGCCACCGATGGCGATCGCTGCATTACAATATGCACACGGTGTGAGATAAGTAAAGATACCTTATTATAAGCCAATAGGTCGCATGGGAACTTCGTAAATATTGTGAATAGTTCAATAATATCAATATGCTTCATTTTTTACTTTCATTTTGGTAAGTTACGCCTCACAAAGAATTTTAATAAATGATCAAATTTTGTTAAATCCATCTGAAATGTAATTATTTAAATAGTTCCAAATCAAAAATGCACACGCATTCGATCATACCCAATATTTAAAGCTATCAACGTAGCTTAAAAATATAGCTGGGTAGTAAAAATGGAGAAATTTTCTTGAACAAGCTAGCATTGACAAGAAACAATATCGATTCATGTTTTAGTAGAAAGACGTTAAGTGATTATTAAAGTTAACTTGGAATAATCTTGTTCATAAATTAAAACCTGTCAAACCTGTTTCAAAAATTAGCATTTTAATTGGCAACCTTTACATTACTAATAACGCACGTAATTGCAATTTAAGTTGACCTAGTTGATAGTCTACATTTGATAAACGACCAAGGATTGATAAAGGTCATTTCCTCTCTTAGATTGAAGGTATTCGACAAGGAACTTCCGATCGTACTTCGTAGATCACCGACGCCCACAGTTCCACCGCTCGGTATGAAATTACATAAAGTAGATGTTGAGTTTATCTTGGACGTTCTGTGATGTAGGGAGCTCGCGAGACTAACAAAGGCTACGGAGCGGGGTATGAAAATAATTTTGTGAAACCAATCGAAAGACAGAAAAAACAGTAAAAAATATAAAACTGGAAGTAATATAATGTACTTTATAACTTACATTCGACATTGAAATAGCATTTTCCAGAAAACTGGTTATTGGAGACATATTTTGAAGGCTCTTCATATTAAGAAGGATCCACAGATAATAGGAACAACACGCTTTTTCTGTACAGTTTGTTGATAGTTCGGAGAAAATTTAAATTTGAAAATTATCTAGTTAGATAAATTAAGTAGATCCTAAGTCAGTCTTTAGGGGCTGTATAGGGTAAATTAGGTAGAAATAAACTAACTGATTGATTAAGGAACTTATCAAAAATCTAAAATTTTGCATATATGCGAACTTTTCGCTCAAACCAGGAGAAAAGTTCAAACATGCCCATCTTTAGTTTTAAGGACAGTTTATGAAAAAGGGTCTCTGAAATACACCTGCACATATGCGAGTCATAAACTCGCTTTAATCTGACTTGGGTCTGAAGATAGCAAAGTGTAATGAATTTTAGGTTACTTATTAAGGGAAAAAAGGATTTTAGACTATCTAAAATAGTAAACTAACAAACTTCTTGCTATCAAAATTTGTTTGGATATAACATAAGATTTTAGGGCCCAATATTTATTTATTTTGAGAGCTTTTTTTACGCATCTGCATCAAAACTCAAAAAATGAGAAGATCAAAACTCAGCACGAACATTCAGGAAAACGACTTTATAATATGCACTTACTATTTGACTTTCATAAGTGTACTCATCAGAGACCTTCTGTTTTTTATTTAAAATATAATTTTGGAAATTTCAAAACATGTGGGAACATTGCCTATTAAAACGGGTTTTTTAGTTTTGCATAGTTGGTCGAATATTAGATTGTTATATATTTCTAATTGTAATTTAATGACAATATACATATGTAAAGGCAAAGAAAATGCTGCATTAATTATACATATGTTTGACTAGGGAACCTCTGATCAACATTATTAACATTTATTGTCAATGGAAACGTTTTGCGTTACTTGTCACGCCGATGCAGATTGTTTTACAATTACTAAGGAAATCGTGTAATTCAAATAACCATACGTATTTAAATACTTTTGGGATTATCAGTTTTTAATGCAATGGAATTTCAAATTAAAGGTAAAAATCTAATATGTCGATAAATATTTAAAATTAAATTTACCACCACTAAGGGGAGATTTCAACAATACGTCCAAATTGAGGTGTTTAAATCTTGCTGAGTTAAGGAGTTTAGGTGCTAAAAGTCTATCCTTGAAGTCCGGGTTTAAAAATAAGAATGATGAACTCTGGTATCAACTACGCTTGACCTGGGCTAAGACTCCTTCCTCTCGGAGCGCATTCTTCCGGCGAAAGTCCTAGTTACCCACTCCCGGCGTGCTTGGCCTCAAACAAACAAAATTAAATATACTACTTGAATTAAGAATCAATAAAAAATTACTTGTTATTATGGAACGAAATTTAAGTATTAAATATTGAAATCAGAATGGTTTATATAATAAAGCTGTTGTATACAAGGAATTGTACAAAGACATATTAAGTATGTGAGTTGCAAGGGAAGAGAACGTTATTTTATTTACGTTGTCCGAACCTCCCTGGTGTTATCTATGTATTTAATCCCGGGAGCGAATGGTCCTACGAAATTACTCGAGCTAGGAAGAAAATAAGATCCATTTCGAGATTAAGGGTAAAGGAACGTGATATGATGTTGAAACATGTGTTTATATTTCATCTATTTATTATATACTAGCTGAACCCGGCGGACGTTGTCTCGCCTTTCATTTTTCATTGACTTACCAAAATAAAGCAATAAAAAGAATTATAGAAAAAACCATTATTTATTAAATGAGTGCAAGAGGGTAAACAATATTTTTGGTCTTCTTATTTGGTGTATAAATGTAAAGGTTTTTTGTAGTGTGTGCTACACTCTCAAGGTGAAATGTAGAACTACAATAAATCAAAACATATACAGTACTGTTATTGTGAGAACTTCAATCTGCTTATGGCATGTGAAACTACATTAAACCACACAGTCATATGTTTTTTGTAAACAATTCAGATTCTCCATTTGAATAAGATGGGATCTTTAGGAGCCCGTGGGGCGGGACCCTATGGACGGATCTGCATCAAACTTCACAGAAACCATCTCGGGAGTATACAGGACAACATCCTAAAGTTTCATGGCGATTGGTTGGATGGTTTGGCAGCGCATAAACTTCAAACATATATATATATATATATATATATATATATATATATATATATATATATATATATATATACAAACATCCTCTTTTATAAATATAGATATTACAGATGTTTGTTTGTTTACATTGTTATAATTAATGGTTTAATAGGAATTCAGTTAGAAAATGAATGTGAAATGGTTCACAAATATAGGCCTACTTGTTTTCATTAATTCAGATTTATTAATTATTTCTTATTGTAAACACAATATTGGTGACGAGGAAAAGTAAAATGACAAATAATGAAGGTTTAAAAACTTTGTACAATGCAACAAAAGTAATAAAATGCCAGTTCTCAAAAGCAAGTAGACTAGTAGAAGGTACCTATCCATAATATAAATTCAAATAAAATTACAATGTATAAAAGATTACTGGAACAATTACACGCAAATACAAGACAAGATTGACTCACAAGTGAAAGGAGGAAATATACAAGATGTTTGCCTAGAATTAACAGGCAGATAGATTTGTACAGACTGTTAAAAAATTTTCTTAGAGCATTGGAAGATGAGATAGGCAAATTAGATTTAAAACTTTTCAGGTTATAGATGCAGTTAAGGCAATCACCGGATTCGACAGGTACAAGTGTGTACCATTTAATGTTTGGAAGATCTATTAGAACACATTTGTCTTTACTCTACCCATTCAAGGTGAAGGAATCAAAACCATTATTAAGTGGCGTATTTAGGGTATTCAAGGTCGTTGACAGGGTTCAAGCTAGAGATTATTCTAGTTCAAAATACTAATGGGATTTTGGAAAGATTATTGAAAAAGAAAAAGAATTACTTTATAAAATTAAAATGGGGAAAATGTAATTTAAAAGCTTATATGGGATTCGCCCCAGATCCTCTATAATGTCCTTTATAAGATCCTCATATGTAAGAATGTCTATAATGTCCATTGAATTTCTTTCACTACTGTGTTCTTACAATTCGTTTATATGTTTGTAATTTTGTGCTGGAGTAAATATTGCTTATTTTTTACTGTTGATTAAAAAACCGTCTTATTTGTTTTTACATAACAAAACACAGCTGTTAAACTAAAATAATACTAACTATTTTTGTTCTGTTCTTTTTTTTTTTTTTTTTTTTTTTTGGCTTGGAAAATTTCAAGGAAAGCATATTTGGTATCGTATATGTGGACTAAGAAGGGCTTTTCAAAATGTCATCGTAAACAAAGGTTTATATAGAAGCCTTGATCATAAATAGCCTTCTATCTCATGAGAACAATAATAAAAATAGATAGATAAAATAATAATAATAAATAAACCAAAACGGCTAATTGTAAACATTATTTTAAATATTTGTTGTTAATAGTCCTATAGAACAGTTGGCCTACTAAATTTTAGTGGAATCTCAGAGCGAAGCTCAGCCAAAGGGTGTCAGCACGCGAATCGTGCAGGGGTGCCCCCAAGTAATATCACCTGGAGAAGGTGTTTACATCGTTATTGGGTCTACTGATATCACTATCAACTATACAGGGTGTCCAGCTTCAACCGTCGCGTATTTTAGAGGATTGTTTGTCAGGTCAATACAAACAAATATGCCATAGCATGTGTCCTGACTCGATTAGTTTTCAGTCTGTGTGACTGTATGTTTTTTTGTTTGGTAAAAATTTGAATACGGTATCTCAAAAGTCGTTTGACATACAATACTGAATTTCTGTATGAAATTTAATCTCAAAAAGACACATTTAGGCTGTATATTTAATATTATCAGTTTAAAATTATGTTTAAAAAAAACATTTCCGAAGTCAAATAAAGAGAAAAAACTGCAAATTCCACCCAGAAACGTCAAAATACCAAATTTGTAGGCTGTATTACATTAAATCCAACGGTATGTCAATTTAAAAGATCGGGTGATAAATAACAGAGAAAACTTATTTTTTGTGACTGAGAGCATTGTTATTTGTGTACCCTATACCCAGGTGACAATGTTTTCAGTCACAAAAAATAAGTTTTCTCTGTTTTAAAAGTTTGGGTGATAAATAACAGAGAAACCCAATTTTTTGTGACTGAGAGCATTGTTATTTGTGTACTCTATATCCAGGTGACAGTGCTTTCAGTCACAAAAAATAGGGTTTCTCTGTTATTTATCGCCCGATCTTTTAAATTGACATATCGTTGGATTTGGCGTAATATAGCCTACACATTTGGTATTTTGACGTTTTTTGGCAGAATGTATAGTTATTTTTAAACTTGACTATGAAATAAAAAAACAGATACAAAGTACTTTGTTTCCTTTTAAAAAAATCACCGATTAATGTTAGTTTGTCAATATATATGTTCAAAAAATAGTTTTCTTCTTAGCAGTTACGGAACAGGAACAAAAAAAGTGAACGAAGATCAATTCGCCTATTTATAAGGAACAAGGAGAGCTGTCAAGGAGTAAGGATGGTCGCAATTATCTTTCCGAGAAGGTGTTTCTGTACTTATTGTGTTTGTTTGTTGCCATGGGCGACGTTTTCCGCGCCCATTTCGAAAATACCACACCCGGATAAAAAGAGCCAGAAACTTGGATTAGTGTGTGGTTAAACTTGTCTTATTACGAACGAGCGACTTTATTGATTGTGTTAATCAGCTTATTACTTCTAGTTTAAATAATTATAAGTACGATACAGAATTAATAATTTTTATTCATTTCAATTTTTAGCTCTCTTTTGTTGTATTGTTCGTACATTTGTAAATGGCCCAATTTCAGTAGCGGTATAATATGTCTCTGTACGTTTCAAAACATTTTCACCTGCCTTCAGTTATAGAAAAGGAACCACAAAATTGGAACAAAAATAATCAGCCTGATTATGAAAAAACACTGAGAACGGCTGACGAGCAAACGAGTTCGAAACGAGTGTTGATATTGTAACTTGATTAACTTGGTGTTAGTTTTCTTGACTGTAAATATGTTGGAGTTTTCCAACATCTTTCAAACATGTATAAAACACTCTTGCTGTATCTTACATTTTGAATAAAAATAAAAACTTATTTGGTTGTACCTGTCGAAAAGTTTAATCATTTTTAAACACTATGCGTTGGAAATCGCCATCAAATTAACAAACCTGACAAATCCAACGCTAACAACTTACGTTCAAATAACAGTTAGCCTTTTGAGGCATTGAAGATCACGATCAAAGTAATGTCTTTCATGCACAATTATTCAGAAAATAATGTAGGAATCCTATTTATCGACGACATTTTATTTTCAGTTACTGTAGATGAAAATTACTAGAATCGATAGACGACAATATCGATCGTTTAACATAAGTACATCAATAATTAGGTAAATACCGAATCATAAGATATGACAAGCTAATTGTGCTTTGCAGATAATAGAACTAGTATCACTAATGTTAGTAAACACGTTGGATTGACTTAAAACAGCTTATTTTCAGTCTTTACTCTCGTTTTTATTTCTTTCAAAAGCATCGAAACAAGTAGTAACTTAAGTTTTCATTACCAAATTTTTTTGCAAAACTGTGTTCCCTCGTTTATGAAGAAACATTATAGTATTTTAATGTGCATGAATATTGTGAATATTTCTGACGCCTTAGAACTTCCAGCTCTTGCTTTGTTTGGGGTGGGAGGATAACAATATTTTGGAACTCTGAATATAAAAAAGCTGAAATTATCTTGATTTTGTACCCTTGAAAATCCTCCTTTCCTAATACTCTAATTATAACGCCACCCCAATTACAACCCTACCCCAATTCCAAACCTACCCCAATCACAACCCTATCCCAATCATAAACCGACCCTAATGCAACCCTACCCCATTGACAAATCTATCCAAATTGAAACCACCCCAATTATAACCCTACCCCAATTACAAACCTTTCCCAATTGCAAACCTACTCAAATGCAATTTACCCTAATTACAAATATACCCCAATTGAAACCATACCCCAATTACAACTCTGCCCCAATTATAAACCTACCCTAATTACAAACCTACCCCAATTACAAACCTACTCCAATTAGAAACGAAATAATTGATCCTCCTTATTCATCCTACTTGGTAAGGAGCCTTTCTTCATCCCACACACGATGCCAAAAACGGGTTTAAACTAAAAATTGTCATAATCACGTTTTTAAACAGTAAAAATCGGCACTTATCATAAATAGTGCCACACTTTGGTGTGGTCACTCAAGTCTCCTAGATTGTCTATTTATGGAAGATTGGTCGGTTAACATTTATGGTTGAGAAGAGTCCTGACCTCATGTATATGCATAGCCTTGATACATAGCCGGTGAGAAGTTCAAGAGCGGAGCTGTCCGTCAAGCCTTCCCTACAAGGTAACTCGTTGTGGTCTGGCCCGGAAGCTGTGCAGATTACATTCCGGTAATGAATTTGCCAATCAGAGCCAAGAATAGCTGCGAGCAGTTATGCAAATAAATAACTGGACATCGAGCAACGAGAAAATTAACGTCTGTATGAAGGCTGTTTGATGTAATTTTGGTGTTTTACTGGCAATGTTGATTATTGGCTTTGAAATTACTTTGTACCTCCAGGGGCTATAAGTCACTTTCACATGGATTTGCAACTGTCAGTTATTTTTTATTTGTACCAAAAGGTGAAGCCGGTTTCCTTATTAAATGCTCTCTATATACATGTATTACGATATAATTCATAAAAAAGGATAGTCTCAGCGATCCCGTCCTTACACGCAGCTCGCCTGCCCGGTCACTGGGGGTGGTTCGGAAGTCACCCTAAGACCTGGTAAAATTAGACGAACTTTAACTTTTTTGATGTGTTATGGAAAGTTTCTCAGCCTTAACTTCGCCTGGTAAAGTTAGAGGAACTTTAACTTTTTTTATGTGTTATGGAAAGTTTCTCAGCCTTAACCTCGCCTGGTAAAGTTAGACGAACTTTAACTTTTTTGATGTGTTATGGATAGTTTCTCAGCCTTAACTTCGCCTGGTAAAGTTAGACGAACTTTAACTTTTTTTATGTGTTTTGGAAAGTTTCTTAGCCTTAACTTCGCCTGGTAAAGTTAGACGAACTTTAACTTTTTTGATGTGTTATGGAAAGTTTCTCAGCCTTAACTTCGCCTGGTAAAGTTAAACGAACTTTAACTTTTTTTAACAGTAAAGGCCTGGATTCGAACCTGCTCTATCTCTTACTCAGGAACAAAGTCCTGACGCCTTAGACTGTGCGGGCGGCCTCTGGCTCTCCTTGTTGTTATTTCGTATAAGAATTGGGCTGAAGTAGATCTAAACAATGAATCCAAATAGTGGGATTTTTTGGCAAGTACCTTTCTAGGATTTTTCAAGTACTGTACTGATTGTAGTGGTACAAACTACGAATATGTCTTCATATTTTAATTAAAATCTAGAGAAAATATGTACTATAATAATGAAAAAACATGCTTTTTCGTTAGTAACAGACATGAAACTAAATTTCTTAGCTTGTAAATCAATAAATATAACGATAATCTAATCTGGTAGTTACTTAGAAAATATTTCCTTGTCCATTTCTTTGTTGTAAAAAACTGATTAAACAGTAGATAGTTTTGTATTATAATAGTGGACAGCATTTACTTCCCTACGGCTTGGTTCTCTACGCTTCCTTACCCTTCGCTCCGTGGTTTACATTAGTAAAATAAATAATCAGCCTGCTCCTGTTCTCCCAGATGAATTTTTGTAGTTTTGAAAACCCTGTAATTGTAATTTAGGGAGATGCGATCATGTTAAGAGTTATCAGAAATCATCTTTTTACATCTTTTTCAGATTTGGGTTTTTATTTTAATTTATTACTATACTGCTATTAGACCAGTTAGTTAGTTTTAGAATTTAATAACAACTTAACTATTCAATAATACATTTTGAAACCCATTAAAACATGCGGGATAATAGTTTTAATCCAGTGAATAATTATGTATTTCAATAAATTTAACCGCTAAATATAAGTTACGTGATTTACACGTAATTCTTGACACGCGTGCAGAGAAATGCTTCTTTGACCAATTATTCATAGGAGAAACCCCAATAGTTTGAAGACATTCGTAATTACGTGTCCGGCTCCGACACGACGAAACTATCGGAACTAACCACGGGAAACCTTACAATTTTCAGAAATTCTTCTAGTAAAACATTAATGAACGGGGCCCGTTTTCCAAAATGCCAAGCCGTCGCTGGAAAGTCGACATCCTGTACAGTCTTACCGTCACCGGGCCAACTCAATAGAACTCTGCGGCACATGTTTATTGTCACAATGAGTTACAGTAACTACGTTATTTATTTATTTATTTATGGAAAACGCCATTTTACAAAAATATACAATACAATAATGGCAAACAAAGTGAATAGATATTATCGTAATCATTATGTATAAGACTAGCACTATGATCAGAACGGTGATAGAAATATATTAAATACAATTAAGATTCATGATTGCTAACAATAATAAGGGCAACTACAAACATGACATAAACTAATAGTAAAGGTCAATAACAACAACAACTTTTGACTAACCAAAATAACAAGCAATATACATAATTCATTTTGAATAATTACTATCATAATATATATATTTGCTCTATTTAATCAGCATCACAATAGACGCTTCAATCACAAGTACACAGTACCAACATCTTCACCGGAGGGCTCATCCCTGGAAGATTCTTCTGAGAGCAGACTGGCCGTCATCAAAGAAATCGAACTGGTAACAGCTTGTTGCCCAGACGATATAACCTCGGGAGAGGACCGTGCATGACATAGTTGGTGGGGTGTGACCGACAAAAAAACAGGTTGGATGAGCGGGTCAATCTTGAAGCTCGTAGCTCAATGTGACAGAAGATCAGGACAGTCCACCGTGCCACGAAGAACTCCCCAGAGGAAAAGAGCGTCAGCTTGTTGCCTTCTAGTGGAGAGAGGAAATCCAAGAGAAACTTCAACAGTATCAGAGAGTACATCGGAATAATTGTACACGTTATGATTATTAAAGGTGAATTCTAGCAAGTTGATATTAAGGGTATTTTAATTTTAAAATCGCGAAGAATTACATTTAAAGTTTCAGGTAATTAACAGTACAATATATTTAAAATACTATTTTTTTAAAGTCATCTCATAGTCGGCTAGAACAGTTCTTCATCTATCAAACGGCACTTCATGTTACGATACGATCATTATTACGGACCGAATTCTTGAAATAGGAAGTCATGTTTGTGGTCTGTTCGTGATCTGAAACACGAACACGTCTTTAAGAGATTTAAAACTCTCAGAAAACACATTCTCGTCAGATAACAATGAATTGTTGGAGGTTTTCTAAAATCCTTTTGTCATCTTCTTCAAGTTTGCCAATAAATATCTGACCATCTGTTGGAGCATAGGCAACAAGAGAAATTAACTATAGATTTGTTCTGAGACAAAAGATGACCTTTATCGCCCGAAGATTGCTTTCCAACAGGTAAGAGCACGTTCCATCCCGTATTAGCAAGTTGTGCAGACCCAATCAGACTTTCACGGGAGGGGCGCCTGCCCAGAGCACATAGAGTAATGAGAACCTCTATTATACATAGAGTAACAAGAGAAAGTCGACTCACGATAACCGTGGCCTTCAATGTGGATGCTATATTTCATTAACTCGGTATAGAAAAGCGTGATCATCGATTTTACCAGATCGCTCAGGGAAGACACGTTTGTGCATTTTGTTGATACTGTCATTTATACCTTGATCTTTTGTAATAGTCTATCTTAAAATCAGTGCAAGTAGGTGACAAATATTTATAATAAAGTAAAAAATTACTAATAAGCTGAATTCAATGACATTTTACGTCAATCAATTTATGTTCATTCATCATCTGCAAATCAAGTTGAGACTTACAATATACAAATGTCTTACAATCAATCATCTTCAATCGTTCAATCGTTATCTGCAAATCATGTTAAACATGAAAATAATCCAATAACATAAATCATATCAAACTTGCAAATCAATAAATTACTTGTAACCAAATATCTTCAATCTCCAAATCATGCTAAACATGCAATCATGTTCAAACATACAAATATGACATGACATTTCAGATAAAATTATGAAATGATTATGAAACCTATGGTACATATTAAATTTATTTCTACGTTTATTTTACATAGGTTTATTTCTAACAACTTAAAATGTCATAAACTTAAATCGTTTAGCACATAATTAATCGTTAATTTTTGAATCCAACTTGTATTTTCAACTGTCAACCCTTGAATATTGTGCAAATTTTTAAGTTTACTAGTGGAAAACTTTTCCCAACTGTCAGTTTTATCCCTCAATATATTACCTTTAATAATTGCACAATCTTTAGCTAGAATTGTCGGCCTGTATAGGACCTAAAACGTTCTTTTACACATGACTGGGTACGATTTAATTCATCAACAAGAATTGTTTACTAGTCTATTACATCGAAATTAGACGATTGACGTGGAATTACTGTTTGCTCTGTGTTGACAACCATCTGTGCCCGCTTGGACTGCCAACCGAGCACGCCATTATCGGTCCAGCGTTGTGTAACACAATTAACATTGTTCCAAGGGTATTGTTTATTTACCGTGTTGTCTATATATAGCGTCATTTGCATCCCGTGAGTGGATCGACTAGCAATTTTATTAATTTTATTATTTGCGTATGAATTCAATGTGTCCTTTTGCTGATTAGTTAGTTGAAATTAGTGTTTGAAAAAACCACTAATTTCAGTCTAAAAAAATCAAATAAAATCATCCATTGATCTTTACAATCAACCATCAATTCTGTTATTGGTTCCGTCCTCGGTCCTCCTAATACCGACACGGCGTCCGCTCAATAGTTGCCATCAACCTGGACACTACTAGTGAAGTCTGGGATGTCCATGTATCCAACACGGTAGTCAAGGTTCGGATTTTGTGTTGGGAAGATAACCAAATGTCAGACTTGTCAGTTAGCTGAAAAAAAAACCAACACTACGTGGTTCGGATTCCATGTAAAGCTGTAGGTCCCTTAGTTGCCCTGGCTGTTGGAATATTAATATATTGCCCTTTCTGAGAAATATGTGAACTCAGTAACCAGACTACACTCATCCACACTCATCCAACACTCATATCATCATTCACATTCATCTTAAAATACGCTCAACGTTGTGTCGGCGTCTCATATGTAAGAATGTTTAATAGTAGGTGGACTGGTTTTAACTGTCCATCAAAATCAGTTCTTTTCAAAAGAACAGATTTGACCATTGTTCAAATTTATCGCGCAAAGAAAGGGAGATCAATTTCTTGTCATGACAGTCCAACCAGGCGTGAACAATACTAAAGTTACACAATAACTGATTAAGAACAATAGCGTAGGTAGGAGAAATGTGTGACGTCACGTGATTTGACAGTCGTTACGTCACGGTAACGAGGTGACGTAGAGGTCACAATAATTGTACGAGTGTCATGCCATCGTTTACTTTCTACCCGGGGAAAGTCTTACCCTGAAATGACCGGGTTCGGGTCACACAAGAGGGTAATTTGGACGTTCGTACACTTGTGGGCAGCTCCCGCACCCGCAGCATCCTCTTCGTGGTACGGCCAATGACGTGTAATTTCACCGAGTAAATACACAACGCCGGTAGAGAGTGGGTTTATGTTCCTATAATAATGGGAGTTAACAATTTGTTTTTGTCAAGAATACTCAGTTATTATGATTTACAGCTGGTTTAATTTTTTGCTAATGTTAATAAGTAATAACTTTGATCGAGTCTGTCGTCATACTTACCTGAAATCAGCTGTTTGAAGTTTTTTTATATTTCCTAATGTTAAGAACTTATAGTGTGTCTAGAGGTGTGTACTGGTTGAACAAGTAGTCTGAGTGACAGCCAGTGACAGTAGTGGCCAGTGACAGCTGAGCATAGGCGAGAGGTGAAGAGTTTCTTTCATGAAAACATTACCCCACTCAAACGGTTGTCTTGATCAAATGCCAAATATATTTCATTACTATCTGCTGATATGTATTATTGTAATATTTGTTAGTAGTGCGGTTAGTATCAACACCACCACGTTGCAGACTAATTGTTCAATTATTATAGTCAGTAAACCTCCTTCATGTATCTACGGAGGCGTATATTGATCGAACAATTAGTCTGTGCGCGTGGTGGTGTTGATACTAACCGTATTACTAACGAGTGTTACAATAGTAAATATCAACTTATACTAATAACAGATATTTCAAATTTCTTCGAGACAGCTGTTTGTGTAGAACAATGTTGTCGTAAAAGAGCACCTTCTTCACTCCTCGCCAATGACCGTGGGTCTAGACTAATCGTTTGCTCAGTAATGACTGAACAATTATGTGCGCTTGAAAGTGTTGCTACTAACCATATTACTAACGAATATTACAATAGTAAATATCAACGGATAGTAATAAAATATATTTAAGACTTGATCAAGACAACCGCTTGAGTAGGCTAATGTTTTCATAAAAGAGCCCCCTCTTCAAAGTGTCGTGCATAGGTGTTCGGACAATTCGTCCCACGGACATTTCGTCCCCCAAGAAAAATGCGGACATTTCGTCCCACTTTGTGGAACGGCTACCTGGGTAGGGTTTGATAAATAGTCTCCAAATATTTCTAAACGGACACTTCGTCCCACCTGAGAGGGGTTGTAAAAAGGTTAGGTTAGGTTAGGTTCTCTCAGGGTGGGACGAAGTGTCCGTTTAGAAATATTTGGAGACTAATTATCAAACCCGACCCAGGTAGACACTCCACAGAGTGGGACGGAATGTCCGCATTTTTCTTTGGGGACGAAATGTCCGTGGGACGAATTGTCCTGTAATCCGTGCATACTCGTCCAACGGTTCTAGAAAATTGTGATTAGGGTTCGGCCCTTACGGCGGGCACGAATTGGACAACTTTTGCCTACCCTCGCTAATCCCCGAGCACGAACTGGACAACATTTTTGAAGCAGGTCAAGTGGCTGAGCACGAACTGGACAACTTTTCGGCTCCTTTGAAAACCGAAGTGCCTAATATACCTGAGTGAGATGGCCAGTGGATTTGGAGGCTTCTCGGAACTGAACTAACCCTCCAACCCACTGGCCGAGCTGGCCGAATACTATTAATGACTTGCCTACTAGCTTCTTTTCTGCACATATACTTTTTTTATTTAATGTCAATAATAAATGTTACAATTTCTTTAAATTCTACATCAATTATAAGAAATACAAGTCCAAACTGGAACGACATGCTTTCTATTAGAATGTTAAAATAAACAACATATTTTAACGTATAATTCTATATTCAGGTAAATTCTATATTCTATAGTAGTATTTAAACAAAAATAAAATACCTGTGCAGGTAGTGGACCCGTAGGGATGGACTCAATTATGATGTTAACTGATGCGTAAAACCCGCCTGGACGAGTTGACATTTTTTTCCAGGAATTTGGGTCCTAGACGTGTTAGCACACAACCCCTCTTCAACTCCGCCTATGTCCAGCTGTCACTGGCCGTGAGCAAATACTAATCAGTCATTACTGTGCTCGTGACCATTGTCTATAGTTGTACTACCCATGTTCGAAAACTATTATTGCCCCATTGAGTGACAAATAAATATTGAATACAGATTTTGCGAATGAACAGTAATTTTTATCTTAACTTAGAATTAAATGCGATATGCTAGTATATAAATTGTCATCATTTCTCAATTACAGCACTGCATGTGACTTAAACTAATAATTTGTGAAAATAACTGTTTCGTGAAAGATATTAATTTTTACAGCTAAAACGTTTTTTTACAATCATTAAAAAAAGAATCAGTTAATATTTCCCATGAGTTGTGTTATGGATGGGCACGAAGCCAACACTGGGAACAATCGGATATTTCACGGCCAGCAGAAGCCGCCATGAATATTTCAGGAGCTGTTTCGTATGAAAATCCACGAATGCAGAGAATTCTCATTTCTCGTTAAAATAAAGTGTCAAAACAAAAACGTTCAAGGCTTACAACTCGGTTTAGTAAACATTGCATCTGTGGTTAGTTTTGTTATTGGCTATTCAAGAAATGAAGAAGTTATGAGAAATTAATTCAAATCGATAAAAATGTTTGGTTTCAGTTTATTACGGTTCCGACTGGAATTTCAGAAGCATTTTAAGTACAAAGCCTTAACGGTTCTCGAAATGACTAAGTATAAAATTATAATGAAAAGTATAAAACTATGCAAGATAGCTTATAAAAATATTATTTTTAATGGTAAAATCCTTTACTTTATTATTTGATCCATCCACTATTGTCAGCTGTGGAAGTTTACACATCAAAATGAGTCCCTCATTATCATCTTAAATGGCAACTCAATATATCTGGTTAGAGACTGAATAGAAGGGCTGATGCATAGAGATAAAAAGGTACAGATGTCTCGTTTCCTTATAAGAACATATGTATATGTACATCTTTATACATTTTTAGTAATAACTACTACGTCTATCCTCGAGGGTTTAGAGAAATAAGGGAGGGACTGACAAGGTCCTGGCTCTGCCATCACATGGCTAACTGGAGAAATAACTACTCGATACTCCAACTCAATGCACATTTAGCGCACTATTGGACGCGATTTCTGTTTCTTTTGCTACTGTGGTTTATGTGATTGCAGGTGGTGTAAGAGTATCTACTTTTACCAAACGCATGATAATAATGTTTGATGTACATACAGGCTACATTTGTGAGGTTAGAATAATACGAACTTGTAACTTAAAAACATAAATTGTAAAGAGTTAAGAATTCTAGAAATATTCGGTACAACTATAATTTATTTCCTGGAAGTTCCGTTCTTTTTGAAAAAAACTTTTTTTCATTTTTACGATGTTATACAAAAACCGAACAAATATACATTACCATTGACTATAGGAAGACGAAGACTCTGCGCTCATTTAGGTCCTGTGTAACCAGTTTCTTGTTCTGTGCAATTTGTTCTTTTTGTTCGGTTGACACCGGTAGCGCCAGCGGTCTCTCTCTTTCTATGTTCCTTCATCATTCTCTCTGTCTCTCTCCAGCACACGCTGGTGACTAATAGCCGAACTAATTTACACCAAAAAGTCATTGGTCTTATTTGAGATCATTCACCGTTTGTTAACAGCACAGGTGTGCGTCTATAGCAATTGCATGCATTGCCTTGGTGTTGTTTATTCCGTTCAACTTGTTGGTCACATAATGTGCATAGAATAAATGACGAGACTTATTATGTACGTGGTGTAAAAAACATCTTGGCATTTTCCCTTCATGCCATCTTGTGTTAATTCACAACAGTTGGTATGGCTTGAGACAACTCTGATCACCAAATGGACAAAGTTATTGCCTATTAGATGTAACGCTTACGGAGAGCGGGCAGACTTGTTAGTGGGCTCCAGGTGGTGCTCCGAGGTTTACACTTAGTCGCCGGCACTCCCTCGTATGTAGTACATCGATGGTCGTGTAGTGAGTGAGTGCTAGGTATGACTTCATATCCGGTCCCGAGCGTTGACCTCCCTGGTTCCTCCCCCTGTAGACGGTCCATGTACTTGTACAGCAGCCGGAACACAGTGGATGGCCAGACTACCAAGCTAGTAGTCTGATAGAGAAAATATCATATGAGTATTATTAAAAGGATTTCCAAGCTTGACAAAATGAAAGAAGAAAGATAAATAATTGCTGTAAACGCTGAGACCAGAATTTATATAACTAACTGTTGTCTTTACAACAATGAACTTAGATTTTTAAAAATAACTAAATATTTCTACATCCCTGTATATAAGACGAGAAACAGTTTTTTTCAACCAAAATCCTCCCACATTCCCCAATCAATTTTAACGAAAATGGGGTATTGACAAATTCGTCCCTTTTCGTAGTTGTACAATAAGATCTTTATTGTTCAACGTGTTCAGTCTGAAGGCCATGGACAGCTTTCAAAGTACGTTTTGTGCGATAAGAAAAACTTGCAGAGAGATTTAAATTAATCGAAAAGGAACAGGTGGTCAAATGTAAATGTAAAGAATGCAGGAGTGTCCCTTAGACCTTTAATAATTTTTGTAAATTCAGTGTCTCAGCTGGATACAGAACAAAAGTTATACCTCTAATCATATGTTAAGTTACTGCTTTTGTGAAATTTGACTTATAAACATCGTCTGTGGAAGTTTCAAATATTTTAGCTCAAACTATTTGATTGAAGTAAATTAAACGAAAGTAAAAGTTTGTGTCAGTCCAAGGGAAGCATATTCAGGGGAAACAAATCTACATATGTGCAAACATGTAGGTAAACACTTGACATTGTCAACATGACTAATTGCAGAGCTGTGTAAATATTTTATCAGCACTTTGAAGGTGGTCGTTTAATATTTAGTGCGCTTAGTGACAGTTCACAGTGTAGGTGGGAATGTTGCATTCAAAGATAATGAATCGTCACAGGCCCACAATCTAATTGGTTATTTTTATTTTTAGACACTGTAGGATACATGATTCACCTCGTTTTATTTTTACCAACAAAATGTTCATATACAGCTGAAAATTTGGTCCTAAAAAGAGTTTTTGAGGACCCATTATCAAAACTCTAGGAATAAATGTCATCTAACCTTTTGTAGGTTCTATAAATGAGCATCTTATGTCAGATTTTAACCTTTACCACTTTGAAAATTTTGATGTACGGAAGCCTAAAATCTAAAACTTTTTAACAATGATCAAATTAAAAAAAAAAAAAAAAATTGGGTGTGCGTCGGACCACACGGTGGAAGTTATACTTCTTTGGCCATTCTCATACACCCACTCACGTAAAAAAGAAAGGTATTTTTGGATTGTAATTATGGTATATACAAACCAACAAACCAAAATAACTTAAAAAAATAAGATATGCATTATATTTAGGGCGAATTGCCTAGAAGAATTAATGAAAGTCCAAATAGACCTATAATTGAGGCCGGTTAACTATAAATAATTGATATAACCCAAGAAACAAATCATTGAAACGCCATCAATACTTCACCAAAATAATTAAAAATATATCAAAATATTATTCAAAAACTACCAAAAACTCAGACATAAATCAAAACTCAAACTATCAAAACACTGAGGCACATGACACATCAACGAATATAAGAAACCTACTGATGCTATCCGGCAACCACAATCATATACACAGGTCTGGACATGGGCAGTGGAGGGGGTAAATCTTATTGAAGCCGGGATTAGTAATTCCTAGCTTAGCCACCAGCGGCGCTGCAAGACAGTAGTGTCGTCGAAATTAATCAGTGTATGTATATATTGTGGATTCGGTGACCCTACTGTCTTGCAGCGCTATCGGTGTTGAAACTTGGTACTGTTAATTCCGGCTTCAAAAGAATCTGGGATTTAAAAAAAAAAAAAAAAAAAAAGCATACAAAAAACGTACAATCGATTAATCGATAGTTCTTAAAAATTTGTTCTTACTTTTCAGCGTGACGCGGTTTCTCGACCAACATCACATCCCAAAGTGTCTAACGGGCGCAAAGAAGTATAACTTCAAAATTTAATTAGGATGCTGTAGTGCGATAACAAGTATCCTAAAGGAAGGAAGATGTTGACCACAGTTAACACAGATTGCTCGTGGTATAGTGGAAACTGAGTGTTTTTCACTGGGAAGAGGTACTTTACGTACTGTTCTAGTTGAACTTCGTTTCTAAAATCAAGGGAATTGATAGATCGAGATTTATATTCGTGTACCAGTTTTGGTCCTCCCTACTCTGGACTGTAGACTAGCAAGCCTGACAACCACGCTCAGTCCGCACACGGTCGACGCGCTGCAATGCGGACAGTCCACACACTACAGAAAAATAGCGTGACATATATTTAGCTTGGAATTGAATAATCCGTACATAGTTAGTTTTGTTAAAAACAAGTTCCATGTTAAATCTCCCCCATTTATAGAAACGATTAGCCTTTAAAAACTTGAATTTTAATAGCAATCAATTAATAAAATCATCCCACACGTACGAGAAGACTTAGTACACGTACGAGAAGACACCTACTTAGTACTTGTCGCTGTACAAGGTATGTCACACCTCATTAGTTGTCTGTCATCTGTACATGTAGGTTGCCGTGGCCTAGGTTAGATTCATGTGTTAAGTCAAACGAGGTGGAAGGAAGTAAGGTCATTTCCGCGTGCCGCTCATCGTTTCTCCGGAGTTATGTGCCGCGCGAGGCCGCCCGCCCGCACCTTCCCGTATCGTCCGCGCGTGAAAGTAGCCTGACCTTCGCCTTGTCATTACAGCTGTAAAGCATATCAGCTGTAATCAGAACCTTATGGAGGCTTTCGTTTAGGTGTTGACATTTTTGTCTTGGAAATTTAATTGTAGACCACATTATTTAACAGTTTAATGGATAATAACGGATGTAGTATATAAATGATAAGATGAAAACAATGTAAACGACTGTCAAGTGTTTTCTGTCAAATAAGTTTCAAAACATTTTTTATTCCCTTTTTGAAAATTATTCCAAAAGCTAGTGCAACATGAAACTCGCTGTGAATTCAAGTTGTATGTAACTATATTATTGATTTAATTATTTCAATACCGATTTTACATTTGTTTTAACAACTTAACTAGTTCAATAATTAAATGTCTTCCATCATAAACAATGGGAATACATGAAATTTGTTACAATAATGAAGTGCCATTAAGTGTCTGGCTAATTGTAACTAATGACTATATTATAATTTACCATACATTATAAATACAAATATATAAGTATAATGAATGTACATTATAATTGGTACATGTAAATGGTAAATGTCACTGTCAATTCACTCATGTTAGGCCAACCCCTTTCCCGTGATTTACCCACCTACCAAAATCTCGTAACACAATTCTTCCCTGTACTACAGAGTTTAGGTGTTCAAAGGTAATTTAGTTTTGGTTACACGACAAATTAATTAAATTATTTATGTATAAACTAATAAAAGTAACATTTAACCTTGTTTTAGAAGTGTCAAGAAGTATAGATTGGCAAATCTTCATTGTCAGTGTTAGGTTGAACTTGTAACCGTACGCTCAGTTACATTATGTCAACACAGTTACGGTCAGTTACATTTATGCAAACTTCATAAGACTTGACTTAGGGAACTTTAGGTTTACTAATAGTTTGTTCCACTATCAAAATATATTGTACAAAGAACATATTCTGAAACACTCGTATGTTAAGATGAGTGCGTTGTTTATTGACGGACCTAATTCACTGTGGTATCGTGTTATTTATACTTTTGCCGGTCAGTCCGTCATGGTTGGCACACCTGTCGGCCGTACAGTGCTGCGTCACCTCCGGTAATATGAGAGTCGTGCGTGGGCGGGACAATACCGACACATTGAAGAGCCACTGCACTCGGATAGATGGGGGAGATAACGGGGCGGATCATAGACAGCTGGACTGGCCAGAGGGCCTAGAGTGACCGTGTTGAAGGGAACCTGTTATTGATGAAGCCGTGTGTTTTAGAAGTAAGGAGATTGTGCTGTAAGATGCTCCAATAATTCGTTCAGAACACGTTGTTCGATTATTTTGTAAAAATATGATATTATGGAAATTGTGCGATAGTTTTTCCTCTCAATAGCTGGCAAACAAAAAATTTTTTTAATTTTTCCATTAGGTTTTAGATAGAACTAGGGTATAAGTTAGTGCAATATTTTATGATTTTTGCATAAATCTCCCTTTCTTATGAAGATATTATTTTTGGTTTTATGGTAGTAATTATTTCTTGAACTCATTTTTATAAATTAGTATCTATATATTCATTTTTATTTCATATATAATGCTAGTATTTTCTTTTTTAACGCTGTTTCTATTTTGCTATCTGCTATATTTTGTATACTGTTATCCTCGTATTCTGGTTTCTAGTTAAAAATATCCTCATCTAAAAGTAGGCTATTTATTTCAATTCCTCGCTTTTTATATGTGACAATTTTTGTATGACTTTCTTTTTCATAGTTTTATAAGAACAGTATATACACGTACATTTACACCTACACGTACATTTTTAGTGTCGATCGAGGTCTGCTATGTTCATGGAGATACACGAGACGGAGCGGCCGGTGAACACGGGCCATAAACCAGGCACACTGCAGCAGGCCCCTCACCGCACATTTACAAACAATGCTGGAAACGGGCGTTCGTGAGCCGCAAACTGCTGGAGCCGGCCTTCAAGGTCTCGGCTGACCGCCGTGGCTTTGCATTTTGGACTTGGGAACAGTGGCTGACTCAAGGGAATAAACTTTGAGACTCTGCAGAGGCAGTCGATATTTTGTATTTATATCACATAAGAGCAACGTTAAAAGTGTGAGAGATACTAGAGAAGACTTTTTTTTTAATTTTTTGAAAAACATTGATTTGTGTTAACGTACAAATGTGTATTGTTAATTATTTTAACTTTAGTTTATTTTTTATCTTTTTAATGAATTTACAAATATACAGTTTAAAAAGTGGACTCTCTAATAGCTTTTACGCTCTTTCATACGCTGTAAAAATTATAGTTTTCTGACAATCGTTAAGTCTGATCCGCATTTAACAATGTTTTAATGGGAATATATGGTGACTCCCTCTGCAGATGGTGTGGATCAGTACTGCATGTATAGTTACGGCGGGAGAACGACAACGTAGCGCATGTCAAAAATCTGTCAACCTGTCAGAGAGAAAATCATCTAAGAACGACAAAATGGCACATGGTCTCCACGTCCGATTATGTCATAACCCGAGTTTGACATGGGTTTGGCACGGGTTCACAATACAGGCTGAGAATCTTGAAACTGGAGCACCACTAGTTTTATCATTAATATCATGAATTATAGTTTTTGAAATGTATAGAATTACTATAGTATAGAACAGATTTTGGCTGAACTTGTACAATGTAAATATTAAATGATGATACCCTCTGTTTTACTGGAACATCTTTTATAATAAATTATTGAAATGTACAAAATTTGTACAATACTTTCCTACCCTATACTTCACGGATAACCATAGCAACAAATATAAAGTACGTGATTCTACTACAAGTATTTAATAACGTTTTAGAAATTTATGGTTTCTTAGATATATAAATTCATGTTTTGATTACATTTTGCGTTTGATTTTATTATTTAATCCTAGGGTGTATTCAGTGTTTCATTTTAATTTTATTTATTAGTGTAAATAACAAATAGCGTGTGGTATTTATTTTTCACAGTGTACTAAACTGTAAATAGCATATAGTAACATATCATAAATATTAATAAACTACATCTTTTATTCGGAAACATAAACATTACACTATGTCAACACATTGCCTACGTTAAAAGTTATGATTAGATTATTTTTGTGATTATGTTGTGTTTACGTTTATAGCATTGTTTGCAATATTTGTTAATGTTGTGTGAACAATTTTGACTTTTATTGTATATTTTGTAGTGTTGGTTAATATGATGAAATAACACCTTTGTATAGGTAAATTTGTGTAGGTAAAGTTGACAGTTAAGTATTAGGTAAAAAATTCATGTACACAACAAGTTAACGTCTAACAAAATTGAGTTTTATAAAGTTTTTTGTACCAAATACATATTTTGTTGTGTAATCGGTCGTGTATATTCATTTTCCTTCTCCATATATATTTTACGCTACTGCTAGCTCAACAACGACTCAAATAACTGGTATCTTGGAAAGAAAGTTTTAAACGATATACAATTATTGTTGAATTGCAAAACATCCAAATAACAAATTTACGTACAGGTTTTATTTTATTCTATTGAACAACAGTACAACATAAGTGGCACGTAAGTTCACAACTTCTCCAGAGCTTTCATCCGAGCTTTAATAGCAGGTAGGTAACATTAGAACTGGATAGATCAGGTAGTTTTAGGTGCGACAAAATAGCGCGTCCGGGAAGGGTGGGGACGCGCTATTTTGTCGCACCCCCAACGATAATTATTTATGACCACCTTTAGCCAGGTATAACGCGCGATTTTGTCGTAGATTCAGTTACGGTAACATTACTTTTATATTCTTAAGTAAATGCAGTTGTTTTAAAGGACTTAAATCATTTTAAAATGGCATTAAATTGATCAGTGCGTATGTTTACGCATATAAAAGTAATATATTAAAACTACTATACATGTCATAAGGATTACAATGTTATCAAGTAATTAATGTTCTGAAGCCAATAAAACGTTCTTTCAGAAAATTGATTGGAATTTTTTTAGTTAATATTCTGAAACTTATAGGTAACATGTCTGTCAATCAGGGATAAAATAGAAATAAGGTAAATTTATGGGTTTTCAGCAATAAAAGTATAAAGTTAGTGCATAGTGAAACTAGTTAACTTTCTGGTACTTGTTTTGTTCCAAGTAGTATAAAAATTATTAAAACTTTAAATAAACTTTTAAAATCATACGTCATAACAAACAATTAAACGAGGAAAACAACGATGTGTTTTAACTTTTTATAGACCTGTTAGGTTTTTAGCAAAGAATCTTCAAACTTGGGTACACATAATTTTTGCAACGACAGTAAACCTATCGCCTTAAAATTGCAGTTTGTACCGTAACTTTTTGTCCTTATTTTTATTTAAACTTTTGTCTGTTGTGTATTACTTGCTTGTAATTTATATCAACACGTAATATGGTAAGTTAAGACAATGTTCACAAATTTTGTTTTTGGGAAAACATTTATTGTAGCCTTTATGTATTTTTATTCAATATTTGCTTTAGAGAAGAGACTTTAACGGTTAGTTGCACGTATGTTCTTGTGACTGTGCATTTTGACGTAGGTCAACGTAGTTTTATCATTATAAATTCATCACATCTGAACTCAAATGTTACTAATAAAATCAAGTTGTGTTTATTAGTAACATAAGATGTGTGTCTTAAGCTACTTCCCCTTCCTCTCTCCCTATCCGTATTACTGTTTTTTGTTTTGTTAATAGTGGGGGAGTCCTCACTGATCTTGATCATCTCAAACGGCTGTTAACACATTCTTCTGGTTGCAATTAGTTTTATGGTTGGTTCAGTCAAAAGCTGAATGAGGTGGAGGTATATTGGTTCGTTTTTCTTCTGCTACAAATTATTATACACTGTCATTATATTTAAACATTACATTAAACACTCCAGCCCTTCCCCTGAGCATTGATTTCCCTAGATAATCAATGCTCTGAGGGTTGAAGGTGGACAACGCCTTCCGATATCTAAGTCGGCAATTTGAGTACAGTAGCTACATTGCGTTCATCGGTTAGCAGGCGTTTCCTGCCCCTTGTGTATGCGATTGTCTGGACTCAAGCCTAGTAGAGTTTCATTTAAAAAATTGAGTAAATAATAAACACAATTGAAGAATTTAGTTCAACTAAAATTTTTACGTGGGTGAAATATTTCTAACCAACAAATTAAAAAGTTTCTTGCTTAATGACTTTTTAGTGTTTTGACTGGAAATATTCTGTACAACTTGCTAATTTAAACATGGAAATTAACAGTTGTATAGATTTTTTGTAATCAATAATTTATAATTTCAGATTCAGGTGTTTATGACGATTAAAATTATAGGCAAACAAAAGCATTGCGTTAACGTACAACCTCTGGAGCGACTGATATGTATTTTGATGTCAACGCTCGGAATTAAACACATTTTTAGCAATCCACTCTGGAGGGTCTTGCGTTGACGTCACAAATACTTTGTGTGAACGTATGAAAATTCAACTAAGCCCAACTCCTCTACAGTAGCCTTGGTAGGGCCTACACTTAGTGGTCTGAAAATTGTTACGTACAGTTGTTATAGCACTCTCACCCACCCATACACGTACAGTGGTTGTGTCAATTCTACGAACGTGTTTGGGCCAGTTAACAACATTGTAACTGTATGTATGTCTGTGGGCAGGTAGTTCAGTACCACTCTACAGTAAGTGTATGGGTGGGCGGGTGGGTTTATACCACTATAAGTGAATGGGTAGGTCAGTGGGTACCACTCTACGTATATAGTTGGGTGGGTGAGTCGGTACCACTGTACGTGTATGGGTGGGTAAGTACGTGTATTGGTGGGCGGGTGAGTCTGTACCACTGTACGTCTGTAGGTGGGTGGGTGGGTAGTTCAGTACCACTCTACAGTACGTGTATTGGTGGGCGGGTGAGTCTGTACCACTGTACGTGTATAGGTGGGTGGGTAGGTCAGTACCTCAAATATGACAGATATAACATCTTCTCCTAGGTAATTTTTTTTAACTTGACATAGACGTTCTCAAGTATTTTCCCACCATTTGGCTTAAATACACTACAAACCGAGATACCTTTGACATAGACGTTCTCAAGTATTTTCCCACCATTTGGCTTAAATACACTACAAACCGAGATTCCTATTTTAAAATATCACAAGATGTTTAAAGGCCATATAATTAAAGAAATTTTACTAAGCTACAAAGAAGATAGAAACAGAGGTCGCTCTTCCATGGCCGCAGTGAACACCTAGGTGGCAGTCTGTAGTAATAATTACTACGTTTATCCTTGGTCAATGGTATTGGTCCTGACATCCGTATGGAAAACTGGAGAACTAACTACTCGACACACCAAGATTCTATCACTGGAAAACCATTTAGCGCAATTTTGGATGCGACCTCTGTTTCTCCCTTTCTTGCTTCTCTGTGATCTAGCCAAGTCATGTCATTTTTACGCTGATGACTAGAAAAAAAGGTAACGGTATAAGTAGTGAGGACCTCTTGAGGAAAAATATCAGAGCTAATGTATTATTAATGGTGAGGATGTCGTTAAAGGACGGCACTGAAGTGTCATCAGAAGAGCTGACATTAAGGAAAAAACACCAGGCAATTGTAGCTGCTCTAAACTGTGTGAAACCATTCTAAGTGCATTAACTGTTATTAATCTCCTTGCAAAAGTGAAACCTATTTCCTGCTCTACTGGTTATGAATTATCGTTTAACATTGTGTGCTTGGAATATTATTTATATGTGCAAAAAATTATTGGTACCAACACAGTTGAAACCATAAAGAAATAACTCATTGCGTTGTGAGAGACTTCAGTGAAGACTTTGTGAATTTTGGAATGAGTAAATTTCCTCGCATATTAAGGACTTCCTCGCATATTAAGGACTTCAGACTCTTATTCTGTAAGAAAAAAAGTAAAATTAAATCATTTCTCTGAAAAACTTTATTTTATTCAAAAACATTACTTTCCATACAGCGAGGCTTTGGTAAAGTTTTATTTTAAAACATTTAAAAAAATACACTGTTGCTATTCAAACTAGGGAATTAAAACTAATTTAGAAAATGGTTCAATTTATTTATTAAACACTGCATCTCTAAATAATTAATGTAAT
Source organism: Stictocephala bisonia (assembly GCA_035578905.1). Classification (NCBI taxonomy): domain Eukaryota; kingdom Metazoa; phylum Arthropoda; class Insecta; order Hemiptera; family Membracidae; genus Stictocephala; species Stictocephala bisonia. The sequence goes on along the minus strand of JAQJVL010000337.1, from coordinate 502,547 downwards.
TAAAAAATTATTTCTCCAAGAGAATTCGTAAAATGTTTAAGAAAACCGTTAAATTATTTCGACATGTATTTGCTTTTTACATGTAGAAACAGCTGCTATGTAGAAACATGATGAATATGCCTTTAATTTTGAGACACCTAGTGGTTCGGATCCTCGATTTCGGTCATAGTAATTATGGTACTATTGTATTCTACCAATAATGTGTGTAGTGGTATTGATTTTGGTAGATTGTTAAATTTTACAGTTGTTGGTCTTTGTAAAGTTATTTTGGGATCCTGTGTTACGCTAAACTACATAACCTACAAGTTGGAAATAAGTTTTGAAAATGTATTAATGTGATAGGTATTTAATACGTGGCCATAATAAATTATTGTGATTAACGGAGTAACAAGACAGACACGAAAATAAACGTTACATGAGTAAAAAGTGAAATTCGTCCAGGTGTTCCAAATTGACCCAGTGATTGTAGTTTAATGAAGGGGTCCACTTTACGTAACCTGTAGGATCCTCCGTGAGGTCGTTGATGATGTGGTAGGTTGTAACAAGTCAAGAGCGATGATTGACGGGGATCAGAGAAAGAAAGGAGTGCGGGAGTCCAGAGGCACCTTGACCTTGCCTCAGAGCGGAGGGGAAAGTGACGGAACCTTGACACCTCATTCAGGGCAAAGACGAAGCACGGATGGATCACTTGATAATAGGTGTCGTTTGGAACTATAAATAACTTCAGTTGACGTAATTGTATGGCACTGCCACGCTAAATGAAATGAAAGTCTACAATCATTCGTAACTAGAGGAATATTTAAGCCTAGTCAGTTAATTATATTCACTATTGTACGTTATCTAAGCTAATGAAGTCTCTAAACTGTTCATACACTCATAAGTTTACTCTCTATAAGACAATGAATATAATGACATTTAACTTGAATTCTGATTTTCCACTGATAAGCGTCAGTTTTCGCATCTGACAGTTGGTGCTTACTAAAGGATATAACTTGCTAAGTTGAGGTAGGTTGTGCAGAAATAGATTAGTCTAGATTTTATTCTAACAAAACCTTATCCGTGACACTCTTGTGAATAACAAAAAATAATTTAAAAAAACGCGCTTCTCCGAACTTCTCAGTAGTGTTGTAACATTACAATTTGCAATTTTTTAATTGGACGGTACTTTCAGATAATTTTTAAAAATTTTAAGAGAGAAATTATTTCTTATATTTTGGTAATCAGTGAAGTCTTGAAAAGGAAGTTGGAATAAAATTGGTTTTCTTTACCTGCAGTTCATTTACTCTTTTCTTTAAATTTATATATACCATTTGCAACAAATTTCAATGAAGAAAATGTAAACTGTAATGTACTATATTTTGCAGGTTCTGGCAAGCCGTTAAAGTATTGTCTGGATAAAACCTGTCAGGACGTTTTGATGTCTACCTTGTACTTGCATCTGTGATGTTTTACTTGAAGAAATGAATCAAAACATCTTAAATTCACATTTTAATGAAAAAAATCACATAGTATGCATTTATTAGCAAAGCCACAGTGAATGTTCTAGAACAAATAGGAGATTACAAATCAGACTAATAGAAGTCAAATACTGTAGTCCAAAGCACTCTTACTTATTCCATAACTAACGTAATTAGCCATCATCATCATCGTCATCATCAAGGGTGTTCTGCCCTCAGGCATGTCCTGTTGTAGCCTTCCGCCAAACCTCTGTTTTCAGCAAGTCTTATTGTCTCATACTTCCCTCCGATCCTTACACTATCCACCATATGATATATATTTCTTTCCTTTCCCCTCTTTCCTCAAACTTTCTTTCCATAGTTGTACTCATCAGGCTCTCTCCTCTCTTCATATAACATGATCATCATAAATTGTTCTTCTTGTAATTTTCAGTATTTCCTTCTCTAATCCCACTCTACTCAGTGCGTCTTCATTTCACAGTCTATCCCCATCCTATTCTCTCCAATCTTCTCCAAATCCACTCTTCGTTGCTTTCAATCTCTTCTTGACTTTTTTTGTAAGAGTCATGTTTCCGTTCCATACAATTAAACGCTCCAAATAAAACAGTTCTTAAATCTTTTCCTTAGCTTTTTATCAAACGGCCAACAAAGTTAACCTCTATTTTATTTAATATGTTTCCTATAGCAATTCTTACTTTTACTTCCATTCTGCAAATTATATCTCTTTAAATCATACTTACTAGACATTTCCTAGAAACGGGGGTAAGGGATTTTCAAAACGCACCATTGGTAGCGTGTAGCATAATTGTACTTGAATCCCACGATATGTATTTGATGATATCGCTTATTAACGCCAGTTCCCCCCCCCCCCCCCGCTTAAGTATAAGTGCCCGCTTGATTACTATACTCGATCTAATGAATCTCCCAAATAGACATGAGCGCGCTTAGTGGCGCTTGAGTGAAGAACTGACGCCCAGTGTTGCCAAGAGTACGCTGCGGCTGGAAAGCTGTAACAATATATAAATACAAAATAACATTTTCACTACACTACTATGAGTTCAGCTGTTTTCGTTATGTGTTTACAACCTGCGAAACATCATATTTTCAACAGCTGTCTATTGTTTACTACCGAAAGTAACATTGTTTACAAACGAAAATTTTCCACAGTCAACAACACCTGTTTTTAAAACATGTTTCTAATTTAATAAACAGTTAACATTCCAAAAATGAGTTTTTATTCCGTAGTGTAGTGAAAAGTATCGTTCAAAACTCGAGTGAAAGTGTTTTGCATGTTCTCGACCATTTGAAGTGCTCGACAAGTCTCGCACTTCAAACATATGGTCTTGAACATGTAAAACCCCACCTTCCACTCTTGCTATGAAATATACTATTTTAGGAACTGTAAACAATATGAAAATCCATGATAATAAATGTTTACATTAACACAAATTCACATATTCAGACAAGTAGGTTATTAGAAAGGTGCAAATAAAGAACTGAAATGTGAAAACCATGCAGAATGTCAAGACGTCGTTACGGTTAATAACATCACGCCATTGGTCGCAGTATTCCCAAACTCTTCGTAGGTATCGAATTTTCTGTAGAAGCGCTCCGAAGTCTCAATTTGGGGAATTCAATAAATTGTCTACAGTTTAAATTTAATACTTTAGTAGTATCTTTGATTAAATACACCTGCAATATTAATATGTCATTTAATAAGAATATTTAATTTGATTAGTTAGAGAGGTCTGTCACTAAACTGCATTACATTTACATGGAACTACACTAGCGCTCCACAACTGCAACCCAAAACAGCTGATAGTTTCAGCATCAAAATTTAACTACCATTGGATGGGAAATCTACATGTGTGTTTGTAAAATCAATTGTAGTAGTACGCTAGCCAAATACCTTAGCCTTATTTCTCAGCATATTTATAATATCCATAGTGCAAATTTATTTGCTATTATATACATTTTTCGTTCCACCGATCCTATTCCTCTACTCCTAAATCGTTCCTTCGGGTAACGGGATTCCAACAGTCTACTGGCACCTGAAAACTCGCTTCAACTTGTCCGCTTATAGAAAAGTGGCATTTTATGTAATATCGCAGGCTGCTAGTGTTGGCGATGATTCAGTTGGCAGTGGTGCTCGATCATTTGCCTTCGTGACGCCGTGTCATTTGTCACATATTATCTGGAGACAGCTGATTTGTTGGTTTGGCCGTGTCTCTTGTCATTTCCCACTTTCAACCATCAATATACGTTCTTCGTATTGATTGATTTTTTATCCTTTATATGTTTTGTATTTCGATAACAAATTGATTTGTACTTCAACAAAGGAGCAAAGTACATGCGGTGATTGATATTCGAATTTCGTGTTTGACAATGGACACCCCTCTGATAGCTTCATAGTGTGACAATATTGTGAAATGAACGGTTACTTTGAAATGGTTCCATAAAAACTACTTGGACGAGTTACTTTTAAAGGTTTGTTTAGTGTCAACAATCTTAATATATGAAATAAAAAAAAAAAACTATGCTCTCACTCATCACGACATCTCCGAAACCACTGGATAAATGTTGATGAAATTTGGAGGGACGATCACTTTTGTATCATAGACATCCACTAAGAATGGAATTTGGCTAGTATTTTATTGTGAAATGTTTATGGTAAGCTCTACCAACTCTATGGGCTTACAAAAAGAATTAATGTCTCATTAACTTGTTAGAATTATTAAATTAATCTTATACCTAACTAATCAAAATGAATCAAACTGTCATCCATCCACTAGAAATAATTTTATTATTATTCTCGCTATAGTGATAGGTTAAAGATGACTCAAGCGCGATTTCACTCATAAAAACGTGTTCTTAAACACATATATCACTATAAAAAACAAATTAGTTCAAGCAAGATCTCCAGCATCATTTTTTTAAAGAATATAACATGGTGGACACTAAAAAATTAGTTTGAAAATCATTGCTTGATTACTTTAAGTTTGGCAGCAAATTAAAACTCAGACTTTTGTCATTTCAGACCAGTGGTGGCGCGAGGCCGTTCCGCCAGTACCATAGTTACTTTATTTGGACTATAAGTAGACTTAAGGGTTTCTAGACTATAAAACGTTGTTATCCGGAAAAACGGCAGCAAGCTGGGCTTTTGCATTGATGTGATGGTTTAGAGAGAACCAGGCAAGTGTAAGCAATGCAAAGAATCACCCTGTAGTGATTTCTTATTTTATAGTTTTGAAGATCTAACTAAAGGACGGCAAGTTTTAATTTTCACACCTATAACTGGAATGTTTTCATCAGTAAAAGAATTTAAAATCCTTAATACATTCTGTTATATTTCTTCTTGAAACAAACGGTCAGGTAATCTTTTCGCAATCGTAAAGTTTTGTGTTAGTACTGTTGAAAGTTAGGAGGGTGCGGATTGGTAAATACAACAGTAGAGGATTGATATTTTATTCTGATACTTGTCCCCCTGTACACAGATAGTCTATCTCCTTTACCGTTCAGAGGTCTAGGGATCTAGCGTTATCTACAACTTACTTAATTGATCTCCCATACCTAACAGCTCATTATAACGGTGAGTGTGCAGTTGTAATGGCCTCTGTACGATTATTGTTGGATTACAAGCATTGTGAATATACAGTTGTACCTTTCTAAGGTTTACTATTCGAATACACTAATTTTTTTATGAACGATTATTGTATTAAGTTATAAACAATTGAAAATAATATCATCTTCTGAATTTAAAATCAATGTTGCGTTTTAAAAGTTTTACAGCACTAGTTATGTTATTTTCCAACAAAACGAAATAATGAAATAGTATTTTTCTATTTTAAACTTTACATTGAAACTCTATAAAGAATGCTTAGTGTACTCTTAAGCATTGTATTTGTAAATTCTTTTCATCCAAAAGTTTTAGTCTTTTAAGCGTAACTGTATTAATTACAACGAAATATTCATATGGGGTATTCAACAAGTAAACAATTAACTATTATTATTCACACGTACGGTAACACAGTTGCGGACAATGTAGCTGAACATTCCGTTAAAGATCATAAAACGCTCTGTATCAGCATTTACTATAGAAACAAGAAAACTGACCGCCCTTATGGGTCCATTAAGCCGATTTTCCTGTTCGGTGAAATTAGTTCATGTTCGGGTTTCATAGGTAGCGCCAGCGTTCTCCCCAGCACACGCTGAAGTGGACTAGAAGTAGTATTACTGGTATTAGCCGAGCTAATGGTACGCCAAACAAACGTCCCAATGTTTATTTTAAACCAAACACTGTCAGATAGCGGCACAGGCGTGCGTCTACAGCAAATGCATCCTTGAAGACTCTTTTTGTTTCTATGGTCATTGCTATCAGCAATGTGTCAGTTGCTTCCGCTATAGATTCAGAAAGCGATTATTTAGGTAATTTAAGTTTCCTACTCTTTAAAATGCTGACATAGATTTTAGGTTCAACATTGTATATTGACTGAACACACTTTAAAGTACTTAACATTTACCCTGTCTAGTTGTTTGTATCAGACACCATGTTACTTTCGAAAAACGAGATTGGAAAAATTACACTTTGTTATATGGTGAATGCTGGCCTCAATATAACCCTCTGCGTTGTAAACAGTAGGAAAATTAAATTGACGATATAAGGCATCGCCGGAAATGGGGAAATTAAGCCATTGTTTAAGTGTGAACATTCCCAGGATGCAGAGCATACCAGACCCGCCAACCTTGATCATTTGCACCAGTACTACCAACAAAACAGTTTTTATAACTGACACATCCTCTCCTATTTTAAATCGTTCTGCGTCGATGCCTCCCGGTCTCTCCCACGGGTATTTCGTTTTGCTTTGAAAGTGAATCGTAATTACCTACATTAAAGTAGATGTTCTCGATTTTTATATGCATTCTGTGTAATTTGAGCTTACACTCTTATACTTTGGGTTATGGTTAGGACTTATGACGGTCTGATGGTAAACATGGTAATATGAACGGGAAACGTGGTAATATCCGTTCGTACGTTGATTGGAAGCATGGATAAACAAACTATATACTGAATCCTCGTCCACGCTAAACCGTGTCACCAGATTATGTAGTTTGTGGACTGTCCGCTTTGCAGCGCGTCGTTCGTTTGTGGACTGAGCGTGGTTGTCAGATGGTGCCAGTTCACAGAGACTTCAAAAATATTACTTAATTTTTTAAAGTTATGTATTTGTAATTTAGGAAAGACACAATGGTCAAACTCAGCACTAAAATATACTAGATTACATAACATGCATTGTTTAATTTATGATTTTAATTGCAATGTCCATATGTTATTCATGTGATTATACATAAATAATTCATATAAATTGTAAAATTCACTTTTGTACATTCACTAAAATGTAAATTTGTTCAAATAGGTTCAGTGACTCACCGACACATGTGAATCTAGTTCAGTAACAGGGTGAGGAAATAGGCGATGGTAACGAAAGGAAAGTGTGCCTCTAGTGTGACAGGAAGCTGTACTGTATTACCATAGAGCGGCTTGATGTGATCTGTCGGCCTAGTGTGTACATGGACGACCGGCGAAGTTACGTAACTTACAAGACTGGTAGGACGGGTAACATATAGATGGTAATTTGATTAACCATTTATATGTTAATCTTTTAAGTCTTTAGTAAGTTGAAGAAAGTTAATCGTTGTTCAAAATAACATGCGGATTATTAATATACACTAGTATGAAGAACACATGGGGTTTCAATGAATTTTCTAATTTGTGATTTTTGTAATCAAAATAACAGCACATTTTGTCAATAAACGTAAGTTTAGGTTATAGTATAATATAAATTCATGGTATTTTACTAATTATCGACAACCTAGAAGGCTGTGGAATATAGAGGTGAAGTTGTGCGTCATGATGTGGTCAAAGGTGACCCCACCAACGCATGAACAAATATTTGCCAACCAACCTGTCTTACGACATCATCATGACTTTTGTTTTCAATTTTAATCATAATAAAGAGTTTCATATTTTTTACCATCTGTGGAGATGTGAACACTTGAATCTTTCACGTTTATTGAGTAATGAATGGCTTAGAAAAACAAAATGGCACATGTTTTATTGTCTTTCTCCAATGTTAGTAAGAACTGTTAAGTTAGCGTCGTAGAGATAAGGTCTAGTAGCAGAAAAAATAACACTCCAAACTGGGTAGCAAACCTTTTACTTAAAATGAAGCTCCTAACCACCCGAACCAACGTTCACTTGTAACCCGACTGCCAGTCTCCTTACACCTAACCACCCGAACCACCGTTCACTTGTGACCCGACCGCCAGTCTCCTCACACCTAACCACCCAAACCACCGTTCACTTGTGACCCAACCTCCAGTCTCCTCACACCTAATTACCCAAACCAGCGTTCACTTGTGACCCAACCGCCAGTCTTTGTTCAATATTTGTTCATACGTTGGTGGGGTCACCTTTGACGACATCATGACGCACAACTTCACCACTATATTCCACAGCCTTCTAGGTTGTCGATAATTTGTAAAATACCATGAATTTATATTGTACTATAACATAAACTTACGTTTATTGACAAAATTTGCTGTTATTTTGATTACGAAAATCCTAATTTGGAAAATTCATTGAAACCCCATGTGTTCTTCATACTAGTGTATATTAATAATCCACATGTTATTTTGAACAACGATTAACTTTCTTCAACTTACTAAAGACTTAAAAGATTAACATATAAATGGTTAATCAAATTACCATCTATATGTTACCCGTCCTACCAGTCTTGTAAGTTACGTAACTTCACCGGTCGTTCATGTACACACTAGGCCGACAGATCACATCAAGCCGCTCTATGGTAATACAGTACAGCTTCCTGTCACACTAGAGGCACACTTTCCTTTCGTTACCATCGCCTATTTCCTCACCCTGTTACTGAACTAGATTCACATGTGTCGGTGAGTCACTGAACCTATTTGAACAAATTTACATTTTAGTGAATGTACAAAAGTGAATTTTACAATTTATATGAATAATCATTTATGTATAATCACATCCTGCTTCGCCGTAGCCTCGATTGTCGTGAATTAATTGTACTGAATTTTTAATTTTTGTTTTTGTGACACTAACTTTAACGTTCTTTACATATTTACAACCACTCTTAGGAAGCAACCCCTATATTTTTGAATATTTAAGTGTTATAATCCTCATTCTATCAAACTTTACTTCCTTCTAGTGATAACAATGGCCAAAACAATTCTAAAATGGCTTTTAAAAACCTAGTTTCTTCTAAAATATATACATTAATAACAAGTATTCAGGGTCGTAAAATATAAGTGTGACGACCATCTGATTAACTGCGTGGTAGTGATGTTTGTTAAATACCACCTTGGAAATCCAATCCCAACCTGAGTCCCAAAAATTCAAAACAGACCATCTGGTTACACTCGGTTGTTTGTTTATCATTGTGACATTAGTTTATAACACTGTCTAAGGAATCCTTAGTAGATAAATAACCATATTTCTCCATATCATGATGAACAGTGTCTTATTTTATTTTTATTACAAATGTAATTCATGGCCACAAAAATTTCTTGGTTCAGTTTTTGCATTGTCTCTATTGCTTAAATCTGTTCAAAGATGCCATTTCCTTGACCTTGTGCCTGACGACCGCCTTATCATGTTTCAGAGGAGCGGCAGTCACAGCACGCCGAGACAGACGATGAAGGCATCGAGAGGGACTCGGGAGACTGTGAGGACGAGTCTGCCCACATCTCGCTGGACCAAGTCCTTCAGGTATGTCTCACATTAAGCCTCATTAAATAAGGTAAGAGTTATGTGATTAAAACAGTTGTGACTGTGCATGTGATAATTGCCTGGGAGACTGTGCGTTAAGTCAAACCCTGATCTGAATATTTAAAGTACTCTGAACATAGTTGCATGCAATTTTAAATTTTTAGTTTCATATTTAGGAGCAGTATTATGCTATATTTAATGAGACCGGTTTTGACGCGTCTGAGTGTACTTCTGACGCACTATGTTCCCAGAATACTGCGTTTGACATTCGACTGATACAATTAAATAAATTACTTTTTTCCTTAGAACTCCGCTTGAAGACCATTTATAATTAGTTAAAATAATAATACAATAGAATAATATATAATAAATGCCATAAGAACAATCGATGAACAATAGGAAACAACAATGTTAAGTCCACGATCATAACATTTTTCTTCACACTGGTGGACGTGTAAGCCAGTAACACCGTGCTTGTATGGGTGGGCGGGTGGGTCAGTACCACCGTTCTTGTATGCGTGGGTGGGTGGGTGGGTCAGTAACACCGTGCTTGTATGGTTGGGCGGGCGAGTCAGTAACACCGTGCCTGTATGGGTGGGCAGGTGGGTCAGTACCACCGTACTTGTAGCCTGGGCGGGTGGGTCAGTAACACCGTGCCTGTATGCGTGGGCGGGTGGGTCAGTAACACCGTGCCTGTATGGTTGGGCGGGTTGGTCAGTAACACCGTGGATGTATGGGTGGGCAGGTGGGTCAGTACCACCGTGCCTGTATGGTTGGGCAGGTGAGTAAGTAACACCGTGCTTGTATTGGTTGGATGGTGGGTCAGTAACACCATGCCTGTATGGGTGGGTGTGTGGGCCAGTACCACTGTGGATGTATGGGTGGGCAGGTGGGTCAGTACCACCGTGCCTGTATGGTTGGGCGGGTGGGTCAGTAACACCGTGGATGTCAAATTCACAATATCATACAAGTTGGTTATAAAACAAGTGTATTCAAAAAACTGAAACGTAGCATCAGTGCAAGTCGTAAAGGCGTTGCTATGATTGTAGCTGGTTTACATCGTAACGCCATTGGTCCCTTGCATTCTCAATCTACTTTTAGTTCCAGCATTAGCTGTAAGAGCGCTCTGAAGTCAAGTCGAGACATTCATAAAAATATCCAGACAATAAAAATGAAATATTTTTATTGTCTGGAAGTATTAGTGTTCTAAAAGTCCTGAAATTGTCACACGTCTTCCTTATTAGATTACTATTGTTAGATTGTTATTTGTAGCCTTTTTGATAAGTATTTAAGCATGGGGCCTTTGCCGGTTACCTCCGTTGAGTGGCCAGTTAGTCGAGCGGCTAGTTGGTCGAGCGGCTACATTCTCATTAACAAGAGTCGGGGTTTTGACAGGTATAACGCGACTTCGTTGAGCGGCGATGTTTTCTAGTTTGTGGTTATACGCATAATATAAATTGATTACACTAATACTTTATCAATAGTTATATACATAGTTGAAGTTATGACTATTTTTTAAACGAAATATTTAGTAAAGTCTGGAAGAATTTATATGTACTAATAAAAGTGTTTTGCAGAGCGATTAGTCTATTTTAAATTCTTTTAAATCTCACTAAAATGCTGAGGCTATCTAGATAGGGCATTAAACATTTCATGGGCCGCCAAAATGTAAGCTTAGGATGGCGAAACCACGAAATACTCTAATTTTCATCTGGTTATGAGAATGATGTTTATTACGTTTTAGTTAAAAATGTCATTTCCGTATTAGAAACCAATCGCTCTAGTACATTATAAAAAAATCTAGCCTTAAATACATAATATCATTCGACACCATTGTCTCATATTTACAAATAACGAGTCGAGTCCAGTTGGATTTGTACTGTAACGTGGTTAACTACTAATTGATTTAAAAATTGCAGGGGTGTCCCCTAGTTTTTAATAATTTATTATGTTCAATTCGTAAAATAGCATTTAAATATTCATAGCTTTACATGGTTGTAATGACAAGTAAGCAATATACTTGAAGAGCATTAGACTAATTCCTCACAAAACTAGTAGACTGTATTTCTAATATAACTGTTAAACGCAATTCCTGTGGTAATTTATCCATAACAACCGTGAACAGACTCTATGGACTCCCTTAAGTCCATGACGATAAGGGAATAAGTCATTGTGCTTACCTTCGTAAATTTACTTATATATAAATAAATACTACAGTATTCACAAATTCTCAGATAAACAAGTGGTTTTGATTTCATTGATTTGGGACAAAAATCCTGAATGTTTATAGCTTTGCAGTGTAAAATATTGAAGTTTTAAAATATGATATATAAAAACAGCTACATTAAAATGAGTAGTCTATGTATTTTTACTGTGGTTTCACCATCCTTTATTTACTTCTTGGCGGCGCACGCTGTGTTAACGCCCTATCTAGATAGTCTCAGCACTTTAGTACTGATTAAAACAATCAACGAATTGGCCGCTCAACGGAAGACACCCCTTAGCCCCCCCCCCCCCAATAATTATCATTCTTTGTGTGTTAATAAATGTATTTTAACTCGTTGTTGGTTATAGTTTCTCTGTTGTCTATTGCAGTATTGTACCAAACACGTGAGTCAAACAGCGGACACCCACTATCGAAACGTATGTCGAGCTTTGGTGGCCGAAGGCTTAGAGCTCTCTTCCTTCTTGGACAAAGTGTCCCAGGGCAAAGTGAAGACAGAGACAGTCGCTGCCTGCTCGGACCTCCAGCACCTGCACATCTCTGACTGGGTGAGTTGTCGTCGAACAATAATGTAGACTAAAATAATTAATAATCAAGATGCAACATCGTGCACATGCAACTGAAATTACCTATTTGTTTACATTAATGGTTTTAAATGTTACCAGAGAAACTTGATTAGAAATTGTGGTATTTTAAGGGGACCGTTTCGCTCCACACGGGTTTCTATTTCAACGATTCGGTCCGTAATAATTATCGTATTACAATACTTGGAGTTTCATTTGATAGATGAATTACTGTTGTAGTGAACCATGTCGGATTTTTTTAAAAAGTTCAATATATTTGTAATTTTTGACAGGTAAAATGTGAAACTTTTCACGTTATTTTTGACGATTTTAAATTTAAAAAACTCCTAATATAATTTTATAATCTACTATATTAGACCTTTAATAATCGTAAAGTGTTCACCATAATAATATACACGAACTGTACGGTACGATAGAAAAACATGTCTTTGCCTGCTCACGGTAAGATTGCATTGCTACTATAGGTCTGTCTGGGCTGTCGACTTCCCGGTGTCGCGAAGAAAGCGTACAGCGAAAAAAGTGTACAACTGGAATTTAGCGAAATAAGCGTACAGCCAGTCAAGTTTATGTTTGACGAGGGTGAGAAAAGGGCAGACCCCTCAGGCAGCGGAATGTGACAGTCGAAAAAAAGCGTACACACCAATTAATGTGAGGTATATTAAGTAGCGTAACTGATGAACAAAAATACTTTTAAAATGTCACATTTGAAAGCACTTTTCATATTTTATGTTTAATCTTCATTAATTGTGTGTATGTAACAGCCGCTCACACATGAATACACAGATTTGACTTAGGTCACAAATCCAGTATGGAAACGTATAAAGCGGCTTTTCCACCTTATTCTTCTAACGCAAAATTTATATTTTAATAAATTAATTGAAAAATAGCCTGCATTTCAATAAAATAATGAAATCCATATTTAATATTTGTAATTTAAATATATTCGATTTGTGTAAGTTGGCGATATTAAGATTTTGTGGAACAACCATGTTTACATAAGGATGTTTGCTTCACTGGCCTTTATCAAACCACAAAATGTTGGAGAAGGATTCGTCAACATTCAATCTTCAGCTCCAATAAATGAAAATCTCACAAAGTGTTTCGATTACTTTATCGAGCAATGGTTGGAGAACTCTGCAGTTTCAATATAAATGTTGTCTGGCTATTAAAAAAGACATAGGCCAACCAACGCCGCTGAGGAATGGCACAACAGAATAAACAGTATCCTACTCAAGCCATAATCCAAGAATAAAAAATGTTCTACAATGTTTGAAGAATGAAGCAGAAGTTGCCAAAAATATGTTTATACGAGATTTTCTCTTTGATTTATATGTTTCAATTTGATTTAAATAATGAAAGAGTGGAACTAGAGATAGAAGTTAAAAAGAGAAAAGGGAAGTACATAGAGATAGACGAACGAATCGCAAGGATAACAAAACAATACCAAGACACGGGTGACATAGTTCCTGTTTGAAAGCTATGTCATACCTTCACAAACTGAGATAGTAGTTCAGCAACTTTAACATATTGTACATTAGTCGTACGTTTTATGTATATAGTTCGTTTTTGTGTATATAGTGTTTTATGTAGGCCTATATAGTAGCCGCTTTGTATTACAAATTGTAAATAAAAAGAAAACTGACAGGCCGAGAGGTCGCATTGTACATTTCCAGACTAATTTGTGACCTAAGTGAAATATGTCTAGTTATGTCTTAGCAGGTGTTATATGACATACATATTCAACAGAGTCTAATCATGAAGCAGAATAATAGTAGTTTTAAAACTTGATATTTTTTATTTAACTATATTCGAAGGCATATTATTTTAATGTTATAGCTGATGTAAGTAATTGTTGTATAGATAGTAAGTTTTTTGTAACACTTAAGAAATGTTTCTAGTCTAAACTTAGGCCGAGTTCTAGGTGGTGTACGCTTTTTTCGCCTGTCACATTCGCTGCCTCAAGGGTCAAACCTTGTCTCACTCTCGTCATACAACAACCTGACAGGTTGTCCGCTTATTTCGCTAAATTCAGTTGTACGCTTTCTTCGCTGTACGCTTTCTTCGTATATTCGACTTCCCAACTGGGGACTTTGGGAAAGGGCCACCTTTAGAAAACAGGTATTGGAAGCTGAAACCATTCTTCTATAATGTTAAGTAAAGCTATTAAGATTTTGAGGACAGACTTCTCTTTAACTTGTCATTAGTAATTACTGTGTTTATAAACATTTGACTTTATATTGTAGTCGTGATTAAACTAAAAATGTGTGTGAGTGAAACTATCGATAATCTATAAAGGTTACCGTAGCTTAGATGAAAACGTCAAAACTTAGCTCGTTTTTAAGTTGTTGGTTTACTTTTTCAGTATTTTCAATAGTTAATTTTGTTTTACTTGTGTGTACGTCTAAGTGTGGTTCGTTGTACTGTCTCTAATCCTTCTTAACACTTGATTGAAATGAATCAAAGCTTTTTGGAGTAATAAAGGTTTATAACTGTCTTTCTAGATCTAGATGAGATCTAATTAAATTGTTATGCAGTTTAACTTTAGACAAAATTGGCCCTACAAAAACCAAGCCCGAACAAAAGTCGAATATAACTCTTCTAATATAAAGCTATTGTGGAGACCAAGACACTGTACTACATGACGAGGCACGCTCCCAACGTCTCGCGGGTTAAGTGGTGGCGACATTTTGTCTGCCGACACTTGTCCGTGTCACATCTGCCTTGTTGCCGCGGTCAAAGTGGATTACCGCCAAGTGCGAGGGTGTAGTGGGAAATTGACATTTTGGCTTCACGTGGTAGACGTATTCCTACCAAACATGTCTGGGCTCGTAAGTTTGTTAATATTAGCTAATTTACACGATTTTTTAACTGTAGGGGGCCAATTCGCACACGACAAATGCCAAAACAGACGTTTCTTTTTCAAAGACTCTGTCCGCAAAAGTAGCCGTAACGCACACGTGAAGTGTCGTCTAAAGGCGAAGAACTGTTCTAACGGATCACATCACAATACTTTAAAATCACTGTAGTTACTTAAACAACAAAAGTAATGTAACTTAACTCTACTTTTCATAAGTATTACGACGTTGCCAAATAATTTAATGTACGACCTCAAGAAAACGTTGTTTCAGGAAGTTGGAATGAACTTTTTGTTTCATGACAAGTTAAAATTTTTAAAACATTTCTGTCAAACACGTATAACAAATAAATGTAATATATTTGGGGGGGGGGGGGTGAGTAATAAAAGTGTAGTGCACAGTGAAAACTAGTAAAATTTCCAGTACGCGTTTGTCCCTGCTAAAACGCATATGTCATAAAAGTAACAATTAAACAAGGAAAACAGTGATGTGATTGGAATTGTTTAGGCCTCTTAGTTTCTTGGTAAAGAACCTTCAAAGTCGGGTACACACAATTCTGCGGCGACAATAGACTCACGTCACATTCGTTCGCAGTATAAGCTCGTGAATGACACAGTTTGCTCAGCAAACATTAACAAGACTGTGTAACCTCATTTCAAAGTAGCAATGCATAAGAGAATATTTATCACTTTACGCGAACTGTTATTTATTTGTGTACAGTTAATCATATAGCAAAGTCGTAATAATAATATCACTCAACTTTCATTTAAACAGATTACGTGACCTTTAAATCAGTTACGTAGTAAGTATTCGATTTGTTAAAGTGAATGCCACATTCGACTACGTAGACACATAACTATACAGTGCTTATCTGGACAGTTATAGTCGATTAAGATTGTACAGAAACATTTAATCTCGTTGCTAAATGTTTTAAAGATTAAAACACGCATTCACATTTATAATGTCACAATCCGTTTTTGGCCTTTTTGGGTCACTATATATAGGCTGTGGTTAAATACATTTGTGTATTTAAATAGAATGTAACTTTTTGCTTGCTAAATTAGTAAATGCCTAATGTTAAGTGGTCTTTAAACTATAGTAAATTATAAATTATTAAGTATAGACTTAGAGAGAAAATAAACTAAAATAGTTTATATTATTTGCAAGTTATTTAAAAATACACTGCATGTTCATTTTGAACCCAGAAATACGCGGAGGCCGTTTCGCTTCACGAAAAACGCTGAAGACACAGCTAACTATTTTAACGATTCTTTTGCAATAATGATCGTATTCCAACACTTAAAATATCATTTGATAAGGGAAGAACTATTCTAGTGGACCCCCCCATTAGTTATTTATTCCAACATTTTAGTATTTTTATACTACTTTACAGTTATGTGAACTTTAAATGTCATTCTTGATATCAACTTACGGTCCACTAGAAGAATGAATATCTAATAACCATATAGTGTTCAGTACAACTCATAATAATAATAAACACGAATCGTACAGTTGAAATAGAAAAGCATGTTTTGGCCCGCTGAAGGTAAGATTGTATATACGTTTAGGGTATATCAATATCACTGTACGTTTAGGGGTGGGAGGGTAGGTCAGTATCTCTGTACGTGTAGGGATGGGCGTGTGGGATAGTATCACTATGTGTAGGGGTGGGTGGATGGGTCAATATCACTGTACGTTTAGGGTTGGAGGAGTAGGTCAGTATCTCTGTACGTGTAGGAATGGGCATGTGGGCTAGTATCACTATGTGTAGGGGTGGGTGGATGGGTCAATATCACTATACGTTTAGGGGAGGGGGTAGGTTAGTATCCCTGTTTGTGTAGGGAAGCCGTTTATGGGATATCGACTTCCCAATAGTGGCTTTGCAATTTGGGAACTATATTGATTTGTAAAATTAACTATTGTAAGTATTATTTGAATTGAGATGAATAATAAAAGATAAAAAATAAGTAAAAACTATACTTGACGTAAGACAATACGCGCCATAGGAATCAATTTCATCGTCCACTGTTTCCGAAAGCAATTTGTTAGATAAAAGGATGTTTTGATTGCCAGCCAGCGAAGACGTAATTGTTCAGTAAAGAACCACGACCCTAGATAAAAGCTTTGTGACCTTGAGTTGGCTGTGGAGGGGGAACCCCAGGGTGCCTAGCCAATCTACTGAGAGGAATTCCCCTGCGGGGACAATGACTACAGATAGAATAAGACGAAAAGTTCATATGGGCAAAAGTCAGACCAACAACATGGAAACAAAAAACAGTTTCAGCAACACGCGGCTACGATCGCTAGGTGTTCGTTTGCCGGGTGAAAGCTGGAAGATAGAGAGAGTGAAGGATGAATGAGAATTTGTAGATAGTAAAAACGCCGATAGGAAGAGAAAGAAAAGAGAATACAAAAGTCCAGTCCCTTGACCTTGAAAAGGACACCCCTTGTTTTGACATCTGTTGACAGACAACTGACTGCCCTTAGTTGTGACGGGAGTTCATCAACCCGGCACCAAGCTTTATATGTTATAAAAAAACACGTCAACCCAGCACTGGACCTTTCACTGGCCGCCATGACAGTATGTCAACCCGGCACCAGCCACCCCTCTTACCCATTCCACCTACACTACCCCCTCCCAACCCCTCCTTTCTCTTTCCCCTCCCCTAATCCCCCTTTTCGTAAGGTGCCGTATGTTCGCGCTGTCCATGTCCGGGGACCGAGCTTTACTAAACGAAGGTGTGT
The DNA here is from genome assembly GCA_035578905.1 of Stictocephala bisonia. Lineage (NCBI taxonomy): Eukaryota > Metazoa > Arthropoda > Insecta > Hemiptera > Membracidae > Stictocephala > Stictocephala bisonia. Next base: position 484,878 of record JAQJVL010000337.1, on the reverse strand, counting down.
GATGGTTTTAAAATGAATGGGGGTGAGCTTTGTAAAATGAAGGCAACGCTTTGTTCAATAGGTTAGGTTAGGTTAGGTTAGGTTAGGTTAGGTTAAAGGAGTTAGGGCGATGAGATGCCTAGGGTTCGAGGGAGGGAAAGAAGAGAATGAGGGGCGTATGTTTGGTGTTGTGGAGGGGGAACCCAGCTCCCCTACCTTCAAACTGTCTCGGTGCCGGGTTAAGTTGTGACATTAGTAACGCCTGATTAACCTTAGAGCGGTGGTCAGATTTGGTGCCGGGTAGACGTGCCGCCGTTGTGACTTGTGAATGGAATATCGTCTATTCTCTTAGGTTTCCAATGTATATGTGTATCTTTTGTAACTATAGCAGTTTACAGTTTTTAATGTGAGGATGTTCATTTTGAATGTTTCATTAAATGTATGTAGATTATAGTTAAGTATAATTTTAATAACATGCTATATAGTATAAACATAATACGTGTTTTGTATGAATAATATGAAAATAATCAAATAATGTACTATTCAAATTTAGAATATATATTGTATGGCCGTAAACGTAGTTTAATGGCTTCCTGTACCCTTAAGGGTGAAAATATTGAAGAATTAATAAGATCTTATTGCACAAATACGTACAGAGGCAAATCTTTTGACACCTCAACCGTTTAAATTGGTCAAGAACTAAATGAGAAGTTGCGTTGACAAAAACTGGCTCCACAAATTATGTATAAGGATTGGACATTTTTTTTATAAAACTCTGTGCTATGACTACTTTTTGTAGGTAAATTCTTCATTCTTGCATTATAATTAATAATGCGTCTAAAATAATGTTATCATATTTTTTATTCAACAAAATATAACAAATAATAAGGTTAACGTACCTTTGTCGTCTTCAGCTACAAATATTTTATTGGACTACCGGTTTCAGAGCAAGAACTCCATGGTTACATCCACTGTACGTTGTCAAAACATTCACATTAAAAACAATATACAAAAATTACATATTTACAAAAATAAAAATAAAACACATGATAACACTGCCGGTTGGTATGATGGTTAGATCCGGATTGAGCGTGTAGCTGAAACGATGTTATCCAATGCTTACTTGACTTTGAACGATTTTATTTCTATCTCTCCATCTGTCTTCTTTCATTGTTTGATTCAAATTTGTAATCCGATCAAATAAAATATTTGCAGAGAATTTTATTTTCTCATTAAGCACAGTAGTTGGGTTGCTCTTTATGGCTTTATATATTTCATAATTCTCTAGAATATTCACTGTCGCACATTTATTACATTTATGGAGAATATCTAGGTTGGTGTCAATGTCCTTAATGTTATGATTGTTGTTAACTAAATGTTCAGCAAAGCGAGATGTTTAAGGCTTATTAAAACATATAAAATAAAATATATTTGATTTTATAACTGGCGTATATAAAATAAAATGTTCAGATTGTCCGAGTATTTATATAGGACACAGGCCGTTCTTTCACAAAAGTTTCAATGAACACCTACTGAGACCCATCCCCCCCCCCCCCCAAAGCTGGTAAGCGTGCCAACCGGGGGATGGCTCAAAACAAGTCGAGCGATGGGATCACGGGTGGCAGTTGGAGGGTCAAAATAAAACTCGGCAGCTGAGCAAAACTGATTTATTACCAAAAAACATCATAATAATCAATCCAAACGGCAGGCGGAAGGCCACAAAATAAATAGGCAGAAGGCCACAATATAAATTCTCACTTCAATAAATAACAATAAACACTCAAATTAACAAGATAAGACACAAAAGCTACAAAACAACAAACGCAACAAATACCAAAATTACCAATTAACAACTACATGGCCTATCTGCAGTTTAGCCGGAGACCCCCAAAACGTAAGATAAATTTAATGCCCACATAAAAGTGAAAATTTAGAACCTTTGGATCACAACACTTAAACCGGCAATTTAGCCCACACATCCCTTGATTCCACCGGGCCAGGGAGTAAGCCGGAATCCCTGGGCAGCTCCGAATTAAAAGTTAAGCAAAAGCATCATAATCCCCTTTTGGTGAGTTGAAAAATTAAACAATTTAAAAGAAAATATAACACGGTACCGTTCGAGTAAAAATTAACTTCCAAGCACCCCTAATACACTTAACAAACAAAATAAATAACAATAACTAGGCCTAAACATATAAATAAATAATAACAGGATTTAACCATGGGGACCTAACAAATATAAAAATCTCAACAAATGTAACAAGAAAATAAACTAATTAAACTAAATAACAATAAATATTAACATTAAAAGTTCTTGGTATATTTTAACGGTTTTTATTCCTTTAGTAAAAAAATATATATATAAGTCCCCCAATGGCTGTGTTGAATAGAATCACTGCAAAAGTTCCAGTTTTAGGCCTAGGCCACATAAAGTTCCGCACCATTTTCCTTTTTTATTTCTTTTTTTATTTATTTATTTATTTTTTTCCACAAATCACCCCCAGCTCAGCCGCCGGGAAAAAAGATGGAACGAACTGACCTGAGGACAGAAGACTTCTACCACCAAAGATGTAGGGCGGGTAGCGGGCAACTCCAGGCTCCAACATGGTCCTCAGGCCAGGCTAGCAGTGCAGATGGTAGACAATCCCCGGACGGCAGGCCGAGGGCTGAACGTCCCACTCAAGGACCCTGGAGTTTTGGGAACCTTAGCCTAACATATTCTCGTGACGAACGGCTGCTGAGAACAAGTGAACAGACAGGCCAACTTGACCGAAGCTGCTGGAACACGGAACGAAACGGAACTGGGCCAACGGCCACCAAAGTACGCGAAACGCCGGGCAAAAGCGAATCTCAGGCAGCCTGGCAGACAACGACGAAAAAAAACGTAATGCACCGGTCAAAGACCCGGTACACTACCCAAGAACGTTAATAAGCCTCAAACATCTCGCTTTGCTGAACATTTAGTTAACAACAATCATAACATTAAGGACATTGACACCAACCTAGATATTCTCCACAAATGTAATAAAGGTGCGACAGTGAATACTCTAGAGAATTATGAAATATATAAAGCCATAAAGAGCAACCCAACTACTGTGTTTAATGAAAAATTAAAATTCTCTGGAAATATTTTATTTGATCGGATTACAAATTTGAATCAACCAATAAAAGAAGACAGATGGACAGATAGAAATAAAATCGTTCAAAGTCAAGTAAGCATTGGATAACATCGTTCCAGCTACACGCTCAATCCGGATCTAACCATCATACCAACCGGCAGTGTTATCATGTGTTTTATTTTTATTTTTGTAAATATGTAATTTTTGTATATTGTTTTTAATGTAAATGTTTTGACAACGTACAGTGGATGTGACCATGGAGTTATTGCTCTGAAACCGGTAATCTAGTAAAGTATTGATTTTGTAGCTGAAGACGACAAAGGTACGTTAACCTTATATATCAGCTCAGGAGGCTTAAGCAATGAATCAACAAAATACTTTCAAATATATACATTAAATAAATGGTAAGAAAAAATTTTGCTTTAAGCCTTTACTACAAGTCTCCAAATGTGTATAAATGTTTAAGGGAAAGAGGTTTTAAGCTGCCCAGTCTAACTCAGATTTGTATTTGGGTAAATGTTAATAATGTTCAACCTGGATTCGGAAAAGAATTATTTGATAAATTGAAAAAGAAATCCATGTCAATGACTGAAGACGAGAAGGAATGTGTGGTATTACTAGATGAGATGTCGATCAAACGAGCATTAGAATATAATTCTAAGCTTGATGTAGTCGAAGGATTTCAAGATTTGGGACCCTTGGGTCGAGAAGGATCAATAGTCACACATGCTATGGTATTGATGATTAGAGGATTGAAATATCCCTAGAAATGCCCAATATCATATGAAGACTCCAGGGGAAAAACGGGCTAACCCTCAAAAAATGGTAAATTGAGTTATTAATACCACAATGTGCTGTGAAAGAAGCTCTATTATGTGGCCATACTGAAAGTGGGAAAAACGGGCTATTCATCAGTCAAAATGCCTTTGGAATAAATAACGTCCAGGGGAATAATGAGCTATCCCACAGCGGTACCGGGGAAGTACGGGCTAACCCTCAGTTGGGCATGCGCAGTTGTGTTGTTTACCAGTAGTCCTTTCAGTTGCTATCAGTGCACGTGGTTGTGAGATTGATTAGTGGTTTTCAATGGTCATATTGATACTGTTCAGTGGTTATATTTAAAGATTTTGAGTGAAAGTGGCATTATGAATTCGGAAACAGTATCTTCATCTTCAGATGAGCGAAGTAAGCCATTTGAGGGCAGTTCAACAAAGAAGAAAAAATCATTTGGCCGGGTAAGAGATGTAATGAAGAAGATGCGTGCTACAACATTTGAAAGTGGGGAAAACTGTAAATGTAAAGTTTTAAAATGTTTTCAAAGGGTGTAATATGAAAGTTCCACAAGGTTGTTGTTTGAATTTAACAAATTAGGGGACTGGAACAAACAAAGTGCACATTTAGCTGGTCTCATCAGTGTTGTGCCTATACAACGTCGATATGCTTAAGATGTTGAATACGCAAATTTGCGAGATTGCTCTTTTAAATATCGTGTGCGAATCGAAGAAGACAAAGAATTTGTAGATGTCGAGGTGTGTCGTAAAGCATTTCTGAGTATACATGGGATTACTAAGAGAAGGTTATCAACCATACAAGAATCTCTTAAAACAACAGGAAATGCGCCAGAGGACAAACGGGGCAGACATAAAAATAGGCCTCACCGATTACATGAACAAGTAAAGTCAGCAATGTATGAACACATTAATTCATTCAAGGGAAGAGACAGCCACTACAGTTTAAAAAAATCAACAAAGATTTACCTGCCTGAGGAACTTTCAATAAAAAAAATGTACGACATGTTTGTTGAAAAAAATCCAAACATGAAAACATCGTATGAGTGTTACAGATCAATCTTTAACACTAAATTCAACATCTCATTCGGATATCCCCGGAAGGATACTTGTTCAACATGTGATCAGCATACTTCTGAGTTAAAATTGTTAAACCAAAAATTGGCATCGAATAACTTGAATGAAATCGAAAAAAATGAGACTGTTATTAAAATAAACAAGCTTCATACTGATCAAAAACTACATTTACTACGAGCTAGTACTTTTTATCGCAGGAAAAAAGATGCCAGGAAAAAAGCCAAAACATCTGTGGATTATGAAGGTGTGTGTTTGGACTATCAGAGAAATCTGCCACTGCCGAACATTACCACGAATGACGTGTATTATAAAAGGCAGCTTTCGTACTACACGTTTAATATTCACCAGTTATCGAATGGGAAATCTGTTTGGTACTGTTACAGAGAAAACACTGGAAAAAAAGGCTGCAACGAAGTAGTTTCTTTTCTTCATGATTATATTACTAATCATTTGGACAATAGTGTTAAACATCTTTTTTTTGTTTTGTGACTCATGTGCCGGACAAAATAAAAATTGTACATTTCTCCGGTACTGCCACTATGTAGTGCATGGCTTAAAGAGACTGTCGTCAGTGACTATCACATTCCCAATACGTGGACATTCATTTTTAGAATGCGATAAAAACATGGGATTAATTAATTCTAAAAGTAGAGCTGAGGTCCCTAGACAATGGGCAGATGCCGTCCGAGTTGCAAGAGTCAAACCACAGCCGTTTGATGTCATTGAAGTTAGTCAAGATATGTTAAGAGACTGGACATCATTCTTTGCAGAAAATCACACGACATACGTGGCAAAGGCCCCCTTTAAAACAAGACCCATAAAGGAGGCGAAAATTGAAGCACCCCATCCTAGGTTTCTACAATATCGAAACACCTTTAATGGAGCTTGGGTGTCTGCTGTTATCACCAAACCTGCTCGCAAACCAAAAGAGAATCAGCTGTTGGATGGAGAGTTTTATTTTCCTGAAAGATGTTACCAAGGTATGTGAAATAAAAATCACAATAGTTATAAACATACTGTTGCTTGATAATACTGTTTTAAAACATTAATAGTTTTGTAATTATTCATGATCACGTGTAAGGCTTTTAACTATTCCTGACACTATAACTATCATCTGTACTATTACATTTTAGTAAAAACAATTTTTTCTATTAAGTTTGATTTATTTTTAGGTCCAATTCCTATTTCTTTGGAAAAATTTCAAGATTTGCAATGTCTAAAGAAATTTTGTGGAGATGAGGCAAACCGATTTTTTGACTCTCTGAAAGCTGAGGAGAAATTAAAGGAGAAAAAGAATAACTGAAATGTTCTTATTAAAATTAGACGTAGCTTTTTACATTTTGTATTTAACTGATAAAGTAATTAATTTTAATTATATCAATTTATAAACACTGCTGTCTCATTTTTCCCTTGAAGCTGATAGGGTTAGCCCGTTTTTCCCCTTTTAGAGATGTAGTTATACGATTTTCATTCCATTAATTAGCTCAATATCTCCTCCATGGTGTTAAGCCTATAATGGGTTCAAAGTAAACAAATAAAATATGTATTAAAAACTTAATTTCATATTTTATTAATACTCGCCTTTTATATACGTCGTTTCAAAGTTTAAAAAAGCTCTGCTGAAATATTTGATTTCTTGGGGTTAGCCCGTTTTTCCCCTGGGGTCTTCATATGTATTATCACATAACTCCATTAAACACGCATCATTAGCCATATTAATAGATATGTGTTTACGTAGTGTACAATATGCTGGTTTTCACCCTAAAGCTATTGTGATTGACTTAGGGTCGACTAATGCTGCTGCGATAAAACTATTGGGTGCTTCATCTCAAACGCCTTATATTATGTTTAAAAATAAGAAGATATACTGTCTGATTTCCCTCACATTCTAAAGTGTTTACGGAACAACCTGTTAAAATATGACTTTTTTGTAGAAGGTAAATTGGTTTCTTGGAGAAACATCAAGATTTTCTATGACCGTGATAAAAAAACTGGAACTGACTGTAGAGCTGCACCTAAGCTATCAGAGAGGCACGTCAATCCACAGAGTTTTCAGAAAATGAATGTAAAATTGGTGTAAAAAGCTAGTAATTTAAGTATGTTTTAAATTAAATTTGTATGTTGTACATTATTGTAAATATTTCTTTAATTTAGCCATAAAAGTCAAAGATCAATACAAATATTCAGAAATTAATTCATTTACATTGAAGCAAGTAACGTTTTTACGATGTTCTGGTTTGTTCTTTGTTGGAAATATTATTGTAAATTAGATTAAATAATTTAAAAGTTAGTATTTTTTGTTTTTAATTAAATTTATATTTTGTACATTATTGTAAGTATATTTTAAGACTATGTCAGAAAAGTAAAATCACAGTACAAATATTCAGATATTAACATCCTGTATTTTTAAGCAGTAATTTTTAATTTTGTTATAATTTTCATATAAATTTCGTTGTTGTAAATCTAATTGTAAACTAGATTCGACAAACTAAAAGCCACTGCAATTATAGTTTTATTTTAAAATGTAATCATATCTTTTATGAAATTATTTTTTTTTAATTAAAATTTTATTTTTACATTATTGTAAATAACTGTTTAAACTAGGGGTCTATGTTACAAAATTAAAAGACCACTAAGCAAATTTCTGTATATTTAATGAAGTATTCTTTTGATTGAATGGTTCCTCTTTAATCTGTCTATTATCGTTTTAAATATTATCGTAAACCTGATTAGACAGCTAAAAATTCCGTGCAACTATTATTATTATTGTATGTTAAATGTAATCATGTAATTATTCAACTAATTAATAAACTTTTAAGTATTTACTACTAGTTTAATTTAATGATGATTTGGTTTCAACAAAGTCAAATTGACGCCCGTCCTCTAAACTGAAAAGCTAGAAGCGTGCCTCTGTGGTAAGGGATGTATTTGGCCAAGGGACCAAGACTTGTAACGGGTTTCAAGTGACCTGCCATCTGTCAAGGGTCCACCAGTTGTTACGAATGAAGTGAGAGACCCGAAGAAGACCGATGACGAACCGGAGTGTGGGTGTGCAGACCGATAATACCGCTCTCTCTTTTCTTCTTGCACTCGTCATCCTTGTCTAACACTCGCAGCCAAAACGAGACTTCAGCGCTCCATAGTGGCCCGTTGCTTAAATTCAGTTCTTTACCTACTGTTTTGGTCTGAAATTTTAACATGGGAACTTTTCGTCTTATTCTATCTGTAGTCATTGGCGGGGATAAGACCAAAGCTCCTGTAATATGGTTGCTCGGTATATAGTACTATCATCGCCACGAGTGAAACAAACTGCAACGCCCCTCAACTACTTTCATCGAGCTTTGGGCCAAGAAAGTTTGTGGCTAGGTTTAGTTAAGTTTCAATTATATGATTGTTTATTTATTATTATCGACTTCGGTGTCAAGACTACAATTATAGGGTGTCCATCAACAGGGAAAATAGGGAAAACCTGGAAAAGTCAGGGAAAAATCAGGGAATTCGAAATAAAACCTGTAAAATCCTAACAAGAACACCAGTGTGTTGTGATCTGTAATAGTCACTATATACTTGGGTGCGCTACAAAAAATCATTTACTTTGTTCAGTACTAAATGTTAATTTTACATGCCATTTAATATTATAAACTATGAAAAAGCTACTTAATTGCTTGGTTTTGCTTGTTCAACCTCATACAACTAGTTTTATATCACTAAAAGTTTAAAACTTACTTAAATAATTGTCTGAGTAGTATTCTTTAAATAAGCCATAGACCTAAAATTTATGCTGGTTTTGGGGAAATTATAATATACTGCCGTTTTGCAAGGCATTGAAAATTGTCATAATTTAACAATAGAATGAAAGGTGTGTTTTTAATACTCAAGGCTAATTAAAAATATTTTTTTAATTCTACCTCTACTTCTATAAAGTAGTTCAAAAAGAATAATTATTGTAGGTAATAGTTTTGAATTAAATTGTTACGGTTATCAATAAAAATATATTTGTGAAATATTGATATTTCTGTAATTAATAATTTTAATTGACTGTAAATAACATAATGTATGTACATGGTGGTACATAATATTACTAAATTAAGTTAAATAGACAGATGTAACTATGTCAATTTGGGGTCAGGGAAATGTATGAAATCAGGGATCGGTCAGGGAATTTGTTTAAGGAGGTTTACTGGACACCCTGAATTACTAACATTTATGATGACTGTTGAGGATTTAATAATTCGAAACTGTAGCTTTTTTTTTTTGCAAAAATCTACCAATCTTAAAAGTAACTAAAATAGTTAGGGTAGGATACTTTACGCGGCAGAGGCCCCTAAACCTTAATAATCTTACTACGCGTGTTTTTCATATGCTGATATACTACATACGTCGTACACACATATTACAACACTCACTCAGGTGTTCGATTGTTCAACAGTGGTGGTTTTTGTAGAAAAGGCCCCGACTGTTATGTTATGTTTCAGATTATTGTTTGCTAAGAGACGCCTTTTATATAGTGCATATTTTAAGGCGAATATGAATGAATGTAGGAGTGTGGATGATCTGTGTAGTCTGGTTACTAACCGAGTCCGTCTTTTCTCAGAAAGGGTAATTTATCAATACCCTAGTAGCCAAGGCATCTAAAGGACGTACAGCTTTACGTGGAATCCCAACCTAGAAGTATTGGTCTGATATTCAGCTAATTTACAAGACTGATACACCATTCCTCCCCACACAGACTACCACCCAATATGGACACACCAGACGTCTCTAGAAGTCTCCACGCCGATAGCAGCCATTGAACGGACGGCATGTTGGTATAAAGAGAACCGAGCATAAGTTCAATCGCCCACAATCTTCACAACACTTTGTCTCAAAGTAGCCGAACTACAGCACTGCGTCACTAGTCTTTCAGATTGATCGATAATTTCATTGTTTACTTCAGTTAGTTGTTTTTGAATTTATATGATGGCACAGATGGAAAATAAAGCAGTGTATATGTATATTATACAAAATATATTTTAAAACTCTACTTACACAATTTCTAATTATTATATTTCCGTTATCAAAATATAATTCATGTACTAATGACCTAAGGATTATATTACAATTATCTCAGAAATTTAATTTTTAATTTGAGCCAAAATATAATGTAGTATATATAATAAAACGTACTTCAGGCAGAGATTGCTGTACACTTTGGGAAAAAGGCATGGGTGGAATATCTGGCCATATGACACAGTTGTTTATAACGGAGGTCTTTGCGGACGATATATCACCAGAACGGCTTTCCCAACCTGGCCATTATGGGATGGGCCAGCGGGAGGGTATTGCTATTGCCAAAACCACTGGCCCCCTGTTGGCAGACCTGACGTAGAGGTAAGGGAAGTTTACGGCGCAGTGGCCTTCACCGAAGGATCGATCAATCACTGAATCCGGAAAGATTTTGTGGTTTTTTTTATTTAAGGAAATTTAATTAGCACAGAAAGGTTTGGGGTTCATCCTTTCATTGCCGTCCACCCTTATATTATTTGTTTCTTGTGATTCACTCACTATAGTTCATTGCATGATCATAGTTCATGATGCAATGTTGCCAAGTTGCCACACCAGCTCAATTTCTATTTGCTTTTAAAGAATAATTGTTGTGCTTTTATTTTCCGTTGATAAATTTTAATTTAAGTTAAGTAAAAATCAACAAGTATCTTTACTATTATATTTTTTACTTAAACGCTTGTAGACCACGTATTGGCAATAGAATAGTTAATATGCTGAAAGACATTTATTTATTTATAATTTAGTCATTTAAGTGATGTTAAACTTGTTTCATCGTTGAATTCTAATACAATTAACCTTGCTTAATTAGGTTGTCTGATTAAATGTTAACTGTGTGTGTATTCAATATATGCATATAATGTAAATTATATTAAATTTAAATCAGCAACTAAAAATATTGTACAATATTGAAAACTGTAATTTACCACTTGTAATTTGACTCAATTTGACACCTCGTCAAAAGACGAAAATAACCGAAAATGGATAGTGTGTAGAGGTGAAACTACACTTGGCAACTCCGCTGGGCGGGGGATAGTGAGGGGGCTTTCAGGCAGACTGAACCTAATGTGACTAATTTTGTGCGGTGAACTCTAATGACTCATTACGGATAGTGTGTAGAGGTGAAACTACACTTGGCAACTCCGCTGGGCGGGGGATAGTGAGGGGGCTTTCAGGCAGACTGAACCTAATGTGACTAATTTTGTGCGGTGAACTCTAATGACTCATTACGGATAGTGTGTAGAGGTGAAACTACACTTGGCAACTCCGCTGGGCGGGGGATAGTGAGGGGGCTTTCAGGCAGACTGAACCTAATGTGACTAATTTTGTGCGGTGAACTCTAATGACTCATTACGGATAGTGTGTAGAGGTGAAACTACACTTGGCAACTCCGCTGGGCGGGGGATAGTGAGGGGGCTTTCAGGCAGACTGAACCTAATGTGACTAATTTTGTGCGGTGAACTCTAATGACTCATTACGCACCTTGTATTTAGACGACCGTAAGTCTCCAGACGTTGTGGCACAAATTATACCTGAACACTTATACAAACTGACTTCGAACACACTCATCAGCTAACAAATGAAGTCATACTATAAATCGAATTACAAATTGCACAAGGCACAAGTCCTAGTGATAAATACAAACAGGACTGCCTTCCCATTGACCACTCATTGCAATTAAAATTTTCTTTTAATGACAGAAAATATATCGATAATAAGCCTTTCTGTTATGTTACCACTTGTGACTGTGGTATATCCTGTAGCAATGTAGTTTGAAAATGATGACATGAGGTTTTAACCGAGTACTAAATGATCCGAATGGACATGACTTACAATATTTGTTTATCAATAATTGTGTTCTGAAACTTAAAGAACTGATTTTTCAATCAAACATTTAGTCTTTCAACAATACTTATAACAATAAATACTCTTAAAAAGAAAAATTATATTACTGTAGGCGTATCCTTGCCTTTTATTGTTAGTAATTAATTTGTAGGAAACGTATTTTTTGGTAGTTTTTAGTAGTGTTTTAATCAAAATAGCGTATTACGTATAAATATATAATATAGGGGCCCTATTCTATTTTCATGAATAAAAAAAAAATAGCTATATATGTATATATCTATTTATTCGTGGGGAGATATATATCCCCACGAATATTAGCCCCATGAACACAAATTCATCGGTTGAAAAGTTGAAATAAGAAAAAAATTTAATACTACTATTTTTCCTCATGAACATAAATAAATATGACATCGATTTCTTGCAGCGACAAATAATAACAGAGATATTAAAGAATAAAAATAAATAAAAAAATTAAAATAAAAAGACAATTATATTGGGCTGTTTAAGGTACGTTAGGTTAGTTATACAGTATTTTGGTGGTTACATTTTGTCTGTTATTATAATGGAACTTAGTCTAACCTAACCCATCTCTTTTGTTGAATATATCAGTCATGATCTGCTGTATGAAGAATTGGATATTATATTCATGTTTAAGAGGGAAAAAATACTTACAATTATTTTAATATACGTTGTGTTTGTGTAATAAATATTTTCTATTTTTATTTTTTTATCAACTTTACGTATTTTCGAGAGAAAATTCCTATGGATTCGTGTTCATGGGGTTAATATTGACCAGTTAAAAGAAAATTGGTTGGGACCTCTATATTCCATATCTACCTTTTACTTAATACAGTCCAAGTTAAGATCAACAACAGAGAGTGAATCAATAGAGATTTGGTGTTGCAAGTGTTTCCTGTTTTCGAAATCGGGCCAACCCGTCGAATTCGCACTTCCATTTCACTCACAACAATCGCCATTGTTGCCTTTATCAGATCAGCTGATTGCCAGAACACATCCCCTGCTCCATTCAGATTTTAGTAGAAAGCACCGAGTCACGCTGAGTACATCAGAGCCAAGATCCCCCGGTAGATGGAACCGTTCGACCGCAATCACTGGAACTAAGATCGATCTCCGAGAAAAGGGCTGTTTGTTTGATTATAAACATTACAGTAAACAGCGTTATGTACCGAGTTAAGTCGAGAGCACTGATATCAGTCGAGTCATACCGTTCGATAGTTGTTAGCAACATAGCTACACCCCCCAGGGAACACGTACAGCTTGATTGCACACGTAGACATCGAAAAACAGTTCGATACTACCACCAGATCAAAACAAAAGCAGTGGAAGCCGTTTTTTTTCATTTTAAACGCCCAGTCTTTTTAATTGATAACTAATCAATAAATATTTATTTTTTCTTAAAAATACTACATAACTACAGACAATTGCCTCTCAAGAAGTGGGCTTCAAGTGCTAGAATTTATTTACCTAGTTGTTAAATATGTTGTTTCGTGTTTTACAGCTGACAGTCAACTAAAAAAACACTCTAAAACCTTAAAATTCAGAAGTCAGTCATTAAAAAAAAGTAATGAAAAATAAACGCCAAATCCAGAACAAAGTAAAAACAACGGAAGCCGTTATTATCAGTTTAAAGGATTCATTTTAAATTCTTTGTTTCTTAATAATACTACATAATTTTACAATCAAATGCTACTCGAGCAGTGGGCAAGAACAGGAATATATTTGCGTAAGATTTAAGTGTGTTGGTTAATCTAGTTCAGCTGACACTCCAACATTTCACAGACATTGAAACCAAAGGAGCGAAAAATTAAATCCAAGTAACATAATAAACAACAATTTAAACGTACTACTTCTGACATAAATCGCCTATTTTAGTAGACAGATTACTTTAAACTTGATGCTGTAATACTCGTCATTTGCTGGCAATACGATGATTTCATTTTACAATTTGTAATAATGTGAATGAATAATAGAAAACGAAGCGTCTTCTGTCTTATCCGGCGTTACTTCACTATATCATTGTAATTTCATAATTAATTACATGAACAGCGATGTAAAATTCAGTGCTATAAACAAAAGTAAATTATAGTTTTATCTACTATGTATTTGTCTGATAAGTGAACTTAATTTGTGATGTATAGGATGAATTTAAATTAGTGTTAAATAATTTTTTGGGTGAACATTTTAAAGCTCAAAATAAAAGTGTTTCCCTGGCGTTAGCCTCTCTTCAGGCTATACCAAAAATAAACTCTTTGCCTTTTTATTCTGTTACTTTTCTTTAAAAAAAAGCCTAAACAATTTAATCTGTTACAATTGTATTAGTTTTAAACTTACCTCAATACTACTTCCTTTCTTTTATTTTTGTCTGAAATATTGTGTAGATTTAAAAAGGATGTTCAAAAGTTGAAAAATATCAAAAAGTTTTATCAAAAAAAATTTGTTTTTTTACATAAAAATTTATATTATTTAAGGATGATTGGGGTGAAGAACATAAAATATGATTGATCGTTCCTTTTTTTTATATTCACTCCAAACAGTTATTTAAAACCAACTTAAATTTATATTGTTTAATTACTCTTTATTGTGAGTTCTAAAATATGCCCACGTATATGATTTTCGGGTCCTACAATCTAAGTATTAGGAGGAAGGCTATCAATCCAACATATATGGAGGCCAGCAAGTACATGTCTTGATAAGACTTTGGATAGTACATCCCCCAAGTCAAAGCACCGTCGACCTTCCAGAAGGTCACTGCCTCGATGACTCGTCTCATTAGAGACATGAGGGCTGAACAATGAGACAGGTAACTAGCTCATGATGGGAGATAACAATCTTGAGGCCCATGAGAAATAGGCCCTGGCCACAGGTTTGATGTGATGGCCTCTACAGACAATGGAACATACAGACATTTGCATCCGAGATAAAGAGTCACTGATTAGATCGCCCCTGCACTATTTGTATAGGTAAAAAATTGTTCCATGCAATTCAGTCTGAGTAGAAAAATACTGATGCACTTAGTGTTGTAGATGGAAATTAAAAATATACGGCTTTGTTTTAATAGGCTAAATAATCAATAGCAATCTTCGTCGCAAACCTCTAATATTTCAATACTGTGTAATTTCTAATTCTTCTTCTTATCAGCAACAATTTCCAATTCTTTCATTGGTTCTACTTTGCTCAAAGACCTCTCCACCATCTTTTCTCTTCCCATCTTTTTTCTATTACTTTAGCCTAGCGGTTCCCAAACCTTATCATTCCGCGACCCATTTTAGCCCATATGTTTTAGCCGTGACCCCCTTAAAATAACTTGCAGGGAGGGGCTTAGAGACAGATGAAAAATGTCATGCCTAATGCCACTTGGATTCATTGTTTTCTTCATCGCCAGACATTAGCTACCAAGGTCATGCCCATTAAGCTAAAACAGTTTGGGTGAAACTTATAAGCTGGTTAATTTTGTAAAAAAAACATGGCTATTACAGTGTCGACTGTTATCACAGTTATGCGAAGAAATGGAGGCACAGTACAAATGCCCCTTGTTTCAACCAGAAGCAAAGTGGCTGTCACGAGGGAGGGTATTTTCTCGATTGTTCGCTTTGCGCTCTCAGCTTAAGACATTTTTCTAGTTGCAAGCCCTCGCCGGGTTTTTTTTAGTGACAATGAATTGCTGTTAAAACTTGCTTATTTAGCGGGCATATTTCACTATCTGAACGATCTCAATGTTTCCTTGAAGGGAAGAGACAAAACTATAATTTTTGCACAAGACAAAGTCAATTCTTTTTTAAGGCAATTAGCCACTTCGTCAATCAGGATTAAGAATCCTTCAGCACCCAAGATCTTGACAAGTTCTCGCTACAGAGAATAGCTGAGTATCCAAGCTTAACATCAGTGACTCTGAGAATTATCGTGCCCTTTGCAACATCCTACCTCTGTGAACTCAGATTTTCTACATTGGTCAACATTAAAACCAAGGCAATAAATTGACTGTACGTAGAAGACGACATTAATGTATGTGTATCTAAAACTAAGCCAAATTAAAAACAACATTTTGACCAAAAACAGGCTCATGTTTCTCACTAAAGAAACCTTTTTCCTTAAAAATGATGAAACAATTAGATATCAAAATTATTAAATAATTCTGTTGTGTTTTGACAGAATCTGTAAACTTATTGATATTTTGTAAATGTACAAAGTTATTTAATTTAAAACTCCCGAAGGCTGTTTAATTACTTAGTTCACTATTATTTGTATACATCTCGCGACCCCCAGTTTGGGAACCGCTGCTCTAGCCCAATCCTCACCTCTTTTTTCCGCTCCTCTCATTCCCCTAATCCATCTATATCTAGGTCTTCCTCTTGGCCTACGTCCCTCCATTCTTCTCTCAGGCGACTCTCTTCATTTCTAATTCACTTTGTTGATTGACTAGGACACATATCCAAGTCTTACTAACGTACTGTGTATTGTATATAGTAATCAATACGCTGGCAATTTGGCTTAGTCTATAACTCGGCTATATTTTAAAACTTGGGTGCAAAGGTAGTGGAGATAATAACGATAGGTTCTGAACTCAGTCTGCTGAATGTCGACACAGTATCAGCTCAATGGTTGCCACAGAGGTCGCTTTCTTATGGCCGTAGAAAACGCCTGTATTTGTATTACCACTAGTGTACATCTTTATAAATCAGTACTAATATTTAGTACGATTATCCTTGAGTCTTTGGAGGTGAAAGGTGGGAGGGGCTGGCAACGGTGCTGCCCCTGCTATCCGCACGGTGAACTGGAGAACTAATATCTTGACACTCATCCTGTGGTACTGATATATTTCTCTGTGATTAGGCTAACTACAGAAGTTTGGGGTATCTGTGTTGGAGTAGTGGCTAGGGTTTGGGTACTTCACGGTCGTATCCACGATAAATTGTACATTACTGGCTATGAAGTTATTAATAAATGATTATATATGAACGTAAGTGAAACTCAGTTAGTAACCAGGCTACACAGATCATTCACACTTATTCCTCACCAGCGTGTTCATGATTTATACTTTACTAAAGGAATGTATTGTAGATTTACATCAAAATCATGTTCGAACATGTAAATCACACAGACATACTTTGGAATTTCAGATTCAGGTTAAGTTCTGTGTCATCAGCCCGGATAGTAAAGAAGGAAAAACTTGTATTGATCTAAAAATGGTTTATGAGTTTTTTCAGTATATTGATTAGAATGGCGTAAATTTAGCATATTTTCTTGTTTCTCACACCAGAGAATCCGAAATAGTATACTTTAATTTTTGTTGTCCATTGTCTGCCGGTAATGCTTCGTTGTTTAGCGTTTCAATAAAAAATTTAAGAATCGCTTTTTATTGAACTTGATACAATGTATGATAAGATTTTGCGCTATTTATATCTTTTGAATTTGCCTTGGCGTTCCTTCCCAAAAATTTTATTAATTCCCATGTTATTCTTGTTGATAAAAACCTCTGCTACGGATGGTTGGGTCTGGTGTCATTCGTATTTCCTCTTGATCGTTAATCAGCTGTTCGGAAATTTTGCAATTGTATATTTTTCACATTTGATGTGTTTTGTTTGATTGTATGATTTTTTTTAAATTGCATTTTGGAAATATTTTCTCATTGTAAGGTTATATATTGCTAAAACAATGGAGTTTCTTTTTGTTTGAACATTATAACGGTTCGTTTATTTTTACAGAATACTGAAATAATGTTACCCATTAGTATTTGTATTATTTAACCAAGGACATGTTTTCAGGCACTTATTTAAACTGCATGAGAATTAAAAAAGAGTTAAACTTTATTTCCTTTAAAGGTTTTCTTGGTTTGAGAATTCAGTCGTTTGAAAATAACAATTTTTGTGTTCTTATTCTTCTTTTAAAATTCTAAAGAAAATATCTTTATAAATAAAATGTATTCTATATCGAAAATTGGCTTTTATATAGTTTTAAACAACTCAGTTGCTATAACTTTAGACATGGATAAGTTTAAGGCCTTTATTTAGTTATATATTGTTGTATGGTTGTATTGTTTTACGAGTTTATTGACTGAAAACGTATTATTTCCAACTGAATATGTTTAATAGTGTTAAATGTTTTAAAACCTTAATTTCGAGATAGTCTTGCATTTGTTTCAACATATTTACGTTGCAGTACAATTGGCAATTTCGTTATTGGTATTATTGGTATTGGTAAACTGGCGATGTTTATAACAGATTTATGTCAAATGAAAAATGATTTATACATATTTGGAGAACCTACACATCCTATCACGGATTGAGGTGAACTTTTCTCATTTACATTTTCATTTTCATTAAATCGTCCTTTTACAGATGGCTTTGCTCAAATTTATTCAATGAGTAGCGTCTAAAATGAAACATTTCTCGTAAAAGTTTTGTTCAAGATTTTAACGACTTCAGGGTGAATGTTCTAACTAGTCTTATCACTTATTGATATACAACACTTTTAATACAATCAACATTCCAACCAAGTATTGGTACTATTCTACTCGGTCCCGGTCCCAATCTTGTGGGATGTGTTCTTCGACAAGTGTTGGGAACACATTTTTAGTATCACTGTTTGAGGTCTTTTAGTATTGCCGTGTTTGACAGTCGGTAACATTTCTTTGATTCTATCCATATCAAGTTTGGAGATTATCCGATAACTATGAAGGTGACAGCTTTCGTGGTAAAAGAAATCATATTACACCAATTGAGTAATCTAACATGGACTGTTCGCTTGTCAAGGCTTATCAGCGTTATTCTCCGAACTTGTCGGCTACGACTTTCTTCCGATCTGGACAGAGATGCAAAATCAGTTATGGAATGTTTGCCAATAACCACTTTCCCTGTGGGATATCAGATGACACATCCGTCTGGATTTGCAAAGCTGCCGGTGATAAGGCGGTCCTGTCCGGTAACGGAGGACTGACGCCCACTTTCTTGAAGTACCAGGAACTGATGTAACCATGAAGCCAGTGTATGTTTAGGATAGGGTAAGTAGTTGTTTTTGAGGGCAGCAATAGTTTCTAACAAAAATGATGATTCCGAGGTCAGTGACAGCTTTGAAAAAGTAATGGTTTTTGGGACAGGAACAAATTCGAGGATAGTAATGGTTCTTGAGGACAGCGACAGATTTCAGGAAAGTAATGTTTTTTGAGGATAGGAACAGATTCGAAGTAAGTAATGGTTCTTGAGGACAGCGACAGTTTTGAGGAAAGTAGATGTTTTTGAGGACAAGCAATAGTTTTTAACAAGGACAATGACAGATTTTAGGAAAGTAATGGTTTTGAGGGCAGGGATAGTTTTCAACAAAAAGAATGGTTATTGATGATAGCGAAAGATTTGAGGAGAGTTATGGTTTTTGAGGACCAGCAATAGTATTCCCAAAATTAAGAGTTCATTTAAGATTGACGAATACAATATAGACTGACGATTTAATGACTATATTAGAATATTCATATGATCATATCAGTCTGCGCAA